>JANRMT010062792.1:26314848-26342631 GCA_026402145.1 Polypterus bichir lapradei | reverse complement strand
ATGCTTCCTCAGTTGGTTTGCCCAGTTGATTTCATACAAGGGACGCTATTGGCGGATGGCTGAGAAGCTAACCAATCAGAGCACGCAGTTAAGTTCTCCTGACTGAGAAGCTAACCAATCAGAGCACGCAGGAGCTATGCAGTGTTAACCAGGAAGTTTCATCTCGCTCATTCAGCATCAACGTGCTTCGCTGTGTAAAGAGTTGTGGTCTTTAGTGTTTATCTTTGTGCATAGTCAAGCCCTTCATTATGGCTCCAAAACAATCTGCTACTGCTTCAGGGGCCGTGCCCAAGCGCAAGAAGAAGATGTTAACGATTGCCGAAAAGGTAAACGTTTTGGATTTGTTGAAGGCTACGATTCTTTTTATTTAAAAAGTAGAAAAGGAATATAAGATCTACGGCTGTAGCGTCCTTTTAACCAGGGTGCAAAACGAGTTGTAAGTGGATGTAATAAGGCAGTAGTCTGGATGGAATCTGCTTTAGGGATTTGGATTGAAGACTGCCAGAAGAAGAACAACGGCAGTGCTACACAATCGCCTGAAGTGGCTCCTTTACAAGGGCTGTAACGCTCTCCTTTGTTGTGCAGTAAAATTAAACTCATTGTTATCGGACAAGTCATCGTGTCATTGTTGGTGAGTAACCATAAATAATTAATACATTTACTGTATACTATTTTTCTTGCAATGTACGCATTTATTGCTGGTGACCTGTCTATCGTAATGGCTGTAACATATGTGATATCGGAGACACTCAATATCTTTAAAATAATATTTAGGTTTTACTGTATATAAACAGTGTGTGTTTACAAAGGCATCCATGCAGAGGGGGAAAGTACAATGTTCTGGAATGGCCAGCACAGTCTCCTGACTTGAACTTGACGAAAATCTATGGGATGATTTGAAGCAGGCTGTCCATGCTCGGCAGCCATCAAATTTAACTGAACTGGAGAGATTTTGTATGGAAGAATGGTCAATAATACCTCCATCCAGAATCCAGAAACTCATCAAAGGCTATAGGAGGCGTCTAGAAGCTGTTACATTTGCAAAACGAGGCTCAACTAAGTATTGATGTAATATCTATGTTGGGGTGCCCAAATTTATGCACCTGTCTAATTTTGTTATGATGCATATTGCATATTTTCTGTTAATCCAATAAAATTAATGTCACTGCTGAAATACTACTGTTTCCATAAGGCATGCCATATATTAAAGGGAAGGTGTATGTGTGTATGTATGTATGTATGTATGTATGTATGTATGTATGTATGCACACATATACATATACATGCATACACACTCAGCGTTTTGTTTGGGAGAGAGAGACTTTGTGAAGAGTTAGTGAGGAGTATAAACGAATGATCCCAGGAACCAAGCATGAACAAAATAGGTGAAATGTATACAATATTCAATGCTTTTATTATAAGGGAAGTTTAAAACAACCTGAATAATACAAAGTAACAAAAAGACCAAATACCCCTAAATGGCCTACCTGTACACATAGTCGTGGAGTGTACAAGCAAATACTCTAATAAGCACTCCCTGCTCACTTTCAACTAGAATACTTCACCGTGTCCTAGCCTTTCTTCCTCCTACCAAATACGGTTTCAAAAGTATCTCACCTTCCAACTCCATGCTCACTTGTAGAGTGACAACTTGACCCTTAGGCCCTGACCAGGAACCATTTTTAAGTATAGAATCACTTCTGGCTAGCTAATAGCTCATTCCAGTAGTCTCAAGTGCTCATGTACCTCTCTTTTTTATCCATTATAGAAAACCAATAGTTTCCCCATCTCCAGTATCCTATAAGAGTCATACACATTGAATGGGGGGCCTATATATCCTTCTAATCCTTTGGTGGACTCCCAGCATAGCAGTGGGGATTCCCCAGCGTCCTCCATTAAATATTTCACAGCCTTGTAAGGTTCTGTATTTGTCCGGTAGTGTCCCCTGGTGGTTACTGCTGGTGTCACTACGATTTATAACAAACGGAACAGTGTTCCCTTACTGTGCGTCTTTGCAACCAGAATGATGCAAAGGAGACACATATTAAATACTTTTTTTTGAGGTTGGATGTTAACTTTAGTTGACATCCAGGGGCAGAGGGTAATAATCAGCTGTAGACGTCGACAAAACTCACCATCACGTTATGGGTAGACCTCTTTGCTAGGAGGACTTAGACTCATTCACTTGACATTGAATCCCTGTGTGTATGAGGAGTGTAGAGTAAACAATGTCTAAAATGGCACTGACATCAAACAAAAGAGCAAAGCGAATGTGCAAAGCAAAATACTCTGCGGGCATCATTCATTTTTTTGCTTTTCGCATATTATTGCTGAATCAGACTGACTTACCAAACTCTGATTTTGATGCAAGTGATCTGGAAATCAAAAAAGAAAAGCAGGTAGCTATTTCTTTTCCAGATAGTGCCTTTTAAAATATAAATGGTTAGACAAGCAGGAATGTAGTATGTAAGCAGTGTTACAGCTGATCTTCGAAAGCTAATGTTTAATGTTAAATGCATATAGTGTTTGCTTTGTATGCTTTTTAGAAAACTGAGTTTTTGGGGAAAATATTCACACCCGTGAGAAAATGATGAGGAAAAAAAAAAAACAGCCCTGAAAGAATTAATCTTCCACAGGCTCAATTTTAAAAAAAGGCAATATAGTACCAATTTTCCTATCCCGTAATCATGTGCTACCCTCTGTGACATCGCTCACTGTATAAAGAGGATCAGACAACCCCAGCACGTGCCTCTCTTTTATGCCTTCATGTCTCTTACCTAGCATGTGTACAGTGTCTACCACGCCATGGTGGAACCTTTTACTTCCACTCTGGTAGGCCTATATCCTACATACAATGGGATTTTTCTTTACTGTTTGGCAATCTGCACCCTGTTCCTTTCAAATGTAATTTTTCCTCCTAAGCAAATGATTTCACACCTTGAAACCATTCAGTGTAAAAAGATTGCATAAATATTGCTTAAAATCCAGAGTCATTACAGCTGAAAAGAAAACGATCTTCAAAATAAGAAAATGGAGAAATGGGAGCAATATTTCAAATGGCACATTTATGTTAGACAAGCACTGAATATTCTTTAACAGAGTGTCACCGCCATTATATTGACGACATCCCTGTATAAGCTAACATTTTCAGACCTGGAACTTTAATAAAATAAGACCAGTGATAAAGAAAATTAAGATGGTCCATATAACAATAACCTTTTCAGACCTTTAGGTAAAGCTTTAAATGCCTTACATGTTACCACTACATTGGAATTCTCATTTGAACATGTTAGTTGCATATAAATTAAAAAAAAAAAAAAAAAGTAGTTATACAACATATCAATTTCAATTACCTGCCTGAGGAACAAACAATATAAAATACAATATGAAAAACAATGCTCAGTGTGTAGTGCAAAATTATGAATGAACAGATGTCAATTATGGTGCTTTAGCTCTTTTTAACAAGTACCACTCAGGGGTTAAAGTGTTTTTAAGTTCGTTGGTCTCAATTATGGCGCTGTAGTTTCATTAAGGCTGTTAGAATGGAGTACAATTTGTGCTAGAGTATCTGAAATCCTGCAGTATGGCACAGACTTTCTTTCAAGTGGTGATGCAATAGACATCTACAACTGATGCCAAGTCAATTTTTTTAAGCTGGTGTAAAATCCTTTTGTATGACCGAACTTGCGGCTGTGTTACCATATCACATGGTGTTGCCACAGTCAGGATGTTTTTTTTATGTCAATGCAGTGAGAACAAATCAAGGCGGTATATGATATTGGTAAGCCAAGGACAGTCCATCAATGCCGACATACAGTGGAAGGCATAAGGAGTTACTTCCAACTTCCTTAATGAATTATTTTGCCCTAACATTCATGGTCAGGATGTTGTCACTATACCACTTTATTAAATTCTTCCATCTCATTCTTGTATTAAGTCATTATTTTTTGTTAATCAGTCCAATCAACGTGATTTTAACTGGTGATTTTCATCCCATAAACAAGCCAAAGTCCAAGACAGAAACCATTAGGTTCTCTGGTTTTTAAAATTTGTACAAATGCTCTTTTGTCTAGTTTTTCTTTCTGTAGTCAGCTATTTAAAAACCCCATCTACAGTATAACATGGATTTATAGACCTAATTAAGTACTTTCACTGACAGTTTAAAGGCAAGCTTAGCAGAAACATTTGTACAGATTTGAATCTGATAAATTGGTATGTATTAGCAAAAAATATTCACTGCAATAGTGAAGATACATATTAAATTGAATCATGTGGGTGGGTAAATTACATTAACAAAATGAAAGCATTTGCCTCCTTATTGTCTTTCATTATTCATTTTCAACTACTTAATTATTTAAAATTACTTGAAACTATGTAAATTTGTTTTGGCACTGTAGTACGATCTTTGTCCCCTACAGAACATTTTAAAGTGCAAGTAGAGGAGTTACAGTCAACAGCCTGAATTGTAACCCAGTTATGGTGTGTACACACAAAAATTGCTAAATAAAAGCTTTAAATGTTTTTCCAACCTAAATTAATAAAATATGGGTATTTGAATTGCTCATATATGAACCTTTGCTAAATATAAGATGAATATAATGTTCTATAGAAATAAGTGTGCATATTTCATGTGACTATAAACTATGTTTAAAATTAAATGCTTCCCATTTCAGTACTACCATCAAAGACTGAAAGTACATTTACAATATTTCATGTAATTTATGAATTTATTTTGCCTTGCTTCACTTCATGTTATTTGATAAATCTTTTATAACTATGGCACTCGTCTAGCCTGGAAAAGTACTAAAAATGCAATCAGAAGAAAGGTTAACTTTCCATCATTGCTGTTGAGACATTCAATAAAGGCAATTGTTTTTTGAAAAGTCATCAGTGGAAGTTATTTGTCTAAATTAGTTGACCATTGGACTCCTTTTAATAAAAAAGGCAATGTAAAAACCCTTGGGGATATGTGTTTTTGTCATTCTATATTAATTTCATACACAAACTCCTGAGTACAAGAATTTTGCATTCACATGTTCTTTTAGAGTAAGCTTATGGAGACACAAGGAAACGCAACATCAGTAGCATTAATGCCAATGGCATCCTGCAGAAAAATAATGTTCATCCACTGGCCTAAATAAATAAATAAAAAATAAAAAAATCCATATTTATGAAATACTGGTATTAAACAAAACACTAAACATAAATTTATCAATTACCTCTTCATACACCTCACGGACTGCTGCACCACCGGGCTCCTCCTCTGGTTCCATACCCCCTCCTGGTACAATCCACTGGTCTGGATGTCGACTACTGCTCACCAGCAACACCTGTGACAGAGACACTCTATTACTAACAGCCTTAGGGATTATTTTAGTGTTTCTAAGTTGAATGTGTAACAAACACCACAACAAAAAGAGACTTCTCTTAGTAGGGTGATGAAAAAAATAGCACTGGGAAACAGAAGCTGTGGCAAGAAAGTAAGAAAAGAAATTAATTTTTGACCATTCATGGTCTTCAGAACAACTGGATGTCATCAATCATAACAGCAAGTTACCATTAACTGTTTTTCATATACACCACAATGACATTTTCCATTTTCTCTGTCTATCCAGAGAATGGCCCTCATTAAACATTTTTGGCATTATATTGTTCTCACAACATGCATTCTCAAACATGTCTATTCAAATGCACATTCCCATCTAAAAGATACCCATAATTATAATAAAAAGTTGTTAATTAAAACCTAAGTATAACAATAGACTCTGAGAAGTAAGTTGAAAAAAGTACTATCTTCAACAATGCCTTTGCTAGAATGAAGGGCTAATTATACCCCCACCTATTCACAGTCTGTGAAAATATGATCTTACAAGTATCCAGGGATGTTCCTGCATACTCAGTTATATTTTTGAGCAAAATGTGTGAGAAATTTTGACATAACTTGCTCATTTACAATTCACAAATAACAAGATGTACATAAATTACAGGTCAGCAACCACCCCCTGGGGAGATGGGTTATTGTTGAATTAGAATTTCCTTTAATTGGAATATAACCATGTTAAGAAAATGGTCATGAATAGCTCACACCACTAAGGTCAGGGGACCAGGAGGGGAAAAAAATGGCGGTGCACATCAGCCAACACAACTTATATATTCTTACTGAGATCTACACACAACAGCACTAAAAAAGTAATGCAAAACAGGTATTTAATAAAAAATGCTTTCAAAAATTGCTCAACAATAAAATCTCCTGAACAAAATTTTGGGTTTTGAGAGGCTTTAGACAGTTTCTTTTATCCTCTTATTTATGAGTAAATTAACAGATCTAGTTCCTTGTATGTTTTTCTTCATTTCTTACTTTTCTTCTAGAGAAATATTCCAATTACAGTGCTGTACAACATTATACATAATGCTATAATTTGCAATTTCATTGCTTCCTTAACACTTAACAGGATTGTTAGAGAGTGCATGCATGGTCTACAGCTACAGTAGTCCAATATAAAATGATAAGACTTAGAATTCTGAGATGTACAGTATATGAAAAAAAAGAATGAAAAATGACTAACAAATACAAGCAGGAAGTCTCTTAACTGTTGGGCCTATCCTGGAAGAACGTCATTCACAATTATTGTTGGGATAAGATATAGGGAGTCTGTTCTCAATCTGCTATAATAATAGCACATGTTGATTGTCTCCTGCAGACTTTACTACTGTTGCAACAAGAGGATTCCATCACTGGATTCTGTAAAGCTTTCTAGTTCTATTAAGAGGTGCTTAACACATTTCATCGTCTTTTGCTAAAAGAGATTTGGTGGATTGAGAATGAATGTACCCATTGACACCAGATAATCTTTAAGGCAAAACAATTAACATTGCTTTTGTATTTAGAAATGCAGATGGATGTTGAGAGGAAATGTACTGTGCCACAGTCTCCGAGTTCACTCGGAAGCAGCATGACATGAAGAAAGCAACTATCATAAAAAAATAAATAAAAAAAAAAAAAAAAAAAAAAAAAAAAGACAGCATAATATACTGTAATACTTCAAAATAAAAAGTCTGGTGATTAAATGTACTCTGACCACGGTACTACGTAGTGGCATGTGAACAGTTACATGGAAAAGAAATATTAATACTACAAAATACTGTACATTCATTCACATTTTAGATTTTCATTCTATTTCAAATTAAACTCACTAATGTTATATCCATCGAGATCCCATATTTTATTTCACAAACTTTTGTTTTTCATTTTTTGTCTTTATTTTAGAAATATATCTGTAATGCCCAGAGAATAGCTTAACTATTTTAATTTGATATTTTGCATTTAATCATTATCCTTTCCCCTTTAGGAATTTCATTCTATTAGTACTTATTAAAATAACTGTACACTAACTTACACTTTACTTACAGTATAGCATTTTATCTGTGTCATTAATTTAGCATACTGCTTGAGAACAATCCTCAGTTTGGTGTAATCTCATAATAATTACAAACAAAAATAAATTCAGACCTCAAATTAAACTAGAACAAAGGAAGAATTAAAGACAATACCTAGGGGTCAAATGAGAATCACCAATTACCCTGCTATGCATGTGTTTGGGATGTAGGGGAAAAGTAGAGCGCAAGGTAGAAACCTAGTGTTGACATGGAGAGAACTAAAGACTAAATATGGACCATTACTAGTTGTAGGTTACGAACCCATTATGCTGGATCCATGAAGTAGTGGCACTAATCTGAGTTACAGCTTAACACAGCAAATAAAATGGAAAGCAATCTAATATACATGCACAGTCTCACGATATAAACATTTCAATTTTCTGATGCCCTTTTAAAATGACTTGTTATAAAAATACAAGGAAATGCAAAAAATACTAATTCAGATTAACTGCAGGAAACCTGTCATATTAATTACCATACTGGTCCTTCAAAATTCTATTTGGCAATTTTCATTTCATCTTTTTATTTATAAAGCATTTTAAAAACAACAGGAGTTGAACCCAAAATGCTGTACAAACCATATACCAGGTAGGCTAACGAAATAAAGTAAGAATTTAAATAACAATAAATAAACAAAACAAATGACAGAATTTTAAAATCAGGACAATGGGTAAACAAACAACTCAAACAAATTTATAAAACAGGGAATACAAGTAAGTTTTAAGATGAGATTTAAAAACAGGAAGTGAGGGGGCCACCCTAACATTCAGGGTCAAACCATTCCACAGTTTCAGAGCCAGGACAGAGAAAGCCGGATCTCCTTTCGATTTCAACCTTGCCTTTCAAGTAGTCAAAAGAAATAGATCAGCAGACCTAAGAGGCCTTGCTGGAGTAAATAGCTTTGAAAGTAGAGAAGAGAACCTTATAATTTACCCTAAACTGTATTGGAAGCCAATGGAGTGATGCAAGTATTGGTGAGATATGGTCACACTTCCTAGTATATGTTATGAGACATGCTGCAGCATTCTGTGCCAGCTGAAGGCAATACAGGGAACCCCCACTGAACCCATAATACAGTGCATTAAAGTAATTGAGCCGCAATGAGGTAAAAGCATGTATAACTATCTCAAAATCATCAAATGATGAAAAGGGTTTGAGTTTGGATAAACATCTTGTTTGACTTTAATCACCAAGCTAACTTGTCCATTTTAAAATTGGCATCCATTATCACACCCATATTCCATGCAGAGGACTTAACAAAAGATTTCAAAAGACCTAGGTTAAAATAGGGGGTTGAAAAATGACAACCTCAGTTTTACTGTCATTAAATTTAAGAAAATTTACGGCCAACTAGAGTTTGATGTCCTCCAAGCAAGTTTATGAGCCAACTTGAGTAAACCATTCTACTGAATATTAATATTATTATTATAATAAATGCATTGCAGGTGCAAAATACTACACCTTGCTCCAATGCTGCATTTTTTATCTGTAAGTGTGGTACCTGAAATATCTGAAAATCCCTTGTTATCTATCAGCTGTTCTAACTAACACTGTGGCAAACAGATTTTTTTCACAAACATACAAATTTTATCTCAAGTATGTGCTTGGGTCAAAATTTTGAAAAAAAATAGTTACCCTTACTAGCCTACAATATTTGATTGGTTAGTTTCAACTAAATTATAAATTATTATACAAGCTGTTAACACATTTTTATTCTATTATTATCCCTTTGTGTGAATTCTTGTCCAGTTTGATAGAAAGACAAGTGTCAAGAAGTGAGAGTGGTAAAGTTCACTCTAACATTTGTCTTATTTGGCACATCTAAAATAGTATATGCAGCTAACCATAGAGGGGTCAGGTAAGGTCATGTGTCAGGTAAAACAATGTTGTATGTGTGGGCAAGCAAAAAAATAAAAAATAAAACAATTACTGTACATGCTATAAATCATCCAATTTAATTCCTCTAGACTAAGCTATACCATCCAATTTATTTAATAGGCCTTTGCTGCTGCCAGAATTGTGATCCTCTTTACAAAAACAAAAGTTTAATGATTTTTATCCAACTTATAAAATGGATTATCATTATTTTAAGGCTATATGTGATGAACATATGTCAAAGCTAATAAACACAATGCTTTGGATTTCGAAAGGAACTCAAACATCTGTTGACCAGCACACTTTCAGTAATTGCATACACTTTGTGGTTTAAAAGTGCCACTCCAATTAAAGTGTATTTTGCTGCTTTTCTTACAATGAAAGTCAATAACACAACAATACACAAATTTTAGTAAATCATCATCCATTGAACAATTCTATGCACTCCACTGTACATACTATGCTGGACTTTTTGATTTGATTTTTTTTTTTTATATAACACAACCATAAATAAGATATACTCATTAATTTATATAACAATAAAAGTAGCTGGGAGAGCTTTACAATGTATACATACAGTTTCTCAATCCTTGCTTTTAATTCCCATCTCCATAAGACATGCAGTACAATGTACATTTTCAGATGTAAAAGATCTGAAAACCATGCTCTGGAAATAAGAGCTTATTCACATAAAAACACTTCGAGTTAACTTCAATGTTTAGCACACTCTATACTTTACATAACGTATATACTTGCAGATAAGCAAACCAACAAATTTTAACCAAAATATCATGAAAATGCATCACTTGCAGATAAGATGAAAATGTTTAAAAATTAATGTTAGGTTTTCCAAAACCAAATTAATTTAAGTAACAAGTAACCTAAAGCAATACTTATTTTATAGAAATAAAAATCCATGCATTACCTAAAAAAAAAACCAAACAAACATATACTTTGTGTTACTAGGGAAGCTTATAAAAAATACCATGTTATTTTGCTCAAGTTTTGCGTCCTTTAAGATGTTGCCTGCTGCTCTCAGTGAAACACTGTGCACGTGCGTGCTCTGGCCATTTGGTAGCAGTTGCTGAGGAAGATGTTCTTGCATACCGCACAATCAAGTAAAAAAAGAATTAACAAAAGTTATAGGTATATATTTAATTCTACAAATGTGGAGGGATGAATAGAATCCACCTACTTTATGGTGGAAGTTAGGCAGTGATTATTGTGGCAGTACTGAGTGTAATGCAAGAAGCAAATGTATGCCAGTCCATTGCAGGGCACAACTGTACAGCCAAGCAAAAAAAAAAAAAAAAAAGTGTGCCGCATGCAATACATTAATACTCTGCATACACTGTGCGACTTTGGCATGGATTAAAATCTGATTTGCAGTTGTAAACAGATTTTCTGAGTCTGCTTGAAATTCAGCTACATCGGCCATAGTTTCACATGCAGTATGAGGAGTTATTGCGATGCCCCACTACATCTTACAATTGAATTGTTGTTAGATTGGAAGAATTTGTGTCTTGGTCAGAAATTTCAATCTGCAATCTTGTAGTGTGAAAAGTTTCACAACCAGATTTTCTAAAAGCAGTATAAAATTTAATTGTGCTTCACAGGATATTGTAAACTGGGGAATATCACTGTCATACTCATTTTCACATTTTAATTTCAAAAAAATCTAAATATATTCTAGCAACACACATAAAATTGAATGGCCAAGGATCATAGCATCTTGGGAAACCTTTACTGCTAGAACCCAAAATAAACACACACAGTGGTAAATTACATAAGATTAGGTACCTTTAATTTTCTGTTTAAAATAAGCAGACCACATTGCCCCTGCCTCAACCATCCACATATCCAGCTATACCTTTTTCTTTTCTTTCTACTTTCAGAGCACAAAATGGCAAGAGTAAGGAATGAAGACCTTTTTCTTCTTGACCATAATGGTTTTTTTTTTGTTTTTTTTTTTTAAATGGGCAAAACTGCCTATCAGGTCAATGTACACATATAGTCTGAGCATCCATGTTGTGGCGTGCTAAATCGGACAAAACGTGTTCATACAGAATAGTTTACTCAAGATGACTCATAAAATTGCTTCAGGTGTGAGTAATTGTCAGGTCTATTTTGGTTATAGGAGGAGGACAGGATCCCGACTGGGAAAGGGGATGGTTTACTACCCAGATGGGAAACCAGAATGGAAACACAGGTTAAATTGCCAAGCTGGAAAGAAAGAATCACTTCATGACCAGCTGGCATAAAATAATGGAAGGACCAGCGGAAGCCAGAACTGGATTGGGGTCCAAACCTGGACGGGATGCCCATAATGTATATAGACAGGGGAGAGCATTGATTCCTGCCTATTGTCTCCCCCCATATACTAGATTGCAGCAGCCCTGGATATTGATCCTCATCTAGACACCTGCAGGGAATGGGACTTCCATATGACCTAGAAGTACTTCCAACGGACAAAGCCCTGGCATAGGAATAACTCCCTGGACCTCAAGAAAAAGGAAGGCATTCCCTTGTCCAAGGCAAGTCAGAGCTGGGAGGAAGGAAGTCAACACTCAACTGGAGGAGAGCACTGGGGTGGTAAGAGAGGAGAGGTAAACTGGAGAAGAGATACTTGTGTTTTGTGCTTGTGTATACGGAGGTACTGTGAATTAAACACCCTTTGTTTGAACCCGGGACTGTCTTGTGTGTTCGTGTCTGGGGCTTACTAGCACCCCTTGCCTTCATAGAGTATATTCAGTAATATTCAATTTTAAATGATCAGCACAACTTCCAAATGAACATTCTAATAGGAAAACTACATCCGTCTGCATTCCGGTTTGTGCCTAACTTAGACTAAGGTGAAAAACTACAACTGGTATGTAATTAGCAAAATTGTACAATACATTTGTAATATACAGTATTTAAACTAAATCTTATATACATTTTAAGTTCCTTTAATATGAAGATGTAATTCATGTAGACAACAAGGCGATGTGTAAAGAACACTAATGGAATTCAGGTAAAGAGACAACAAGTTCTGCCTCTGTCTGCCAACTCAACCAATCTGTATTACTATATAAAGTTCTGTAAACCAAACAATTTGTTTTAGTTAAACACTTACGCCTTATCCATGTGCAATACAATTTCAATCAAGGAAATGCTTGTATAGTCAAGCTTGGAGCAGCATACCACACAAGATAAGTAGGTCCAGTGAGAACAACATCAGCGATGCACTCATGCATTCTCTTTAGGAAAACTGTGGTCACAGTTACCATATTCACACTTAGATGACATTCCGGTAGAATTAAGACTGCTAAGCGTAACTGATGCGTAGCTCTAGAAAGACGTGTATTCAAGGTGGCATTGTACACATTATTTGATTTAGAGTCCCCTAGCACAAAAAACAGCTTTATCTGAATGTTCAACAAATATTACAATAAGGCATATGAAATTATCCAATAATTAAGGTTCAAATATTAATATTAAAAATAGCTTAAAATTCTAGGTGCTACATGTTCATTTATAGTTTTTCATGCATTATTATATGTATACTATTAATATTTATGTTGTTTAAAGATACTCATGAGCACTGAAATTAACGTGACAATCAGAAAATCAGCCTCCCTGAAGAACAGGATTCTCTCTGCAGATAAAGTGACATTTCAAAAAGAAAGCAGAGAAGACAACACCTTGCACTTCCTGTACTGTACAACTGAAACCCAGACTAAATATTTTTAACCCAGCCATGCTTCTTTTTTCTCCTAAAGGTCAGAAGCTGTAGTTCGACAGCTCAGCTCTCTTTTATATAAATTTAGATGCCAAGTGTCTATACACCCTTCATAAATACATCTTCATTGGGAGTAAAATCTGCCTCAGGCAAACTAAAATTAGTTAAATGAGGTCTGCAACCAAAAATCACTGGAAAGTCATGCAGTGTGACAGGGCCTTAATACAACTGATGAAAGATCAACTAGACTGCCAGCTGAGAAAGATAAAATGTTAATTTTTCTGAAGAAACGTTGCCCATCACAGAATAATGAGTAGACAAGAGATTTTTGTAAAAGATGACCCAATAACTGGTATTTTTTTTTTTTTTATTGTTAAAGCCGATGCTGCTAAGTCAATAAGTTCAAGTGTTATACACAAATAACCTTTAAATTAGTAATTGTTAAAGTGAAAAACTATTATTGATTAGTATCGCTACTAGCAGATATTCAACATTTTAAAATCGGTATAGTGACAGGAAAAGAATAAATGGTATTCTGCTCTAAAATAATGCCAATGATTTCAAATCTGCTTATCCCCCCAAAACGAAGAGGACAACAAATAAAATTCTAAATTATTGTTTATTTTTTTTGTGGATTATCACTGCCACCTGTATATTTCACTGGTATTATAATGTCAAACATGGCATAAAACACTGCTTAATAAAAGAAAAAAATATATATCAGATACCTGAAATAGGTAGAAATAAAAAGCAACAATTGATGTAAAATTCAATGCGTCTATGTAAATCATCAGAATGTCTTCTTTGGTACTACGGTAGCAGCGAGTAGACCAATGATGGGAACTGCAAACATAGATGCATGTAAACTTATTCCACTTTGGTCTATATTGTTTCAGTTACATCTGTTTCTGTTAGACCTTAAACAGTTTATTCTTAGACTGTGAAAAAGGAAATACATTACACAGCAATCAGTCAAAGCTGTCAATAGTCATATGACAAGAGGTCAGCTCAGTCCTAAAATAACAGCAAGCTTATCCAGTACACTTTGGCAGGGCTACAGATATGCAGGCTGCCCTCCTCAAATCAGGCAGTGGCAATGCAATGCAAGGTTCCTGAATGCCAGAGCACAATGCACACTGGCAAATTTACACAAAGCTGATGAAGTACTGTTATTTTTGTAAACTAACAGGAGCTCCAAGTCTGTATGCTCAAAACTCTATGAATAAAAAAAAAAAAGTTCTAGATTCAGAGGCAGAGAAAGAGAGAGAGAGAGAGAGAGAGAAAGGGTTACTAGAACACAGACCGCAGGAAAGGGATAGGTACAGATACGGAATTCACGATAGTTAAAAACACTGCATAAACAAAATTTATTGGACATTTTGCACCAAAATATATGAGAAATAAGGTTAAGTTTAAAGGCACATAAGTTCTTCAAGAGGTTTGACTTTCCCAGGGGATAAACTGAAATTCAAATGGTAGGCACCAACAGTAAGAACCTTGAAAAGAGTGTACGGCAGACATACCAGGCCAGTTAAGACTGTGATTTTACAGGGTGTATTTTTACATGTTGTGCAGCTGACCTAGAAAGACAAGAGTCCAGTAGATGGGATAAGTTAAATACCATTAGTAAAAGGTAATCCTACACCATTTGATGCATTTTTGTAAAGGCCACTTCATGGACTACAGGTTCAAATTTCTTGCACATATTTGCAACTATAATGTATGAACAATAAACTGCAAACAAATTAATATTTTAAAACATAAAACAGGACAATTTCAGTGATTAATATAAAAATTATGACAATAAACTATCCATTAACATTATAACTGAGATGTGGCAACTGAAAAATGAGGATAACAAAAACAATAATCATTTTATAATATCATACAATACCATATTCAGAAATAAAGACAAGGAGTTTTAATGAACTTAATTGCAAAAAAAAAAAAAAAAAAAAGGTTATTTTTTTCCAGAAAAGTAAAGCATATGCAGAGGCACTACAAAATGTGAACAAAAATAATTTTTACTATCAAAATTTTCAATTATTGCAAGAAATGACTCCTAACTAGGAAACAGATTAAAACATAGTATCTGCCACTATACCCATCTTGTAGAAACCAAGTTGCCTACTCAAATCATCTTTGCCTTCTCTTAAATATTCTTACTGTTAAACTGTTAATTAGTATTTTATGTGCTCTTTGTTCGGTTTTGGTTTCCCCTTGTTACCATTCTCCAATGATTTCTTGTGCCCGGAGAATTCTTATAACATGCAAAATTGTGTTAAAGCTACAATATGCCCTACCTTACCCTCATGTGTTCATCAGTCAACTGCATTTTCTTATGTTTTGTTTCTTATACAGTAATTAGACTTTATTGTTGCCACCAAGAAGTGATACTGCCTACCACAGTGAGGGGCTTTTTCCCCCAATAACGTTTTTCAGATTCACACCAAATGTTTGTTTCTCTAATGAAAATATTTTAACAGCTAATTATCAAAATAGTTGCTAGGTGCTGCACAAAAGTAAATAAGAATATATATACCTTGAATGTGTTTGGCTCTTGGCAAGAAGAAGCTCAATTTACAGAACATAGAACAATTGACTGATTAAGGAACTTCATTTCCAAAAGTTAATGTCAGAAAACAGCTAGCAATGTTACACAGATAACTGAATATAAGAAATTTTCACATCAAAATAAAACCATCCCGCTCAAGTGCAAAGAAATGCTATTGTCCTGTTCATTATGCTTCCTAATCTTAGCCTAGCAACTCATGCATGGCATTCTTATTCTAAAAATAAACTGAAATACAAAAAGGAGGGAGGTGCAACTATGAAGCATTCGTTGCTGAAAAAAAAATTGAGGAAAAAGAAATAAAACTGAACAAATAACTGACAAATTTACAAAAAAAAAAGTATAAAATGAAGATTAGGATGTCTCTTTAAATCAGTTGACATCTACCTATAAATCTAATTCAATTAAGTCATAGATTACTGAAACAATTTATAAAATGAACACCCTTGGAATTTTAAATTCACAGAAATATGTAGCTAAGAGGCACAACAACATTCAAAATGATTAATGATGGTTCTTGATAACTGATTTGACAAAAGCTCAAGGAACAAATTGTGTAAAAAATAGTTTACCTCTGATCTAAAACATATCATTAACATCATTCTATGCAAAATGACAGTTTCATTGGATATAATACATCTGAAAAACCAGTCCATCATATGTTTGGATGCATTCACCACAAGGCAATACAACTGTCTCCATGGATAACAATTAAGGAACACAAAAAAAAGAATGCAGTGTTATAAACAGCTTCAGCAGCACCTCTAACAGGTCTATGTTATGCTAAAAAAATGGTTTTCAAGCTTGACTTAAATGCTGAGATTGAGAAGTTTCTAGAATACTGAAGATTCTGCTTCCTATACTTGTTGAAATTTCAAAAATAAATTAAACAATACCTTCATTTTAATATTGCAATGTGAAGCTCTGTAATGTAAAGGGGCTAAACCATGCACAATTTTCTACATGAAATGGAGGGTTTTAAAAAATCAACCCGAAACTTAAATGGAAGCCAATGAGTGAATTTAAAGATGGCAGTTACAAGGTCTGACAGCTGTTAGTTCTAGTTAATCTTTGAGAAGTAAGTTAACAGTTCAAACTGTCCGATCATAAAGTACTGCATTATAATACAGTGATCCCCTGCCTATTGCGGATGTTATATTCCAGACCCATCAGCGATAGGTGAAAATCCACGATATAGAAAGACCATATAAACAAACATTTTTTTTTATAGTTTAAGCCTTAAAATACCCCTCCCGCACACTTTAAATACATGTAAACTTATTAAAACACACTTTGTAAACACATATGATATGTGAATGTCGCGCTAAGGATACCAGTAATATAATAATAATAATAATAATAAATAATGTAGTGTACCGTCAATTCATTCAAGCTGTAATGGCAAGCGACGTCTGGGTAATGCTTTCCTTCCCGAAGCATATCCAAGAGTTTGACCTTCTCCTGAATGGTCAAGGTCTTCCTCTGGCGCTTAAGCTCACTACTACAGGAAGGCTTACAAAATTCTGGACGTTTGGGAGCCATCGTAGGGCTTAAAACAAAATGAAAAGTTCACAAAAAGTTTGCTCACAACCATCGGACCTCAAGCAAGGTAACTGAGGCAACTCTGCATACGCAGAGAACTGAGATGCGTCGGGGTCCCGCGCTCGCTGTTCTTGCGAGATTGCACCACGATAGCAGCAGCCAATCAGAGCCCAAGAGAATGAAAATCCTGCTCGATTGGTGGAGTCTCCTCTTTCAGCCAATAACGGGCCTTGTAAGAAATCATCTGGCTACTGTAACACAAAACTCTTCGTCTACCGTAGTGTACAATGTAAATATATTTAATGATTTACTGTATTGCTTAAATGTTAGATATGTTCCACAGAAAAACCCGCGATATGGCAGGGGAGCGATAGCGGAACCGCGATATAGTGGGGGATCACTGTACTCAATTTTGCAACAAACAAATATACTAGCTTTTCAAGAACCACAACCCAAAAGAAGCATAACTAACAACTGAAGATTAAGTACATGTCAAAGATAAAATCTACAATTGTGAAATTGACCATAAGACATCTTGTTGTCACCAGTTTCAATTTAATAAGGTGGTAGGTGCAAGGATTGACATGATATGGGTAAAGTGCTTGATCTGGACAATGACTGCTCAGTCCGTAATCAAGTAGTCTACAGTTATTGCTAGGGTTGCCATGATACCAAAAGTTCTGACTCTGATATGATATTAAGTAATGAAATTTGCAGGGCAGGAATCAGCACAGGATATATGCTGGTATCGAGGATGTTTCACAGCACACACCAAATAAAAGCTTTTTTCTGGTCATTACAATAAAGGAGATATTGTGAACTTTGCTTTCCTGAATCTTAATTTATAGGGTTACATTCAGCAGTGACATTAATCACATCTTTCCATTTAATATACAACATAATCTTTTAATGCTTCTTAAAGTGGTACTGTGCAGCACAATGACTAATTGTAAAATAGAATAAAACAGAACGGCAAAAAGCATCAAACCATATAGTTTGAGTAGTTGTTTTCTCATTCTTTGAAATTACTGTTTTGAAGAAGTATCTTCATAATATATGTGAAAAGTTAACAATTACGAAAAACCATCACTTTAACAGATGCTGATAAATTCCTTAAAAAATTTGCCTTTACATGAGAAAATGTTACAAGCAGAACTTAATCTTTTCAACCATATCGACCTATATCTCAGAAGCATGCAAGGTTAGCACAGATTCTAAAAATGTAACAATACTAACAATATACCAATAGTACAAATGTAACAGTACTAAATAACAAAGATGCCACATGAAAGATACACCTTGCTCCAGCAATTAAGAAATAGGAAAGAAATTTTGGAATAGAAAAAACTACACAGCTGCAAGGAAAACTGAACAGAAGCGTTACTAAAAGATGATGCTCTACCTAGACAGCAGTTTACTGCTCAACATTTTGTGCACATTGATAAACTAATGTTTGACTTAGCAATCCCTGCAGTTGGCAGGAAAAGTATTAAATAACCTGTTAGCAATAGCAAGGCTAGCTTCCAGACTGCTCAGTTATTCAATACAAATTGCTTGAACTGTTATCCCAGGTAAAACCAAACAATATGCAACAACAGAGCTAGCTTTACTCTGAACATTGTGATATTGGGTTTTGCATATTTTTATTTTATTTTTATTTTTTTTTAATATCGAGCTGAATAAAAAATTCAATATATTGAGCAGCCCTAAAAATGGGCTAGTGAACAAAGGAAAACCTCATCTAGAATGTAAACTATGTTATCAATTTGTAAAAATACAAAATAATTGTATCAACAACATTCTATAAATGACATATTTTCTGAGACTTGTATATTATATATAGGATAAATAAAAGATATATATAGATATAGATATCGATATCTATCTATAGATAGATATAAAATCCAATGCCTGTCTGTATGTCTGTCCGCTTTTCATGAGAGAACTACTTATATCATGTTTTTTTTTTCCATAATTTGCTTGAACATTCCGGTTGATTTTGTGATTTCTCTCATTGCGCTAAGTATCATAGTTCGGTTTCAAGCAGCAATTTAATTGCGTGAATCCTAGAGAGAGGCTGCAGGCCGAGGGGAGGGGGGAGTGGGACGTCAGAAGTGGGGAGTTGGGCAGGGCCCTCCTCATTCATGCACCAGCCACCATTCGAGTTGGTCTACCTCTCACTATGATGGAGCATACTTTGCCTCCGCTTAGCTAGCAATACCTGTTTGTTCAGCAGACACTGACATCTAGAGATTGTTAAGCAGTAACGTTTGACATTTTTGAGAGATAGAGATCACAGCTACGAGTGTTTTAAAGGGTAGCTTCTCATTGGCAGAGATATCATGGCCACGTGCTCTTCTCTCCACGCAGGGGATGCTCTCTCGTCAGAACTGAACACAATCAGATACAGTGCCAACGTTTGACATTGGAAGTGTACCTACCTTCCGCTTGGCCAGAAATACCTTGCCAACTTTTACATTTTTTGCAAAGAGATCACAACTACATTCTTGCCCCGATAGCAAAACCAAAAATATTGTATATCAAGAGGCCCTCAGATATGAAAGCAATCAATGTAAATTCTTCTCAATACAAATTACATTTAAATTTTTTTTTTTTATACAGTATATATAAGAAAGCTGTGGTGTAAAGTGGTCTGTCTCTATGCACAGTTTTGCTGTACGTTGCCTTCCTGATCACAAAATTATCCGATATATGTTTAATAGTGTGTCACCAGGTTTTTAGATAAACACGAGTAAGCAATGCTACTCTAATTGTTTAAAATTAAACAAAAAGGATAAAAATCTGAATTAATGGAAAAAATAAATTGTTCACTTTGTTCGTTTAAGAAAATTTTTATATACAAATAATGATGTTTATACTCTAAATTTGGTTGAGCCAAATCTAAATCAAGTTTGAAAATAGAGTGGTTTACATTTGTTACTCCCTATATTGGAAAATATTTCAAGAACATTAATTTTCTCTCACAGCATAAGAACATGCAATAATCTGAAATGCACTGTATTAACATATTTGATACAATGCCTAGTCTGAGACAACTAGTTTGTAATAACTGATCACAATTCATATGGTCTATTGAATTTCATCAGACTCAGGCTCTTCATCTTAAGACGAAGAAAAACAATTAACAATTAGGTCAGAATAAGTAACCTTAGTTGTAACAATGCCTGTGGATAGATAAAGAAACTTTTGTATAAAACTAGTTTTAGAGGAAGAGAGAAATGAATATTGTGCTAGCATGTGAATAATTTAAAAATGTCACTAGAAACTTTTTACACTCTCCACACTGGTCTCTGACAAAATGAAACAAAGTTGCTAGCAATTTCCCTACAGATGGGATGGCTCTGTCTGCGCTGTCATCACTGGCAATTTACAGCACTAGCTTAGCCATTTGATACAGAAGGATAATTTCGATTATACAAAAAAAAAAAAAAAAAAAAAAAGATATACTTTAACTGTAATGAAAAGTTCAATTGTATTGAACAATAAGCAGTTCCTTACAGCTTCCTTTACTGCTTTATTCTTTGATAGATTGTACAGTGATACATAGAAGGTTGTACTATGAATATTGTTTCAAATCAGAAACATAAGTTCCCTTGTAGTTTCATTTATTCCAGTCAAATGCCTTCAGCTGTTAGGACTTTGGAAGAAAAATTCCAGAAGAATACCTTACTCAACAATGAGAACATGCAATTAACATAAGAAAGAATATCTCCTATCTTTTCTAACCTTTGAATATCTGGTGGAATCGTCCTAGTGGCTAACCTGGCTAACCTAATTAAATTAAGATATGTTTCACCAACACTATTTTGTTATATCTATATTGATAGCCAGATGCATGTCAGTATCCACAGTATTCAAATTGTGAGAAGTATAATACTGTAGCAATTATTGGATCATGCCTAGTGTTCACCACAGCTTATCTCTCAGATGAGATTCAACCCACTGCTTTGAGCTCATATCCCATCAAAGCAAGAGTACTCAATACACAAGTAAACTAACTGGCTAAAGTAAAGAACACCTTTGGAGCAGCTAGCCACTGCACAGTAACTTTTAACTTTGCACTTACAAAGCATTATCTAGTCTGTCTCATTTAACACAGAACATTGCAAGTACAGGCAGTCCCCGGGTTACATACGAGATAGGGACTGTAGGTTTGTACTTAAGTTGAATTTGTATGTAAGTCGGAACAGGTACATAAATTTAATAAATGCTACTGTTGACCGACTGTAACCAAGTGCTCTGCCAATGAATGATGAAGTTTCACCTCTCTCTGACCTTTTTATTATTTCTACTTTATTTTCAATGGTGATGGTTTTTCTCTTCTTTACTGTATCACCAGCACTTGTATCAGATTTGTCTTTCAGAGACATTGTAGAAGGGTGAAGACAAAAGATTAAGATTAGCTGTTCTGCACAGCACTGTACACGCTATCACAGCAGGAAGGCACCAGTCGTCAATATGTCTGATGTACTGACAAGAGACAATTTCCTGCTATGTGCGTAACAGTACAAGCAGGCTTTCTATTGAGAATGAAAGGGGGCATCGACGGACGGTTCATCACCAGCCCACCTCACAATCACCTCCACTACAGTATGCTGCCTGCAGCATCCGCCCACCGAGAACGAACATGGTGCAGCCAAAGGCGGGTAGTGAATCACCCCCATTCAATATGCAGCCATCTGATGCACACTACAATGCTACCCCTCGCTGCCCCGTTCACCCTCAATGGCCTCCGTTCAGCCACAACCAGGTCACCGCTTGCAGCATTACCAGACGCCCACAGAGAATGAACGGGTCAGCCATGTGTGGTGGGCAGGCAGTGAAACCGCTTGCCGCCGGGAGCCGACTGAGGGACACTGCACTGTGTGAGTAGCGAAATCCCCACCCCCCCCCCCCCCCCCATCCAGCCACCGCTAGCAGCGTCCCCAGGCCAAAGATGACGGAGCGGTAGTTACTGAGGTGCATGCGTCGCAGCTGCGACCCTGTTCACAAGTCGTAGGTCTACCTGTATATACAATATTGATAGTACACAAGTGAATAAAGAAAATGATCTTAAAAAAAAGCATAGCTATTATTCACATTCATGTTCCTAAATAAGGGTACATAAAAGGTTATACACAAAAGTATAATTTCTTTTTAAGCTATATGACATGCTTATACAAACTAACTGCTAATGGAATAGTAAATTCATTTTGCTCAAACATATTTATTTGCCACCTACTAATGTTCTGTAAATGTCCCTTATAAACCAATATTTTGCAGTATCATCCCTCTAAAAGATCTACTTCTTTCTATGTTACTGGCCTGGGTCAATCCACACCGACAAGTGGCTGATACCAACATGGGTAACTGTATAGAATTGTTGGAGAGAAAAGGTAAATTCCGGCAACAACAGGAACAATGCAAAAAAAATAGCCCAGAATCAGGAATCTGTCAGTTACTATAAAAATGAGCGCATACATTGATAACTTATAGTTAGTAAACAATCTTTCATTAATTTTATGCTCTGCTAACACTAAGCAGCAAAATAATCCTTGAAGTCAACACTGAAACAGAAAGAAACTGCTATGTAAGACTTAAACATACACAATCACATGAAATTTTCTGTTATTGGATAATTGGGAGTGGGGTTGACTGGATTGTCGGGGAGAAGAAAGGCTTTAGCCACGAAAAACTGTATCTTAAGTTATAGAAAGATGCAGCTGCAATTCTAAAAATTCCACTTGACAGACTGCTAGCCAAGCAACATCTTGCATGTTTGGCTCCTGAACTACCAAAAAGGTCACATGCCTGCTTAAACGATCAACACCCTGTCTTGCACTCAAACACCATCCTTCAGGAGGGAATTTGCTGAATCTATGGAACAGTTAATGGTTTAGAATTCTCCTAGCTTGAAAATGTAGCAAATGTTGCTAGAAATTTAAGCTGCTGAACTGCAAGAAGGATTTGTGACAACTTTAGAAATAATAAAAGCTACTACCCACCACAACAACCACCTCCTGCAAATATTTCTGGTCTTATTGAAACCCTCTTAAGTGTTCTTCTAAATATGGATAAACAAAAATAAAAAGCAGCACTGCTTTTAGCTTTTCTAAGAGAACAGTGTAGGCAGGTATATATTCTCTATTACTCTTCAAAAAGCAGATGAGCTTCCTTGGCTTCTATACTTCCTGCTTCTCACTTTACTGCTGCTTAACCTACCTGACTATTACTCCCTGCAACTGCCTGTGACCTCTTGAGTACAATTATTGAAACAATGAGAATAAACCTAACATGACCTACTTAGTCAGTCTCCCTTCATGCAAGCCATTCCCCGAGTTAAATTTTAAAGTAGCTTCCGGGAGAGCAGAAGCAGCAGACAGGTAATAATTACCTCTCACATGAAAGACTTTACTTCTACAGCTCTCCTCTTCTATATTGTGTGAATAAAGGTAGTACTCTGCCACAGGTAAAAGACTGGAACTTTTTTACAACTAACACATATAAACAGATTGTCTATCTTATTTTAGTCTGCAACTTATCAAGGCTTTGGAAAACAGGAAAAAAAAATAAATCTGTAAATTGTCTACGCAATAACAACCAACATCCTACAGCATAAACTGAAATCAAACATAAATAAGAGCTGCATTATTAAAAGCAGCTAACACAGTGGTACTATAACATTTTTAAACCTGCTTAATTCACTTCAGCTTCAAAGTGAGCCAAAAATCTATCCTAGCAGCACTGGTTGCAAGGCATTAAACAGGTCTGCACAGGGAGCTACTCCATCATATAGCAAATTGTTGCCCACATCCACATACTAACATATGGTCCAAATTAGATAAACCAATCTAAATCTAACCAGCAAGTAGAAGAAAAGCTAGAATACACAAAGGAAAATGCATACACATGGAGAATATAAAAATTCCACATAGACGACAACTGGGTACGAACATTAGCCCTGGACACCGGATCTTGATTAGCAGCACTGACTATTCCAATACCATGCCTTTCTTGAATTACTATAAATAAAGAATACTTAAACAGAAGATTAAAAGATTCAACTGAAAATATTAGTAGATGAAAAGAAGTAAATTATTCACTATCAACCACTCATTTTAAAAAGACTTCTTTGACTACACAGTTGATAAGGACTGTAGCAACAGCACTGGATGCATGTATCCAACTTGTTCTGTTTAGGATGGTTGTCCATTGCATGAACAGTCATTTTGTAGCCATAACTGCACTCTGGCAGAGTTTGTGGTAGATATACTTATATTCTACATAATGAAAAAAAAAATGATTATAAACAATTATAAACTTACAATTGATAAATTCAAAGAAACACCTGCATCATACCTTACTTTAAACATACCAGGTCATAGCTTTTTTTAGCACAATTCTGGAATGAGGCAAAAAGATATATTACTTTCATCAAACTACACCAAATATTTAATAATATAAGTCAAAATAAGGAATGCTAATTACATAAAAATAATGTTGTAATATCATTCAATATCACATAGTATTACATAAAAAGCAGTATATATGGTAATATGAATACCATTTATTCCTTATAATAGGAGCAATAAGCTGATACTCTATGGTCACTTATGGCCTGTGGGGGTAACCCGGACTGGTCCACTACCTTACCAATTGCAGTAAAGAATAAAGCTAAATGGCAATCATATTACAGCAACATTAATATTAGATGTACACTTGGCCACAGGTCTTGGCAAACAAAGGCAGTTACACAAACCTAATTATAATTGTATAAGAAGAAAAAAGTGCTTAATTTTCAGTATGAAAAAAATTGCTTTATTGTTCATCTTCTAAACATAAGATGGTTATCTCTATGCTTGAGTGCAAGTTATACTGCATTCTAGCTCAAGGAAAGTGCTTATTTACAAAACAGAAGTTCCATATAGAAAATAAAAGCAGGCAGCCTCAGCAGGACTGCATTTTAAACATGTCTAAGAAAAGCAATTATATGTCACCTACATCACATTGATTTACATAATAAACATAACACTGATACAAGATGTAGCATATCCAAGTTATCTGCATTTATTATTGAAATACAGATGGACTGCATGATAACACTTCAAATAATGCCTAGGACAAAGGTTGTACAGCTCTGACTGTGCATTTTAGCTAGCCCAGTGAGAGTGCTGAGCAGTCAATTTGCTTAGGTCCACTAGCCTAAAACAATTTTTTCTATAAAGACTATGGGCTCATGGGTTTATTTTCCTCTCTAACTCTCATTTTTCAAGGAAAGACAAGCTGAATGGTTGACCAAAAAGTTTAATGAAAAAAAGGGTACATAAATCTTAAGACAAAGTTGGAGTACTTCATTTGACTGTTTAAAAAAAAAAAAATGTAAAAATGGGTCAGTGACCCATTTTTCTTACTAGCCATTCAGAAGTGCATCATAATGCATTACATGCCAAAAAAACTAAAAAAAAGGAAAATCCCTGTTAAAATTTGTGGAAGCCAAAATTAAGGTTTCTAAAAGTATTAAATAAAAACAAGTTGTCTGCATTACATAGAAATGTGTCCCAAATTTTTTTTTTTTTTTTTTTTGCAGAAAGTAACTTCATGCCAATACAGGAAGACTAGAGATGGCCAGGGTGAACACATTCAATACTCTTCCAAGACACTATATGGTAGACAAATCAGATGCCCAGCAAGCTGTTAAAATAGAGAGAGAAATGGCACAGTATAGAAAAAGCACTTACAGCAGGCCCAAGTGATTTTTCTTTAAATAGGAGAGGATATGCATCGACACGTCACTTAATCCAACAGAGGGCAGCTAATGAGTAATTGGGCACATACTTTTTAACTTAAAAGAATGCACATGCATATTAAAGCTCCAGTCCACTTCTTCATACATACATACATAAAACAGCAAAGATAGGGATCTCTGAAATGGCTCAGGCCTCAACTAGCTTTGGTCAGATTTAAATCATTAGTCTGCATGCTTTCAAAAAATGAAATAAAATTTCCTCAGACTGAAACCTCCCACAATTTCAAAGGAATAAACACCACAGATCACCAAGAATGGCAAATCTTTACAGCTGTTTGTGTGTTACAACATGTACATTTAATTAACACTAGTGAAGCCTTAAATTATTTTCAACATTATAGTAGTATTACTTGAATATTAAAGAAGACTATGTTACAAAGCACCAGACTGTTGAGAACAATATTTCTCTGTCTCACAGAAAGACATTTTGAATCTATCAAATAATCTCTAATTATAAAGTTGTCAAAGAGTAACCCTATTAAATACATTCTCGGAGAAAAAAAAAAAAAGACTACATACATGGCTGATATAGAAATTAAATATTTGAAAAAAGTAAAACATACATTAAAAAAACACCAGCTCAAAAAAAAAATCCTCATATTCCATGAAATAAGCACTACCTTCCAAAATACAAATTGTGTGCAAAGTCATTGTGCACATGTATGTAGCAAAATAAAAGCACTAAACATCAATTTTCATAATGTAATATGTAACTGTTTATCAATATTCCCCTATCTATATCTATACATACGTGTTGGCAAGATTTTACTAGAACATAATATTACAGGTTACAATTTTAAAAAATACATTTAAAATAATGTAAACTACAACCTACAAAAATGTAAACCCTGGAAAAAGCAATGTGCCCAAAGGAAAGTGTCTAAATAAAATTACTAAATGAACATTAAAATAAAAATAAATAAATAAAAAAAACAAACTCCATGCCCCACCCCAGTGCTGAATGTTGCTCCTTACTGTTCAGTACTGCCATAGTATGTAAACATTTTTCAATTCTAAAATAACTTTCATAACAAATCCTTAATTTAATCCATCCATTTGTTTTCTTAACAATCTATCCAGAGCAGGCTTATGGGGCAGCTGGAGTCTATAAAAAAAGTCATATTTTACCTATGATTAAAAATGGTATAAAAATAGTATTAATATAAATAAAATCAAAAATGTATGCATCACTACCTCACACCCCTAAACACATAAAAGACTTAAGGAAATTGGTACATTAAGACCAACTGCTCTGCTGGAAACCGATTTTAAACTCTTAAAATAAAAACAGGCCATTAACATAAGCACACTCCTTCAGAAGAACTGTAAATATTATAACTACATATTTCAAAAATTCATCCATTTTAAACAACAGCAATTAAAAAGCTTCAAAGTGTTAAATTCATACAATCCAGAGACAGGGCAGACTTTGGTATTCAATAGAATCTCAAAAATCTCAATACTAACATTACCAGCACAAGTCTTGGCAGATCTGTTGAAAAATAAAAAAAAAATAAAAAATTAGGCAACAGTGTAATCTGCTGCTGCATCCTACAATCCTGGCACTGAGACGACTATGCTATACCAAACATTCCTTTGCAAAACATACTCTGTTTATAGTAAAACTTTGAACAGAAAACAAGCACAATCTAAATCTGAAGTAGAACTGTAACTGCCACCAAACATCACATTCTTGTGGTACATGCTGATGCTCATACATCCTAAACAACACTTTTACTACATTACAGTAACTTGATTGAACTAGAGTTGAATAAAGTGGTAACATATTATTCATGATCCACAAGTAAAAGCATATTTGTCCATTGTTTG
>JANRMT010062792.1:26182979-26314448 GCA_026402145.1 Polypterus bichir lapradei | reverse complement strand
TATATACACACACACAATATTTCTAATATCTAGAAAATCATTATTTGGGGAAATGTGAAAATGAAAAAACATTTCAGTGACATTTAAAATTACAAACTCATATGGTGTATCATTTTGTTCTTCTATACCAATACTAACATAGCTAATAATTTAATATAATGCTTTGCAATATATTTTGGGTTTTCCCCTCTAGCTCATAAATGTATAAATGTTTTGGTGTGCCCACTCTAAAGCAAGCAACTTTCAGTTGACCATGGGAAAAGCAGGACTTTCTAAATTAATGCCTGCTACCCAGAGTGACTGTCCTTCAGACTTATTTATAGTCATAGCAAATGCAAGGCGCACAGGATATTGCAGTTGCTTAAAATCGAACGGCATGTCAGTGGGTATCATAGGAATGCATGGAATGAACACATCTTCTCCTTTAGCACTTTCAGTTAAAATTGTTGCTTCTATGAATGGTTGGGAGAACTTTATTCACACATAGCCTTACTTCATTGTACAATGTTGGTGGGTCAGTATCATTAACGATGATCCAGTTTTAAGATACAGCTTGCTCATGATCTAGAAGAGTATTGATAGATTGTTATGTTATGGTGGAGCCTGGAAGCTTATCCTGCTTCTTGTTATTGTTATAAAGTCTTTCATTTTTAGGCGGCAGAATTCCTCATTCGTAAACCCATTGATGATTTTTAAAGTTGTTCCGAACGTTTGGGAGAACTTTGTTCAGAACATCCTGAACTGAGGAGTACTACTTTGCAAAAACCTGATGGAAAAGAAATTAGATTAGTTATAGGATCAGTTGAGAATTTGCTAGCACTGAGGAGCAACAGTTGTTCTGGAATGTTCTGTTCGGTTATATCTCCAGTAAATGAACTCCCATATTAGTAATCAATGTCAGTAACATTTTTTTGAAAAATTTTGTAATAAATTTGACCTTGCACTTTAAAAGTAGGCATGAAGCCAGTTTCTTCAACTGTTGTGGTTGCACCTAATTATGTCATTTTGGAAACAAATTATAATTCTTTACATATTGTAGGAAGTGTTTAGATTCCGAAGTAGTTCCTGATATAGAGGACAGATGTGGTTAGGGAGGCAGTTTAACTTTCCACTTGAGCAACACATTCCAGGTGATTCAGTTCTGATGTTTTTTGCTTGACAGTGATCACATATTACATCCACCCCCACCCCCAACTATAACTCTCAAGTGAAACTGGTAATCATAATTTTGAATCATAATTAAATGTTTCTAATTTCAAATTGAACCACATAAATGTTAACCTTAATTAGGCATGTTGCATACAGACATTTTCAAGTCAGTTTTCATGCTGTTGAACCATTTCAGCACCTCTTGACTCAGCATGCCACATACAGTCATTTTCAAGTTGGACTTCACACCTGTTGAGTTTTTTCTTCAGCCCTTAACACTTCTTACTTGGCTTTGTTCAAGTCATTAATAATTCCACTTTTCTTGGATTTTAGATTGATTTATCCAATAGATTTTCACCTTTTCAGAGTCATTTTGGAAATAAAAAGTGCTTAAATGATGCAGCTCTTAAAAGCCAGGTCACAGTTCAGATTACTTCAGTATTCAGTGCTCATGAAGCGATATCCAACTGGAAATAGTGCTCTCAAGGATAGGATTTAAAGATTATATTTTTATTCTAGAAAAAAGTTTTCTATATTTAAGTCAATCTGATGTTACTAATAATAAAATACTAAATGTCTCAAAAATGAAAATTACAATATTAAAAACTATAATATCTGTAACAACTAAAACAAAGGCATTGCAATTTACAGTCACGCGGTATTGGAAACAGACCCCGACAGGCAACTAAAACGCGTTTTTAACATTTTTTTGGTGGGAGAATGTGAAGAGAAAAACATTTGACAAAAGAAACATTTCAATGAAATAGTGGTGAAATTTAAAAATAAAGTAATGACCTCCAATACAGTACCTACATTTTTAATTTGTCAAGGGGATGAAATCAGGGGAAGGGAGTGGAGTGTCTAGGTTTCATGGTAGCCTATCATGTCCATATGGTCCAAGAGAGTAACTGTGTAAAGTTTGGTCCAGATCAGTCAAAGGGTTTAGGATTGTATATGGAACATACAAATAAAAATTCTATTTTACATTATATAAAAAATCCTAAAGTCTGTACGTCTGTTACATGATAATTCACAAATTGCCTAGGCTAGAACCTCAATCTTGGTCTTGATTTAATGCTTTTACTTTTAGTATTTTGAAGTATTTTGGCAAAATGACCTTTGGTCACATGATTATTATCCTAATGCGTTTCCAAATGCAAGTGACATGGCAAAAAGAACAAGAAGAGCAGCAATATTTGCTGAGAAAAAAAAAAAAAAAAAGAAAAAAAAAAATCAAGAAAATTGCAGAAGCTGATTATGTGACAAAGAACACTATAATAGGAAGAAAAGGAATACAACAACCAGTGACATCTGTTGCATGTCAAGCATCAGATAAAGAATGTAAGAATGACAAGGACAGAGAAATACAGGCCCGCAATCTTCTAGAACATCAAATACATGTTCGGAAATGATAATCACATATTAAGTTCTTACACCTGCAAGCAACTGAAGGAAAGTGTACTGCTGTTAATATCTACCATTTGTCACACAACCCCCTCCCTAACTCAAAACACTCCTTACTTTAAAATCTAAAAACAATTTGCTTTTAAAAACATCCTATATTTATATTTATTGTATTTATTGATTAGCAAATATTGAATTTTATTAAACATACATAAAGTACTGCAGAGTGACCTGTGGTCATGTGTTTACGACCAAGTGATTGTATTACAAAGTGTACAAAGTGATGGCCACCACAATGGCACAAAGAACAGTATCGACATCTCCCAAGTGTCAAGCTAATCATACAAGGTCCTTCAGTGATATAGAAAGAGAGACAAGACAATGAAGCACATACGCAAGCAAGGTGCATTTCATTTATTATTTAATTTTTGCATTGTTCAGATTTTGTTTCAATGAAATGATTCTAGGAGCATTTTCATAAAATGTGTGAAGCACCTATTACAATAACCCATGTTCCCATGTTTGTGTGTCTATCTGTCCATCCACATGAAACATCTTGGCCCTCAGTGCACCAATTTTGCTGAAATTTGGCAAACTTATTCTTCAACAAAATTTGCTGAGACAGCTCAATTTTCATTGAGATATCTCAAACAGATTGCCCTACACAAAGTTTTAAAATTGAAAAGCATTGGTGAATCTGTGAACTCTTCTATCTTAAACAAGTGAAACATTCTGAATGACTTAAAACTATAAATTAATTTACTGTTTCAATTCTACCTTGAGAAGAGTTACCTAACAGATCCCCAATACAAGTTAATGAAACACCAGCAGACTTGCTCTAAATTCAAATCAGAAAACACCCAATAGTGGACAACAGTAGTGTCAGATTACTGAAGGAACAGAAAGATAAAAAAACAACCATTCCCATTCTGTTTAAAGGAATATTCAACACAAAAACACTATACTTTTATATGTAACTTACCCAATGTACATTTGTAGTGACGGCAGAGAAAAATTTATAACCTCATGTGTTCTTGCAAAGTGGAGATATATTGTATCAGAAACTGTTTTAAGTCTATGATGACAAATGTTGAACAATAGCAAACAATAGTCGAACGTCCATTAAAAAAAAAAAATGTTACTTGTGTTGCATAATCCACATGGAGTATTCCTTTAACCCAATTCAAAAGGTGCAGGAAGCTGGAACCAATCTTATGACCATTGGTCTAAAAGCAGCAACCAATCCAGGACAGACTGTCAGTCCATCACAGAGCCCACATAAACTAACACTCGTCATGGGATCCAGAAGCTCTGGTGATCCCAGAACCCCATACTCTTGTAGTATCTTCCATAACACACAGTGTAATACACTATTACCATCCTCTTACAAGTTCATAATGCATATGGTTACAAGATGGGCAAACCAGCACAAAATTATTTATCTATACAAGAACAGTTTGTCCACTGTTCTATGCCCAAGATCATTAAAAGTACAATATTACTATAGTAGAAATAGCACAAGAAAAAATATTGCTAAGAATTGTAATTTAAGATAAAGATTATCTCATCTGTCAATAAGAATATTGAAAAATAAATCAAAATGTGACGATTTCCTGCTTTAACATGACTATTATATAAATATTAGTGCTGGGCAACGATTAAAATCGTGATTAATCTCATGATTGTCCGAGATTAATAGTAGACAATCACAACAATCACATTGTTATGCACAAAATTCAATAATGAACTCAAAAGTAGTGTATTGCGTGTATTTGGTTTTCAAACACTTTAAACAAATAAGGTTTTTTTTAACAGCAGTATTCCCTTTACATAGTAGCAGTTCAAATATTTCTTGTAAATCTCAATTTAAACATTAATGTAATCAAATCAAATCAAATCAAATCAAATATAAAACCAAAGCTATTTGCCACAAAAAAACAAGTTCTCCTCAGAGTCCAGAGCCACAATCACAACATTATATAACAGGTACCTTCTGAGCAACAGAAAGTTAACAGATACCAGCAGAAACAATTTCTTTTATCGGGGAGCAGCATAAACAGTCTATGTTCAGTAGCAACTCTTTGATGGCTAATATTTTTTCCAAAAAAAACTCAGTTTTCTGAAAAACGCACAAAGCAATGGTTTCACACACAAATCAACATAAAACATCTGTTGCTGCCTGTTGTGCCTGCTAGCGGCGCCCATTTGCAGTTTGTGGCAGCAGTGGCTGCGTGGGGGGCGACTCAAAGGCCAGCAGGAATGCACGGTGGGCTGGCTGCCTGGCTGTCTCTGTAAGACAGGTGCACGGGAGTGGCAGTTGCAGTGAGATGCAATATGGCTTGTATTTCCTGTCATCGTAAGTGTCTGTCCTCCCAGGCGAACGTTACCATAGGTGCATCAGCTAGACAAACTGATCAACTGATGCCGGTACCTCACTTTCGTTTTCGATCTGCATCTCCAGATCACTTGCATCAAAATCGGAGTCCAACAAATCAGAGTCCGATCCAGCAATAATACAAGACAAGTCATCCATGGATTATTTTGCTTTGAGCATTTATTTTGATATCTCTTCACATGCCATTTTAGAAGCTGTTTGCTCTTTGCTACTCATGCATGTGCAGGGAACAGAGGTCAAATGAACAAAGCTAACTTTCCTTTTAGCAAAACCGTATTGAAAATCGCTGTAACAAGAAGATCACTGATTGATTGCTAGTGAGACTGAGGCTTTCAAAATCATAATAAAAACCCCGTTAATGCACGATAAAATAATTGTCCTGATAAATATACAACTTATACAATAGGTCTTCTCTGTCTGTCTAAAACGGAGACTTGATACAACTCTCTTAAATAAGCAGTACCTTGACATTGTTGCTTTGGATGCAAATTGGGTTCTGTGTTGCAGACAATCTCATCATGAGTATCTGAATACAGAATATCTTGAATATTTGAAGAAAGACTAACTCCCAAACAGCCACCAGGGTGACAAAACGGTGATAAACATAATTGCTAATGCAGATTCTGATATGCCTGTCACTGCAGTTGTGGAAGGAACTCAGCCAGCATACTCCACATCTAACGACAAGCTTCTACCACGGTTGTTAGTGATATTCTTGAAGACCCTTCATTCTCATCCCGCAAAACATCAAAAAGTAATTTGTCATTTTTGTCTACACCTCCACCACCAACTGGTTATAAGACACCACCAAAACATTGTGCAAAAGATTATAGTATGAAATGTTTCTGAACTGAAGGATTTGAAAAAGTTCTCAAGTAGGCAACGAATGGATTTGAAATAAATGAAAGATGGTATAAATGATACAAAGATTGAATGAAATGCTTTGATAAGTGGCAGAAGCAAAAATAGGAAAAAAGGGGAATTAACAAAACAGTAAAATATACATGAATGGTGTCGAGCTCCACAATGCAAAATATGTGCCAAAAACCCACAATGAACAGAGGGTAACTGTGACAAATTAAATGGTGATGGTCTTAAACTGCAATTCTAAAACTCTTTATAATAAGAGATTCAGAAATTAGAATTATAAACTTTTTTCTATCTTGCACTTAGAATTCCTAAAGTAGTGTAAATCCTACAGAACTCAAGTGAAGAGTTCTTTTCAAAAATCCTTAGAAACATAATTAAAAAAAGAAATTGAAAGAACACACTGCTTAACTGGAAACATTCTCTGAGGGCTTCAATTGAAAAAAAAAAAAAAGTTTCTGAAAAAGAAAATGTAATATGCTATAGCAGAGAAAAAAATTCAATAAATATTCAGATACAGTGGAACCTCGGTTCACGAACATCTCGGAACACGTACAAATCGGTTTATGACCAAAAAGTTTGCCAAACTTTTGCATCTGTTCACGACCACTGACTCGGTATACAAACATGCCAGTTTCCCTTTCGGTTTGTGCATGCCGATGATTTCCACACATGTTCAGTCTCTCCCTGTGCAGAGAGAGAGAGAGAGAGAGAGAGAGAGAGAGAGAGAGAGAGAGAGACACACACACAGACACGCGAGAGAGAGAGAGAGAGAGACACACGCACAGACAGACACACGCGCGCGCGAGAGAGAGAGAGATATACACACAGTCACACACGAGAGAGACAGAGAGAGACGGCTGGATGCATAAGGCTTGTTTTTTAAAGAGACAGATCCGAGCCTTATTTTAACCTCGTTGTATTTAATTAAGACTTTTTTCTATTGGATTTTAACCTCCAATTCACTTCTGTTTACAGCGATCGGTTCGTAGCATGCATTGTTGCAATGTTACTTTTCTTGGTGGTTTATTAAATCATGGATTTTTCAAATGTTCATTTTTTCCCCGTGCTTAAAACTCATTATAAAAAAAAAAAAAAGTGTTTTTAGCAAGCGGTTCGTAGCGCTACAGTGCGAATTCTTGCAGTGTTAGCTTTCTCTGTTGTGCAAGGTTTTCTCAGTGTTTTTACATTTAGTTTACTATTACGCTGTGCATTCTATGGTATAATTAACTATATTTCTGCTTAGAAATCTTTAAAAAATATATATTTACATACAGTTCGTACGGTCTGGAATGGATTAATTATATTTGCATACAATCTTATGGGGGAAATTACTTCGGTTCACAACCAAATCGGTTTACGAGTTTTGGAACAAATTATGGTCGTGAACTGAGGTTGCACAGTATACTGTATATCCTCCTCTATGTCACTGTTACAACTGGTGATATCAGGCCACAGTACAATGGACATTGTGCACCCACATAACTTGAGGTGGTTGAAGGTTGCACCCACACCTGCAGGTCATCTGAGGAAAGAGAATTTAAAAATACCACATTATTTTTTTTTATAAACTTGAACAAGGTTTGGTCAATGGCTACAAATGATACAAATGAACACAGACAAGCAAGTTTTTAGATGCTGCTGTATCACAGGAAAATATGTTGGATAAAGTCTTGCAAACCATTAATTAATGTATTATTACCCCATCCCTACCAAGAACATAACCCTAGCATTAACCTTATCCTTACTCTGTACTGTACTATATGACAATTCAATGTTTGTTAAATAATTTATTAAGAATAAATTAAATTACCTGTCTATGCCTTTTATGTCTGACTCACTTTGTTTTATTATTGCTTGCTCTTCATCTGGTTTTCTTTTTAGCTTCTTTTTTCTATCATTCTTTTTTATTACTCCTCTATAACTGTCTGAACCCACCTTCATATGGCTTCCTGCACTGTTTGATCATTCACTTGCTTAAAACGGTTATGTTTTCAAATAATACTTAAAACTTCTTGCAAGTTTCTTCTTTTCCTGTATATTTCTGTTTTAAATATAGAGAAAGTATAATTTAAATTGTTGTTTTGACTGCTTTATTGTTAGGTGTGGTTTTAATAACTACAAACAACTGATATCTCAGCATCTTTTTGGGAAATACAATGTTTAGTGGCAAGTCAGAAGACATAGACTCTTTAAATGTTTGATTGCATTCTTATTTTTGAACGCAAAATAGGAAGCGGGGAAAAAGGTAAAGAGAACAAATCATTTTCATCTTGTTCTATGCCCATACTCTCATTCTGGGGCACTACTGATTGCAGGGTTAGCAGTTAAAAAAAGGAAAATAAATATTTTTTCTTTTACTATCTTGGAACTGTATAAAAATAAAAAATTGAATTAATATCAATCACTATTAAAACATAACCTGGAACTTTAAGTTAAATGCAAGAAAACAAAAAGTGCTTTCTTCATCTCCACTCTTTGAAGTCAGACATAGCAGCTTTGCAGGAGTCCTGTTGTCCTAATGTGGTACAAACTATGTTGAAAAAGTGTGAGAGCCACTTTTTTCACTATATGGTAAACAGACCAGAGTACTGGATAGTTTGTTTGTTAAACCAATTCCCTTAAGTGAGGTATTATCAGACTCTCAAGAGTGTTAATAACACAGTGGTGGGGACACTAAATGAAAATAAATTCAATATTTTATATATAAATGCCCCAAATTTAGATAAGTAGTATGCTTAAAGATCATCTTATAATGATCAGAGATTCTAATATGCAGTAAACCCTTGTCTAGGTAGATCATCAATAACTGCAATATCTAAATTTACCTCAGTAATTTCAATTGTCTGATTCTTATGGATTTCACTTTTTCCACAGGTGATCCTGGAACCTAACCCCCATGGCGAGCAAGTGACAACTGTATTATGTTAATGTGTAGTGAGAAGTCAAGCAAAATGACACCTTTTATTGGCTAACTAAAAAGATTACAATGTTTAATTATTTAATGTGTTAATGTTAATGTGTTAACGTGTAGAAAAGAATTTAATTTTATTTGTAGATTTCTCCATTAATTTGAAGCAATTTACAAACATGTAAAAATCCAAAAGAACCATCACATTACAAATGAAGATGTGAAGAATCAGGTTGAAGCTACTAAACCAGCAAGTTTGTTGGCTGAGGTTCAGATGCAGTTTTATCCTGGCAGTTAATTTTTGAACAATTTCACTCACACAGGTCTCTAAAATGCACAGGGCACAAAATGAAATCCAACCTTAGTTGGAGTACCAGTCTTGTAAGCATCCACTCTTACTCAAAACAGGCCTATTTAGAATCATCACTTAACCCAATCTGTGACTCTTAGGAATAGAGTAAGTAAACCAGAGTACCCTGAAAGAACACTCTGACCTCCGGAGGACAATGAAACTCCACATGGAAAATGTCAGCTACAGACACATCAAGTAAAAATCAAGACAAGTTTCAAACCAAGTGATCTATCTACAGCTAGTCTATAACTGAGAAAAAATAACTTGCTCTGTATATTAATTCCAAAATAACATTTATTGAGCCAGTGTTTAAAAACAAACACATTGGTCAGAAATTCAAGCAGCTATCTCATAATGTACAAGGATTTACAAGTAGAGTGCTGCTAAAACCATATACTTAATTTGCTGAAAACAATTTTGCAAGCACTAAATTTGTACTGATCATTTAATTTTTGAAGCCAAAGCAGTTAATATGGCACATATTTACATGGTGTTAGAGTAAGCAAATGGGATAAAGTTCAGTTACATGTATATTAGGACATTTAGCCCTGTTCAGTTCAATTGCTAATTCTGGAATGAATTCACATTGAATTAACGAATTAATCTTCAAATCAGAAGCTTAATTTCATAAAGGCATATTTTGAAGTTACAAAAAATGCAAAAAGAGAAGAATTTGGAGAACACAGTAAATACATTAGAAATTTGTAACATTTGTACTTTTTATTAATTAGATTTATCCATTAAAAGTTACTTTTCAGTGACTGTTACCAGCCACCTAAATTTCCAGCATGTAAGGATGTACCACAACAGCAAATGTCTCAGACTTAACAAAATGACTAGCTTACAAACCTCACTTTATAAGTAGGTTAGAAAAGCAGGGTTAAATAGATTTTGTAAACACAAAGCTTAAGCATTTACTAATTTAATTGGCATCCACAGTAATGTCTGAATTTTGATTTTTAGTATTAATTATAATCAGCACTTGTTTCCTCAGTTACAAACCTGAAAAAGTTAGTGAACAAATATGGTACTTGTACATAGTAACATAAATCCAACAGTCTATATCATTCTTTACAAAACAATGCTCTGAACGCACATAAAACCTTTAACTAACACATACCCCCCACCCCCAGCAAAGACAAAACTTTGTCATACACAGCTCTGTGAAAGCTTTCTACTAGTTCATGCATTATGCTAAAAATAAATTCATTGTAGGCTATCTAGTCTGATGTTATGCACTTTTTATTAAACTGATGTCTAGTGTTTGAAATTAAAGGAAGTATCAGGGGGTGTTGGTAAACAACATACCCTGCCTACTACGGGGCATCCAAACCACTGAATGTTTATGTATGAAACCTTACTTTTAATTATCTTTAGACTGCTTGCATTAAAACATTTCAGATGAAGAATTATTGAGTAGCACTTTGTAACTACTGCAAGCATAATGAAAGGTGTTCATTGTGCTTTAAATTCATTTTTGAAAGCACAGAACATAAGTAAACCTTTGCAAGTGTACTTTTAGTGATATGACATTACCATTGACTTCAAATTATATGTAAGTTTTAGATGGCACTACATGTTATTGATGCCACTGAGGTACTGAAAAAGAAAAAAAAAAAAAACACATGGATTGGGCATGGATTCCCACAGGATGTCACAAGTTTACTGTACTTGTAACACAGTTAGAAATTTTTAAAAAGACACGACACCATTTTTTTTTCCATAAAATGGTAAAAATTACTTTGTGTAAGACACAAAACCGTAACTGAACAAGAAGAAAAAAAAATCATGAGGGCTGTGCAATAAAAACAAAAACAGTGCTAGTGGTGAAACTGTAATTAAATCTTTTTAATTGGGACACTAAATAAAGACATCAAAAACAAAAAATGGAGTAAGATAATAATTGTAAAATGACCACCAGAACTGATCCATAGCACAAAAAAAAAAAAAATATAAACATTTTTTAAAAATCCAAATGTAAAAAAGCTATAATTTGCATATTGGAGAAAACATTATTCAGTTAGTTCATTTTTTGGAAAGCACCAGGCAACTGTACAGTTTCACTAAGCAGTACAAATTATCAAAGTTGCAATAACCTTACATTTTCTTATAAAGTTTGAAGGAAACAGGATTATATTTCTATCAGACACAACATTTGCCCATAGTTAGGAAAAAAACTATTTCATTAAAAATGTAAAGTATATATGGCCAATTAAACTTTAAAAGCAAATGACATTCAGATTTAGTGGCCATTCTGTGCTCAGAGCATAATTAGTGGTTGCACAAATTTTATCGACAATGAAGTTTAAGAACTGCTGAAGAAAAAAATGGAAACTTAATGAAAAAAGCCTTTACTGCGACTTATCTAATTGCAAACTATGAGGTTCATTAAATATACTAATGATCCATACACAAGTAAAATAGTCATTGTTTTTGCTCTACACATGAACTGTGATATATTTTTTTTTTTCAGTTACACATGAAAAATACAAAATACAGATGCCTTTCAATATAGAATAATTTTTTGAACAATTTGAATTAGACAATCAGCATGAGTGACTTAATTCGGTCTTTTACATTTCCTTTTCTGGAAAAAACAAATGGCTACTGTATGTCAAATATGGTCACTGGGTCAAAAGGGTATGCTGGCACTTCTGGTGTGTTCATCCAGGATCAGTACTGGAATATGGCATTTCAGGTAACTAAACTCTTGAGTCTGAGTGAAAGATAGAAACTCATTTGGACTAGGCTCTCTAGTGTGTATCAGTACTATAAATTAGGCACAAATATATGAATTGGGGCTAATGGTTGGCCAGCATGAACCAAGACCATCAGGGATTCATATAATCTATTTTGGTAATCTTATCAAACACACCCTTATACAGTATGCCTTAATTCTGTAGTCATAAATTCAACCAATAAAATGTAAACTTAAAAAATTATTAATCTGCCATATTGCTGCTTCAGGATCAGCTGTACAATGCCAGTCTTCCACTCTTTGGTCACCAATCTGGTGGGTGATAATCTGTTACCCAGGACTTTGAGCCCTAGGTTACAGATGGCATACTATAATGTTCATGTATTTAAATAAAAAAATAAGTTAGAACATAAACAATGTCTGTTCAAGTGTGTTTTCCGTGAATACTTGAGTTTTCATTCTGTGTTAACACTAAATGTGAAGTTTAATATTGACTCCAAGCTGCCACTATACAAGTATGTGTAGACAGGTGGAGAGTGTCCCAAAAAGGACTGCATACGACTGAGATGTGGTCAAGGCCTTGCACCCAAATATTCCAGAACAGTTACCAAATGGATCCACTTCTTTCAAGAAGCACACATTTTAGGATATAAAACCAAGAAAATTTTAAATAAAATTATAATAGGTATAATGTGGCTCAGCGGAGAATCAGTAGCCATCTGCAATGACACAGATTAAACCTTTTTGTGTTTTTCCCCTTTTCCATTTATCCAACACTAGGCACAGTTTTCACCAAAATGCCACTGAATACATCCGAAACTTAACTTATCTGGTGAGTTACAAACGAAAAAGTTCTAATAAATTTAGTTAATACCAAGTCAAATAAATCACCTTATGAACACGTCTCATAGTACCTCACAAATTAGCTTGTTGCAAACACTGAAGTTATTTTAGCAAGGTAGCTTAAGTTAATCTTAACTTGATTATTCACTCTTGCAGTTTGCTTTTAAATATTTAAATGCAAGAGAAGAGTGGGTCTGAAGTATAAATAAAAGCTTACTACATTCAATCTGACAGAAATTCCATCATTGGATCACTGATAGATGTGTAGACATCTTATTTTACTTGTACTGTAAATAAGAAATAACGCAATAATGTAATCTTAAGGGTCTCATATCAATTAACCCATTCTATAAAACAATGAAGGAATTCTGATTGAAGTGTCAGTAACAGCATTTTGAATTAAACAGCTCCAGTTCATATGCTGGCTGTAGGATAGGCCACTTCCTGTAAACAAGAAGAAATATCTAAAATTTCTCTCCAAATGTAGCAACTGATTCCTTTAAAGAAAATGCTCCATCAGTCCTCAAGTATAAAATTGCACAAGAACAACACTGGGGGCTCTGTGAGTTGGAAAAGGTTTTACCTCCACACAGCACGTCACCATAGTCAAGGAGGGATGCACTGCCTGACTTGTGGTTTTTGTAAATAGTTCCAGTGATTTGCGGTGGCTAGGAAAAGGTCGGGTATTAAAGTTTTTGCATACGAATACATATTTTGTTGTTCCATGCATGTTTAGAGAGACATCATCATTTCCAAAACAGAATAATTCAAACATGCTTTACTCTTTAGGACGTACCAACAAAAGGATTTGCAAAAACTGAGCAACAGAGCTGGGAAAAAAAAAATGTTTACACATACACCTGTACTTACTGCACATACCAATGTAAATATTTTGGACTGTGATGAGTGGAACAGACACATAAAATGACTTTCTCAGTACTAACGAGTAATTCAGTGAGAAGGACTGAAATAGCAACCATTGCAATTTTAGCCCTCAGGACTACACAATTTTGAAACCCAAAATATAATACTAAAACTGTGCCATGCTGCTCCTATAAAAATGGGGATGATCCCTTTAGTTCATTCTGAATTGTAAACCTCTTCTACATCATTGGGATGGACTACAAATCCACAAGATATCAAAATAATAAACTCTGGCAAACCATTACTATAATACTTTTAGCTTTAAACCAAAGAGTGAGTTGCATGTCTCCATCAAGCTTTAAATAACTGTCACTAAATCCATCCAGAACTACGTGACAACTGAGATCTTCCATCACAGCTTTGACAGTGCCGTGACACAACTCTCCAAAAACCCTTAGCTTTTCATACCAGCTATCTGCTTAGGTCCATCCATGAACTGTCCCTTTGCTCTCATATCAAGGATGAATGCCAAAGCCCTCTCTATTCCATTTTAAAAGGAATCTGTTTACTGTACTGCCAAAATTACTGAACATGACTGATGATTTAGCTACCCCATCGGTACAATATATGATCCTAAAATAAGTGAATTTGGGCTACTAGTTCTGTAAATGCACTAAAACTGGAAAAAATGAGCTGTAATGTTTTAGGTGACTGTAAACATGTGTCAGGGCAGAAAAAAAATTATATATATATATATATATATAAATTCCATTTCTGCATTTACTTTGACAGTTTTCATTTGCACAGTACCCTGGCTGATATACTGTTAACAGTCTGAACCAGTTCCTGTGCATGCTAAAAACAGTTTAATTCATCTTGTAAATTTTGCTGGGTTTTAAAGTTTCTTGACATACTGCTGATTTTCAGACACTCTCACCATTTACGTTTTACTGTACTTACAAGACTTTATTAGAGGGCTGTGACAAGTGACTACAAAATATCAAATTTCAGATGAAGAGAATGTACAGAGGATTTGCAATGTTAACGCTGACCAAAAGATGATACGGGTTCCAGAAAAGTCTACAAATAGGTGCATTCCTATGTCATTCATGAAGTCTGTATTTTGAACACAAACACGACCCACTGTATACATTACAACCACCGCAGTTTCTTGTTGGGAAATTTTAGATGATGATGCTATACTCGGCGCCCTGCGAATTTTACGCAGGTACACAGGAATGCACAATGCCACTGTATGGCAACAGGACGGCTAATTTTCGCAACCCCGTATTTCTTTACTACACTCTTGTCAAAGGTCTCAGATGGACAGATTTAATTAATGCTACCGCATACTGCAGCAATCACCTCACCGATAGCGGAAATACGGACAAAAACCACTATAAAAGCCACGATCACAATCCGGGTCCCTACAGAGATCAGTGCCACATTTTATTTTTAAAAAAATTGTATTAACTTTAAAAAGCAGTAGCGAGTAATAGAGAAAAGTAAATGTTTCACATATGAAACATCAGCAAACCGGTTTCGATCGTCTTGCGACAAATGTAACAAACGTGCTTACTGTACACGCGCGCAGATATAAACGCAGACAGAAGTGCGCGCTCCTGCTCGTGTACTCCCACTGACACTCACACCGGTGCGCGTCCCCGCTCACACGTTAACATCTTCACAAAATGGCCACTACTCATGGTATCTTGACACCAACATATATGCTAGAAAGTTGAGAAATGGCAGCCTGGTAGCTTTTAACAAGACAGGTTAATATAATCGAAATTGGTCACTTTGCGCGTTCACCGAATAGATGGGCTGGGCCAATAAAAGCAGTTAACCCCTTAAGCACTGTCGCCACCCTACTTACGAACGAGCACGCGCGTTAGCGATCTGTGCTCTAGCCGACACTACAGAATTAGAAACCGAAATCAGGTGAAGGAACTCTCACACCGAAAAGCAAGACGAACACCAAATATTGTAAAACATGCTAGCAAAGTGTCGTTTCCCCCATAGACCGCTCTCCAGCAAGCTCCGCGCAGTTTCTATGCGCTGCCTATCTTAGTTCAACAGATTGCAGCCACTAGCGCGCGTGATGCGAGTATCACTTGGCATCCTCGGCGCCTTTTCTGTCGTTTCTCTCCGCTTCACTTCCCTCCTCTCCTCACCTCGTCCTCCCGCTCATTCCTGAAACACAGACATGCCGCTCGCTTCTTGTAGCCTTCCCCATCATAAGTCCGTGTCTGGTTTGGCTTGAACTTCATCATATATACTCGATCCTCTGTCCGGAGTGCCCACAGGCAACACAGAAAGAAAATGCCAAGCAAGGATGTGCTCGAGCCAGAGCCCTTCGGATGAAAGGGTGGGACTAAACCGGCATGAACAGAGCGAGTTAGTCCGGCTGCCGACACTTCTCAAGTTTGCAGCCGCTAGCAATAAAGGGCCGTGGGCGCGGCGTGTGCCTCCTCCATGGAGTCTCTTCACGAGCCTGCTCGTCTTCACCCCTCTCCGCCCGAGCTTCTAATGTTCGTTCTCTCCCGAAGTACGTATATGTGCTGCGCCTCTCAGGCTAGAGCTCCTATTTAAGAAGACTCTCGTTTCGCACAACACCTCCCACTGACCCCCGCGTGCAGCGCGTAGCCACCGCCTCCTCCGCGTCGTCGACTTGGGCTTGGGGTGTTTGCGGGCAGGCGTGCACGCGCCTGCCAGTCTGCGGAGGCCCCTTGTGACCTGACCTTACTGTAGACAGGCAGTCCTTCACCGAAGCGGGAATTTAACAATGCAGTCAGTCGCCTGGTCGATCTGTCTGTCTGTCGGTCGGTCGTGCCAGCAGACAGAGTCCCAACTATATATTTTAGTGATTGTGTGGTTTTCTTTGGAGTTTCCTTTAGGAACTTTTCATTTAGATGTCACCTTAAACAAACAGCCCCTACTGTGAATAAAAAATAAATGGGTATCACAGTGTTTAACATAGTTCCAGGATAGCAACCCGGTGTTGGACTAATATGGATGAGATTTGGTGTGTTCATTAGTACACCATGGACTGATGTTCAATCAACTGATGCTTCTTTCCTCCTTTTATGATGATGTGGCGTTTATCACACCACCAACCTTTTGAATGGGTCAAAAATGGAAGAAGCAAGCACAGAAAACCAATGAAGGAATGGATGGAATCTATTTCACACCAGAAATATTGGGTCAAATTTACCCCAAGTGACCCTGTGTGTTTGTCATCTTCCAACTAGCTATCCAATTTCCTTTTAACCCTTTACATCTGTACAGGTTTGTGGGCTGCTGCAGCCCATCCTGGCAGAAATAAGGAATGCACACTGAACAGTAAAACCAAGTACAATTGAGGTTTACAGATTTCTTAGAGGAATGCAAGAAAAAACACACACAAACAAAGAAAAAACCTGACAGCTCAACACAGTGACTGGGCCAGGATTTAAACCCAACTTTCTGGAGTTGACAGTTGACTATACTATTCATTGAGCCACCATGTTCACACATCATCATTTTTAAAAATATAGAAATAAACAGTAGGGAGGAAATGAGGAAATTGTCACAGTTGCATTCAAAAGAGTAAATATACTCTTCTGCACAAAAGACACACATTCACTGAAATTCCTAAAAACTTAAGCATTTAATTTTGGCAGTGTGATGTAGTCCTTAAGGCTTTGGATTCCAAACTGTGAAGCTATTGGTTCAAATTCTGCTAATAACAATGTGTATTCACGAGGAAGGCACTTTGCCTGCCAATGCTCAACTTGGAAAAAACAAAAGAAATGTAACCAATTGGTATCTTAATGGTCATAAGTCACTTTGGATAAAGATGACATCCAAATAAGTAAATGTAAACATAGACTAATAAATGATGAAACAGATTAATAAGAGCACCAATCAACAAATACTCAATTAAGGGTAGAAGCTGGCTTCTAATTATGAATTTGGTGAATTGAAAACCAGCTACCATGAATTTCAGAACATTTGAACAATTTAGACGAGAACAGGTCATTCAGCCCAATAAAGCTCTCCAGTCCTATCCACTTAATTCTTCCAAAATAACATCAAGTCTAGTTTTGAAAGTCCCTGAAATCCTAATGTCTACCACGCTGCTTGGTAGCTTATTCCAAGTGTCTATTGTTCTCTGTGTGAAGAAAAACTGCTTAATGTTTGTGTGAAATTTATCCTTAACAAGTTTCCAACTGTGTCACTCTGTTCTTGTTGAACTCATTTTAAAGTAACAGTCTTGATCCATTGGACTAATTCCATTGTTAATTTTGATTAATTCAATTTATGAAGGGAATTATAATGTGGAAATTTGAGTTTATGTCAAGGTTTAAAATGGTATATCTGGAACTTAACTTCCAAAATACAACAGACAGCATCTTCACTACAGTCAGATACAGTTTGTATCAAAAATGCATGGACACTGCATACCATTGGGGAAAAAAGTGCAACTGAACTCATCTATAAAGTAAAAGTAAATTTTGTTACCAAATGGAAAATGAACTTTTCAACAGGTGATTAATAAATATTATTTATTTTAAATAAAATGTTTTAAAGAAAATTAATTTTTGCACTGTTAACAAATTCAGTAACTTTCCTTGCAATGTATTCACATCTCCTTTAATTATAATTTAAAATTTCACAATTGTAAATTAATATTTATTTGACTTATATTGCACATTCCTATTGTTTCCTAATACAAACAAAAGCCTTATAGAGTGATTTGCACAAATATCAAGTCAATCAAATGATATAGTGTGTCTAATTTTGTTTTGCATACCTCTGCCAAATAATACGTTTCAGGATACCAGAGTGTGATGGTCAGCCCCAGTCGGATGGAAGGACCTGGGGAAAGAGCACCTGTGAGGCGTTACCTCCTCTGGGATACTAAAGGACAGCTCTTATGGACAGCGGTGTCACCACAGGTTCCTCCAGCACAGATTGGGAGTAAGGCTTCCATGCAGTGAATGCTCATCTGTAAATTCAATACATAGAATGTAACAATAAGGAATAAAGGACACTCGTGTTTTGAACCTCACAAACAGAAGAGATACTCAACTGTTTGATGCATTATATTTTATATACCATAACAGAATGGACTAAAAGTCACGTAATATGACATCCATTTGAGGTAGAGATGATATGATCAGTATACTGCTGCTGGATTATGTGAATTTCCCCTTGGGATTAATAAAGTATCTATCTATCTATCTATCTATCTATCTATTTGCTTATTGTAGAATAATGAAAGATTATTGAATGCAGAGCTAAAGAAATTAGTATACTGGCAAAAAATTAAACTTTAAAAACTATTTTCACTGAATTTGGAATAAATTGTAACACTGATATATAAAAAAATATTACATACATATGGGACTGATAGATTCTTAATGTTTATAATAATAATAATAATGTTATTTATGTAGTGCCATTCTCTGTTCTAAGAAGGGAATCCGAAACCAGTAGCATGTTTATTATTATTAAAATGACACACTTCAATGCAATATAGCATTAAATCAATACGGGTCAGGATATTTCACTATAGAATGTCATGTTATGCCTATTAGTCAGATGATCCATATGTGAAGACAAGAATCCAGGTGTCTTTTAACACTGGTCTGCACATGCTCATTTGGTTTAAAGTTTGGGAGTCTGGCAGGGCAATTTCGTACCTATGATGTTTCAAAGGAGCATACAATAGTACTCAGAACTATCATGGCATATACCTTAAAGGAATACCATTTAGAGAAACCACTTCTCTGGGCTTTCAGCAGACCCAACACTGTCCAATACTTGGCTGCAAATAGAACTGAGGCTGATTACTGAAGATTAATTGGTGCCACAATGTAACCCTGTGTATATTTTCTTGGCTCCAAGTGAACATATGTAACTCAGTTCACTCTAGACAAGATACATTCACACTCACTCACACAACTAATTTAGAGTGACCAGACAGCCTAACCTGCATTATTTTAGGATATGAGAAGACAATGGAGTGCTCAAGAAATGTCCATCACAAACACCAAAAAAAGTGTACAAACTCTACAGAAACAAAGACAGTTCTGGAATTTCAACCAAAGATTTTGTATTATTTTAAATTTACAGCACTGCTGTTTAAAAGTAAACTAATGTCATTGCTATATTAAAAGTTATATTCAAAAATAAAATGCTTTTAATGAAAGGTAAAATAAAACCTTTAATAGTTCAGTAATATGATTATGTGAAAATTTTTGAAGTTATACATTATCATTGTTTTGATGCTATTTTACACATACTGTAAGATTAAGGCACTGTCCCGTAAAAGTGAAAAATATGAATTGTATGCCTGAGCCCAATTTGGGTCTAAAGTCATACAGCATAATACATGGGTGGAATCCCTCAAGCAGAGCTTGATGAGGGGAGGAAGCAGTGACAGGACACCTAGTACTACAGTATTTCTAGTAATGATTTACAGACAGCTTCCCGGAGTTCTGTGATTCCTCCTTTTGATTCCTACTGATGGTATAGAAATGAAATATTTTAATTTGGAACTAGACATGAAGCAATGTTTGCTTGTATTGTTTCAGTTTAATTAATAATAAAGAGTAATAATATTTATTTGAGAGACAGCATAAACAAACAGTTAGTTGAGTTGGCAGTTGATCTGTTCAATAAATGTCTCCACCATTGTCACTTTCTGTCTTTTTTAAGAGATGTTAGCTTGATAACATGTCACCACTTATCAGTACATACTTAAAACAATGACTTACATTGATGGATGACCTATCTCTTGTATCTTATTATCAGGTATGCTTTGTGTTTGTTAGTTGCTTTGTTACTTTAACTGCCTGATTGATTATTTTGAAGTTAGTTTAAATAAAGTCTCATAAATACAAAGAAAAGCAAACTTTGTAGATAATTATTAACCTACAATTAATTTAAAACAGATTTCAAGTTGTCCTACCAAATATTGTGGCATGCAGGAGATTCCATTATTGCTGCTTTTCAGTATAATTTACAAAAATGTTCTACTCAGTATACTGCAGTGATCCACCAAGTGACAAGTTATTATTATTATTATTATTATTATTATTATTATTATTATTATTATTTGGCAAATACAGAGATTTGGTAAATCATACTTTAGTGCACAAAGCAAAGCTAAAAAGACTAAGTGAGAATAAATAGTCTTTGGTAGAATGTGAAAAGTGAAACACTACTGTTAAAACCAAAACTGAAGGTTCATTAGTTGCTAAACTAATTCAGGGATCACAAGAGGCAAGGTTTATAAAAGCAGAATTGGACAAAAGACAGGAAGATGCCCTGAAGGGACATCAGTACATTGTTAGACATATGCATACCCATTTGCATCAGTAACCATTTAAACTAACAGTAATGCATTTGAATTGTGGGAGGAAATACCCAGGAAAAAAACATCCATAAATACAATGGACCAGGATACAAATTTAGGTCTTTAATACTTGAGGACATCATAAAACAAAGAAGATGACATTAATGATGGCCATATAGAATATAATGTTTTAATTTTTTGGAAGCAGTAGATCAAACTGAAGTAAATGGGAATCAAATCCTTTAAGAAAGGTTAGCTCATAATTACTCTTGTAAATGGCACTTTTGATACTCCAGTTCATTCTTTATCAATGACTTGCAAAACAGTGTAACGTAATTGACCTCTGTACCTCAATACTCTGTAAAGCTGATGTCACATTATGTGACTTCTAGTAGTTGGGGTTGTCAGACTTGCTATCTACAGGTACAATAAGTTCAGTTGCAGTCTCAGACCTCTTTTTCTTTTTTCCATTCTGTCACTGTACGTAACACATGAGACATCAAACACGCAAGCTTCTCTTCTGTTAAGGTCTAAAACACCTGCATTCCTTATTGCTTGTTGTTGCATTATATGCATTGTACTTCTGGATGAGCATTCATTGGTTGTCAGCTGTCATGTACACAGAGCCTGATTCTAAGACAAAAGACAGAATCAAACTTGTTTGATTTTGTTGGACCAAGTCTCTGGACATGCTACATTATGCAACCGGCCTTCACAGGATCGTGTCGCTGATTGCCTTTGACTTGATATAATTATGTAAGCATTCACAACAGTTCATGTAAATCAAATGCGAGAATTTTCTTAAATTATTTAATAAATCCGCCCATTCTTTCATTATTGAACCTACCCAATCCTAGCAGTATTGGGTACAAGACAGAAACTAATCATTAGTTAAAAATTTTTGTTATATTTTTTACTGTTGTCAAAGTGAAATATGGATATAGGGTGTTTTGTGGAAGTGATGAACCAAGCAATATACAAGGAAATTATTTATTTTTCAACCTGCTTCTTATTTATTAGCTAGCAAGCTATTAGTTAACGATATTAGAAGATAATAGACAGACAGAGTTTTATGTAATTTTGTGCTAGTATTGTAACGAACAGTTAGTGCAGACTACAGCTGAAGATCTGAAGTGGACGCGAGAAGTTGGTGAGTTGTTTATTAACATATTTTTGTGATTTTGAGTTTGTAAAATTAGTGTAGGTCAGGTGGCTTTTTGCATATCGACTTATTTTACAATATAAACTTTGAAGTAAACTTAGTAAAGTAAAATTTGATTTTTGGAGGATTTGTTTTCCAACTTGAATTACTGAGCAATGAATTCAGTGAGCGTTTTCGTGATTTCAGTTCACACGAACAGGACTTTGCGCAGTTCTCTTCTAACGTTGAGAATGCGCCTGAGAATATCCAAATGGAATTAATTGAACTGCCGTCAGATTCTATTCTGAAGGCAAAATACAATGAAGTTGGTGTGCCAGGCTTGTATGCTTACCTGCCACCCTCGTATGTGCAGATCCATAAGTTGGCATTGAGAATACTGTCTATGTTCGGAAGCACTTACAGTACCTTTTTGAGCAATTGTTTTCGTTAATGAAAGCTACCAAAACCCCACATCGCACAAGACTTACTGTCGAGCACCTTTCATTCCTCATAAAAGTTGCAGCTGCGCAAGATTTCAAGCCTGATATTGACAAGCTGGTTACTAACAAGAGATGCCAAGTGTCGGGACAAAAGAAATAGATCTCACACTGTAAGACTCCTATATAAGCAATGAATATAATATAATGAATATAATATAATAATATAAGGACCTAGCTAAGAGGCTAAGACCCTAATTGTACTCTGTTGTACAGAGAGTCTATGGAAATAAATTGCTTTTCTTTAAACTTTAAGTGTTACATTTTTTTTTAAGTTTTCAGTATTGGAAAGAAAGCTACAGTAACTTTGTAAAATAGTATAATAGTATTTGTTACAGTGCAGCCCGCTGACGCACGTATGGCAGTCGAAGCGGCCCACCAATAGTAGTGAGTTTGACATGCCTATATTAAAGTGTTCCATCTATCTATACATTTTTTACTGCATCCATATTTTCCAACCTTTGCCACAATTTCAGTTTTGATGATTTCAGCTGAATTTTGTACCCAGTGTATGCACAATGATTTACTGCTTTATGCATGTAACTTCACTGTTTGATAAATCACTTACCTTTACATTGAAAACTTTGTGAAGGGTTTGTTGTACAACAGGATACCAAAAACAGTAGTCCTGCATTTGTCTAATCATAAAAGCATAAGATACAGTAGTTGACAATGGGAAACTATTTAGTCCATTAGTCTTGTTTTGTTAGTCGAGTTGTCCCAACATATCTTCCAGAAACCTTTAAAAAGTTATGAAGGTTTCCTCTTCAGCTATGTGGTTTGGTAGTTTTTTTTTAGATTAACTTGACTTTTTGCGTGAAGAAATGATTCCTGACTTCCATCTTACATGTACTTCCCCATAATTTTCACCCATGTCCTTGCATATTGTATTCAACATTTAAATAAATGTATTTTGCTGGATCAATGTTAACAATGTCTTTGAAGATGCTGAGGACTTGGATTAGGTTGGTAGATAGTTGTCTTCAGAAAATTATTGAATAAATGAATGGATGAATGAAACTACTGTTGTACGTATATTTACAAGTTAATGTCCTAATTTGTGACACAGTATTGGCCTAGAATCTGTAACATCTGTTCATTTTTATCCTTCTTAGTCCAATAAATTACAACATGGTGCATGGATCATTACTAGATGAGGCACCTGTCTGTAGCAGAAAATATTAACCCAGCACACCTATTTTTGAGTGAGAAGGAATGTAGCCTATTGTAATATCTGGTTAGTCGATGACTAACTATAGTAGAACAACAAAGGTTTTATTTATATAGATAGGAAAGGTGATCTAGCATTTGAGTGACTGGGAGGAGACTTTCAAACAAGAAGGAGCACTAGATTCAAGAAGAATGGAGGCCAGAAACACAGTATCAGTAAGTAAGAACTAAAATTATAAGTGGAATACCAGGTCAAAGTTTTAGGAAGAAAAAGGTGGTCATTAGGCAGGGAAAGTTAACATGTTTTGAACTTGTGTTCCATAATGCATATTACAGAGCAGAAATAGTGAATTGTTTTTTTTAGCAAAGCAGAACTACTCTAAAGTTTTAAAGTTCTCCAGCATCTTAGAATCTTGTGAGGTTTCATTGCCCTGGTCACAATCCCTGGAGAAAACTTCTTACAGGCCATGCTCAGGCAGAAAACTAAATGACTCACAGTACCAACATGTTGGTTTTGAATCTCAGTCCATTTTCTCTTTGAAGTTGCACTTTCACCAACTGTCTGTGTGTTTTGTTTTTTTTTCACATATTGACCACTACTTCCCCAGAGGTAGGGTAAATCAGCTGGGTGAAGCCCAGTGGTAGGACAAGCACTACAGCCCACAGAGCATCAGAAGTCCAGACAAAGCTAAATCAGGTACAGATCCACCAAAGGTCATGAGCCCAGAACCCACCCAGCCACAGCCATTAATAGAAAGGAGAATGGATGGAAGAAAGCCTCAGATCCTTTGGCCCAAATCCTGCCAGAAAAATGAATGGGCAATCATCAACATAGATATTGTCCAATTTCTAGAAGGTTAGAAAGGAGATGTCAAAGGAAAACTGGAGAGGATAGGAGAGATTATTTACACCTATGGGGTAGAGAGATTCAGGGTGAAAAACAAGAGCCCAAGGGCACAGGAGGAACCATCAGTCCAGCTGAACTCTAAGAGACTGCAAGAGACTGAAAGACTTATGAAAGAAAGAAGGAGCCTGAAAAAACAGTGGAAGAATGCCACATAAATGGAAAGAAAAGGTATTAAGGCAGTACAGAGTGACATCAAGCAGTGTCTTGAAGTACTGTGAAGAGCAGAGAGGTTGAGGAAGCAACATACAGTAAGAAGAAAGAGCAAACCGTAACTGCCTTCTACAGAGATCCATACAAATTCCTGAAATGCTTCTTTGTCAAGGAGAATACAGGGGCCCCTAAAGTACCTGCACAGGAACTTGAAGAGCATTTATTCTGGAAGATTTATTCTGACAGTCAGAGGCACGTGCCAATCATCATTCCAGATAGATTGCCACCAAACCAACCACTAGAGCACCAGATGTACACAAGGCCCCCTACATAAAGCAAATTTAGGAGCACTGTAAAGTGAGCTAGATCAGCATCTGCCCCTGGGACCAACTGTGTTTCATGTAGGTTTTATAAGAATACTCCTGGTGTCCTGAAGTACCTATGGAAGCTAATGAAGGCGGCATGTAAAAAACAAATCATACCAATGGCATGGCAAAGGGCAGGAGAAGAACTCCTCAACCATCAAACAGTTCTGCCAGATCAGTTTCCTGAATGTGGTAGGAAAGATCTTCTTTAGTGGCATGAAGACTCTCAGTGTCCTTGCAGGACAACAACTTTGTCGACACCTTAGTGCAGAGGGCAGGTATAGTTCACTTTTCAGTATGTTTGGAGAATGCTAACATCATTTTGTACCAGGTGCAGGCAGCCAAAAAGGAAAAGAAAGATCTGCATGTGGTTTTTATAGATCTTACCAAAGCCTTGGGGTTAGATCCTCATGAGATTCTGTGGGCAGCATTCAACTTCTTCCATTTCCCAGAAGGTATTGCATAACGAAAATGGTCAAGGCCTACTTCCAGGACATCCAGTTCTGCATTACAACACAGGACAGTACCGCTGCCTGGCAGCAGGTTTAGACTGGCATAATGACGGGTTGGACCACCTCTCCCCTGGCCTTCACCATGGTGATGGAGATCATTATTCAAGGATCACGGTGGGTGGTTGGAGGGGAACGGTCTTCTTCCAATCAGGGAGTACATGGATGACATGACGACTATTACAATAACAAATGCATGCACCAAACGCCTGCTGTATAAACTTGAAATGACTATGAAAACATCAAATGGACACAAGTGGAGATAAAACCCAGCAAATCCCACAACATCTTAATTGTCATAGGCTGCCTCACCAATGAGAGGTTCTGCATAAACAATAAGCCAATACCAATGACCCTGGAGAAGCCCATCAAAAGCCTTGGACGTTGGCACACTGCAGACTTGAAAGACAAGTGGAACAACTCAGGCAGGGCATGATTACAACAACAATATTTATTTATATAGCACATTTTCATACAAATGATGTAGCTCAAAGTGCTTTACAGGATAAAGAAAAAGAAAAAAGACAAAATATAAAAAATAAAATTAGGAAATACTAATTAACATGGAATAAATGTAAGGTGCGATGGCCAGAGAGGACAGAAAAACAAAAAAAAAAAAAACTCCAGATGGCTGGAGAAAAAAAAAAATCAAATCTGCAGAGGTTTTGAGGCCACAAGACCACCCAGTTCCTTCTAAGCATTCTACTGTCCAGAATAGAGCACATTCTGGGTATCTCTGGCACTGCCCTCCAGTGGTTCAAGTCTTGGCAACAGCAGGTCCAGCACAGTGCCAGTCACACAAGGAGTTCCTCAGGGCTCTGTCCTCGGCCCTCTTCTCTTCTGTATTTATATGCTTCCCCTTGGCCATATTATTCATAGCTTTGGACCAGGTATCATTTTTATGCAGACGATACTCAGCTCTATTTGAATGTTAAAAGTGGAATTTCATCAGAGCTTTCTCGGCTCACAGCTTGCCTCAGTGAAATTAAAATCTGGAAGGAGCAGAACTCTTTAAAATTAAATTTCAACAAAACTGAACACCTGCAAATTGGGACTAAAGTGCAACCTAATAAAATTAGCTCCTTCCCAGTCAATCTTGGCGGTGATCTCATCAGACCTGCCTCTACTGCAAAGAATCTTGGTGTCATTTTTGATTCCTCCCTTTCTTATTTCGCCCACATAAATCACATTAAGAAACATTCTTACTTTCACCTCCGTAACATATCCCGTGTTCGCTCCTTCCTCTCCTTCTCTAACGCTGAGAAACTTGTCCATGCTTTTATCACATCCCGCATCGATTATTGTAATTCTCTACTGGCAGGTACCCCTTCTAATCTTATATCTCAACTCCAGCTTATTCAAAACTCAGCTGCAAGAGTCCTTACATGGACCAGCAGCAGCGAGCACATCACACCCATCCTGCTTCACCTCCACTGGCTCCCTGTGTCTTACAGAATTGAATATAAAATTCTGCTAATAACCTACAAAGCCTTAAATGACCTTGCGCCAAACTACATCAGTGACCTTCTCCATCACTATGTGCCTGTCCACCCACTAAGGTCCTCTGATTCTGACAATCTGGTTGTGCCTCACACTAATCTACACTCCATGGGTGACAGGGCCTTCAGCTGTATAGCGTCCAGACTCTGGAATGACCTACTGAAATTAATTAGATCAGCTGACTCCATGAATTCTTCTAAAAAACAACTCAAACTCATCTGTTCAGGAAGGCGTTTAGCTCTACCTGACTTTATTACCCTTGTCTAAGTTTAGCTCTTTGTCAAGATGCTCATGTAACCTGTGTGTGTGTGCTAGACCATCAATTATGTTGTCTGTTAGGCTTTTCTCTGAATTTACTATCTTACTCTTCTTTATTTATTTATCTGGTTTAGTACAATGCTATATACTGTATACCCTGCCATTCTTTCTTAAACTCTGTGAAGTGCCTTGAGCATGGGAAAGGCGCTATATAAATAAAATGTACTATTATTATTATTATTATTATTATTATTATTATTATTATTATTATTAAGGAAAATGCACGTGGCATCAAAACAAAGTACTGAGGTGCTTGGCTGCAACACTAGAGGACAAGACAGTGTTAACCAATGCCATCCCCCTAAATGTCCAGATTACTTTCCCACAAATTACATCCTTAATCCTTAATCCAGGAATGCCCACTGAATACAGCCAGGGATTGGGAAATGCGTGTCACCTAAATCAGTGAGTCACCTTCCCATCTGAAATCACATTCACCAATCAGTGCCCAGATTTGGTCCTGTGGTCTAACTCCTGCCATTGTATCTTCATTGTTGAGCTGAGAGTCCCTGGGAGGATGGCATTGATGAGGCATATGAAAGAAAAAAGCTACGGTATACCAATCTCGCAGCTGAGGCAGAGGAGCAAGGCTGGAAGGTGAAGGTGCATCCAGTGGAAGTGGGCTGCAGGGGCTGTGTAGCCAGTTCCACTACAAGGCTGCTGAAGGAAGTGGAGATCAGAGGGCAGGCCCAGTGGAAGGCAATTAAGGTACTTGCCACTGTTGCTGAAAGAAGCAGTCACTGGTTGTGGCTGAAGGGAAAGGGCTGGCAAATGGCTCCTTAGTAACCATGCAACATACACCTAGGTCTGATCAACCTGTGGTGGGCCTGCCTTGGCTGAAGATATCTTGTGGTAAAAGGCCAAAACACCCTTTGAGGCTGGGGTACACAACTAATGATGTGTTCTACAGGTGGAAACAATGCTAAGTGTTCATCATCAATGTTATTCCAGCAAAGAAGACATCTCCAGCCCCACTAAAGGGCAGTGTTGTACTGAATCATTAGAAATTGTAACACCTAGTCCTATTAAACAATCTGGGTGTCTTCCTGCATTCCAAAGACATATGTGTTAACTGGTGACTCAAAATTGGCCACGTGTGACTTAAGTGTACTCTGGTGTCAAATTCAGGGAATTTCCTTTCTTGATTCAAGACTCTATCCCTGTGTGACTATTTCCTATAATATGTGGGTATAGTAAATGAATTTGTTTTACTAAATTGGGTATGGGAAGTAAATAAAGCATAGAGACATGTGCCAAATGTCAGTAAAGAAATTGTACAGAAAATGTTTACCAGACAGCTGTATGCAGTGTAGGAACACAGACCTTCATTGGTAAGGAACCTCTAGCCATCAACACTCTAGGGTGTGACCAGTCTCTGATAGGGGGAATTAACAGTGTGCTATTTGTGTCCATTTTCCGTCAGTGCCATGTTATGGTGGATGATCCAGAGATATAAGAATTGGCCCAAACATTCACAGTTCAAAGGCGACATGTGTTATTAATTAACCCCATGCCTTGGCTGTTCTGATTCTGAACACAATGCACTCTGTGAGGAGCCCACTTTATGATTAGATTACTCATTCTGTTTGTGGAACATTGTGCTGGACAGACTGCAAAATCCTTTTAGCTTTCCTAACTATGGATAACCAGTGGGCAACAGTAAGCTCTCAGGAACAAATGGATCAAGAGTTAATTTGATGCCCATTTTTATGGACTGTGTGGAATGGCTTGATTACATTAATCAATCAATTAGCCCATCAATGTATTTATCAATCAATCAATTGATCAATCAGCAAATTGATCTGTCAACAATCAAAGCAGAACCCAAACTTTGGTTGGGTGCCATCTCTATTGTAGGGCTCCAATATGCGTAAGCCTACACTTACACTCAAACAGTTGCCATTTAACCTCACCTGCATGTCTTTATTTTATAGTTAGGTCCATAAATATTTGGTCAGAGACAACTTTTTTCTAATTTTGGTTCTGTACATTACCACAATAAATTTTAAATGAAACAACTCAGATGCAGTTGAAGTGCAGACTTTCAGCTTTAATTCAGTGGGTTGAACAAAACGGTTGCATAAAAATGTGAGGCAACTAAAGCATTTTTTAACACAATCCCTTCATTTCAAGGGCTCAAAAGTAATTGGACAATTGACTCAAAGGCTATTTCATGGGCAGGTGTGGGCAAGTCCGTCATTAAGTCATTATCAGTTAAGCAGATAAAAGGCCTGGAGTTGATTTGAGGTGTGCTGCTTGCATGTGGAAGATTTTGCTGTGAGCAGACAACATGCGGTCAAAGGAGCTCTCCATGCAGGTGAAAGAAGCCATCCTTAAGCTGCGAAAACAGAAAAAACCCATCCGAGAAATTGCTACAACATTACGAGTAGCAAAATCTACAGTTTGGTACATCCTGAGAAAGAAAGCAAGCACTGGTGAACTCAGTAATGCAAAAAGACCTGGACGTCCACGGAAGACAACAGTGGTGGACGATCGCAGAATCATTTCCATGGTGAAGAGAAACCCCTTCACAACAGTCAACCAAGTGAACAACACTCTCCAGGGGGTAGGCGTATCGATATCCAAGTCTACCATAAAGAGAAGACTGCATGAAAGTAAATGCAGAGGGTGCACTGCAAGGTGCAAGCCACTCATAAGCCTCAAGAATAGAAAGGCTAGATTGGACTTTGCTAAAGAACATCTAAAAAAACCAGCACAGTTCAGGAAAAAACATTCTTTGGACAGATGAAACCAAGATCAACCTCTACCAGAATGATGGCAAGAAAAAAGTATGGAGAAGGCGTGGAACAGCTCATTATCCAAAGCATACCACATCGTCTGTAAAACACGGTGGAGGCAGTGTGATGGCTTGGGCGTGCATGGCTGCCAGTGGCACTGGGACACTAGTGTTTATTGATGATGCGACACAGGACAGAAGCAGCCGAATGAATTCTGAGGTGTTCAGAGACATACTGTCTGCTCAAATCCAGTTAAATGCAGTCAAATTGATTGGGCGGCATTTCATGATACAGATGGACAATGACCCAAAACATACAGCCAAAGCAACCCAGGAGTTTATTAAAGCAAAGAAGTGGAAAATTCTTGAATGGCCAAGTCAGTCACCTGATCTTAACCCAATTGAGCATGCATTTCACTTGTTGAAGACTAAACTTCAGACAGAAAGACCCACAAACAAACAGCAACTGAAAGCTGCTGCAGTAAAGGCCTGGCAGAGCATTAAAAAGGAGGAAACCCAGCATCTGGTGATGTCCATGAGTTCAAGACTTCAGACTGTCATTGCCAGCAAAGGGTTTTCAACCAAGTATTAGAAATGAACATTTTATATCCAGTTATTTAATTTGTCCAATTACTTTTGAGCCCCTGAAATGAAGGGATTGTGTTAAAAATGCTTTAGTTGCTTTAGGCTGGAGTCATAAGTTACATTTTTATGCAATCTTTTTGTTCAACCCACTGAATTAAAGCTGAAAGTCTGCACTTCAACTGCATCTGAGTCTCTTCATTTAAAATTCATTACGGTAATGTACAGAACCAAAATTAGAAAAAAGTTATCTGTCCAAATATTTATGGACCTAACTGTATGTGCCACCATCAGCAATATTCACAATCTCATGACACTTTGCAGAAAGATTACAAAACAGTATTCAACATACAAAACATGCAGTACAATAACCAATCCTTCCATTTACTAAGCCCACCTAATCTCATTTTAGGAAGCAAAATGTAGGGATCAACTCTAGATGGGACACCAATCTATCGCAGGGCAAAAAGGAAAAAAAGCAGCCCAGCATGTGCCTTATAGATTTAAAACATCAAGAAACAAATGGATCTAGAGTACAAAACAAGAGAGCAGGGTTCAAAGTAATAGAACAGGATAGATACGGTGTAAAACTTACAAGGATAGCAGACCAACGTAACATCACATTGCTCATGGCAGTAGCAGTACAATCTTATTGAACAGCAGGAACACAACATAACATAAATATATACTTCTCAGATTTATTTAATCCATTTCAGACTCGGCGCTTATGGTGGAGGCTGGAGTCTGTCCTGTCAACTTTGGGTGCTAGATGGTAAACAAACCTGGAAAGTGTGCCAGGCCTCACACACAGAGGGACCAATATAGAGTCACCCATTAACCTTGCCCACAACAACAACAACAAAAGGTGTAGCCTATGCAGCAACCAAGTGTGGGATTCCAAATCAGGATGCTGAAAGGACCATAAATATAACTGATAAATGTAAAATAAGCCACAGTCTGGGGTTTCAGCCAGGGCACCCACAAGGGACAAGGCTCTCCCACTGCCTGCCAGGATGATTCACAAGAAAGTAGCATACTGCAAAGTGTGTTAATATGAGACTTGTTAAAGAAGTTTGGAAAATACAAAATACACATTTTGAGAGTCATGGATGCTGGAAACAACCCCAGAAAAACATTTACTTCAATTCTGGCTGCATGACTCTTAAATGTGAAGAATCGCTGCTGGGTATAGGCACCATCTGAGGGGGACAGTGGCAACTGCCATCCTCTAATAAAACAATGATAGAGGAGTCATGATGGTAAAAATGAGTCAAAACGTCAAAATGATGGAAGTATCTCAATTATAATTTTTGACTCATATTCAACTTGTGATTATTCAAGGATGTGATTATTCAATTCATCAGACACATGCACCCCTATAGATAGCCATGAATACCAATACACTAACAATAACTGTTTACAATGCAGGACATCTGTGAATTTAACATCTCAAATTCAAATTGAGCAAGTTCTCAAAGATGTGTTGAGTGGAATTGTCATTGCCGGATCTGTACATAGAAACCTGTGGACACAAGAGAAGAGTCAGGACTGGTGGGAACAACATGTCGAAGAGCTTAATGGAAAATAGTGGTTTGACATTTTCAGAAGATCGGGTGGTATTCGGTTACTTACAGTATGTCAATATCTGTCTGCAGGAATCCCTTGGAGGCACAACATTTCAGGAAGCAAACAGCAATTGGACTGTATGGCAGGTTTTCTCTTTTTTTCTGCATTTCACATTTCTCTAAAAAGATTTAATTTGTGTCACATGTGTGAAAAGTTTCTGTGTTGAACATTTAATTTTATTTTTCCGGATCTTTGTCTCCTATGCTATGCTGGTTTGAGGATTATTATCATTATCATTATTATTATTATGGAGAGGCTTATACAATTGTAGGATTACTTTCTATTTTGTACCCCCCCTCACCCCCCCAAAATTATGAGAAGTTGGTACCTGCCTCAATTGTTATCTTAAAAGATGCCAGCTTGTAGAATTGACACAGTTCAGCTGAAAACAAGAGCTTGGTGAATAAAATCATGCAGCCAGTGTGGCTCTCTGCAAGCTAAGCTGAGAAATTGGGGCTATTAAACCTTCTTTTAATTTAAATTCCAATATCTGACCTTGGAGTAGTATCACCTAGCACCTCAGTGATTTCATACAAAGAAGCTCTCCATTTTTATTAGCTTTATCCATTAAAGTACACATATTTAGCTCATATCTCCTTTATTACTTTCTGAGAGACAATTTCCAAGTTTTTTTTCAATACATTTTAAAATGAGAATGTTATTGATTGCATAATTACTTTTGTGAATTTCCAGTTACAGTTTTCAACAGACTATCTGCAATATTACACATCCTACTTCATAATTTGCAGCCTGATTATGCTGGAATTTGTAATCTTGGCCAGAGAGACCCATTAAAACTGTATGAAAACTTTGGTGTCTTTAGAAAGGAAAAACAACAATAATTTATTTTTATTTGTCAGGAGACAACCATGGACTCATGTCACCCTCACTTATTTACACTGATTGACTAACCTTACATGCATGTTTTTGAGGTGTGGGAAGAAACCAGAATAAAAATGCTTGGAAATGGTGCGAAAGAGTGGAAATTATGGAAAATGGAGCTATGAAGCAGCAGCAGTAGCTGTATGTTTGGTAGCAATAAGGAATAAATTAGTCAAAAGTATGTAAATTACACTTTTATTTCTTATGCAGCTCAGTCTTTGGGGAATTAATGTAGCATTAAATGTAATTTCCGGCATTCAATAAAAGCATCTCATTTACTGTTTGAGAGGTATTGTTTTAGGCCACTTGTGTCTGCTGTAGTGTTTATGGAAACTCTAAAGGTTGCAAACAGCTTTATAGCTTCCATGTAATAGATGTTCTTGAACCCTTAAAACAATGGATATTGGTATTATATGGAAATAAATAAATATGTGGTTAATGTTTAGCTCAGTGATTGTACAGTATGCTATAAAAAGAGACACAACAACGTGAAAGGGCCAGGGCACCACCCTGGTGACCCCATATAATTAAAGGTTTGCACAAAATAAGAAAAAAAACATGCAATTAGTTGCAGAAATGTCTTTTCAGACTCGAGTTTAACACATAAGTAACTTCAAGGTGGCCAAAATTGCTGGTCATATGACATTCTGGAAGGAAGGGGCAGGTTCAGGAGGGCAGATAACAGAAGTAATGTCAGAGGTGGAATGGTCATCACTCTTCTGTTCTGCAGACGGAAGAATAGAGAAAGCATTAGCAAACAGCGCCAACCCCAGGTTTGGTGGGTAACTACCATCACCAGAAACTTTAAGCTGTCTCCCAAACACACGTGCGTGACAATGTATGCAGTAAATAAATATTGGTCAATCTGCATACATTTGAAAAGGCACTGGACTAGCATACACCATCCATATAGCCTTTATACACTAAAGTATAATTTACTATTGTGGATGTTGCATTATGGCCTTATGGAGCACAGTTGTTCACTCTGGTGTCTCATAGCCCCAGGCCCAGGCACTGCCTATATGGAATTTGCATGTTCTGTGTGTTGTCTGCTAATTTAGCATTTCATCTAAATCTAGGGCTCTTTCATTATAATTTTAGGGTCAGCATGCAATGGCAACCACCATTTATCCATAAGTGTAGTAACAACATTACTGTCACTCAAGAAGCAGCAATCTAAGCTTTCATCATCATTGAAGCATCTATCAAACATGCCTTAGCTATTGGCTCCAAAAGTTGGGGGATGACTCTACAATCAGTAAAGAAGGTGTTGTCTGGCGTATCACCCAGAATGTCACACGAGGTAGTCATACCAGGCAGAAACCAGAAAGTGGTGGCTAACAATGATATTTTTAGTTTCCTTTAAATTTGAAATTCCATTCCTGATTTGCACAAATCCCATAATACTGCAGACAACTGTCATCCATCTGGATTGAAAGGTGGTTTTGACATTAAAAGTGTAGACATTTTCCTGTGCTTCATGTCTCATTGTGCACGTCAAAGACTGTTGTTCACTATGGGAACATAGTGAGATTTGCCATAAACAAATTTCTTGCTTGGTGTAGACTTGACTTTATTGTGTTTAACATTACAGATGGTTACTCTGTTTGCACACAGAATGCCAGTTTTAACATGTCCTGGCAGGGACACCAGATTGATAAAGAATGGAAGGATGCCTGGAAATAATAAGATATCTGAGATACTGAGAGCCTTGGAATCAAAGGACAGAAAGATTCTATCACCATATTTGATGGCCCAGCACAGACATATACTGCAGAATGCCTAGCAGGGGGTTGAGTGACCAGTTGGCTTAGGATAGCAGGACTGAGAATTTGTCTGATTTTGTCTTTTGACGTTTATGCTATCTATAATTGACTATGTGCCCCCAGGAGGTCTTTTTTTCTCCATGGATGCTGCTGAATGGAGTTTTCTTTTCCTCTCCTCCACTGTCAACTGGCCATGGCTCAACAATGATGTTAATGGACAGATACCACTAGTTTCCAGTAGGGAATTGCTTTGTTTTACTGTGCTATCAAACACATATGCGTCTTTATTTATTATGTTATGTAATAAGTAAGTAAAGTGATAATTGCATTTTACCTGTGAAATTGTAGCAGCCTTTTCATCCAGCACAAAATAAACTGAATAAAATTGGAACTTATAACAGAAAAACAATTGGGGACAATAGATAATAGATTAATGGTCTCCTTTAGGTGGCTACAGGGAGGTCCTTTAGGCAATATATGACTTATTGTCTTGTTTTGTTCTACTTCTTTAAAGGTATCTGCTTGGTTGATTTAAACAGAGCATTTAAACTCTTCATCATTGCTTTTATTTTGATTTGTGGTGCTTGGAAAGTAACTCTTTGTTCCATCTTGCTGCAACTCAGTTAAAGATCAAAGAATCAAAAGCTGAGTCTTGGTTCTCTGCACATTTCCAATTATGTATGACAGAAACATATATTGGTATGCTGGTGCGCAATTAAGCAATTTTCATTTAGGCCAAAGTGGCTGTAAAGTAGTCATTGAGCCAACCCGAAATTGTAGTTTCGCAGAATGTGGAAATAATTAAAACTCCCGTGACTGAGTGGGTTGTAAATGACACATTACAACAATGTGGTTTTGTTGGCACTTTATTTTCATACCTTTCCCTCTGTTGTAATTTTCTTGATTATATTGGTTTTACCAAAGTATGGGAAAGTATCCTTTGCTTCATTTAATGGGTTTTATTTCAGATGTTTGGTCTTGTTGTTCAAAAATTTGCAAATACATTATTAAGGTGCACCTAATTAAATCTCATTTCATACATAACTCTTAGATAGTTTCTATCATACCAACATATGGATCCTGCAGATACTAAAAATATTTTAAATAAGTAAGAGAAAAATGTTAACATGTTAGCTCTAAAAAACTGCTGAATAAAATAGTTCTTAGATAAAGATTGGTAGTGGCATTAGAACATAATTCTGATTCAGAGTGCTGCACTTAAGTTCCTTTAATAATCTTCTGTCCAAAGTGGATGTTATTATAACATACTGTATGTTAAGGGGGACATGCCTGTTCAAGTTAGGAATACACCCATAATGCCCCACTTCCCATATTGATGGAGATAATAGTACACCCACTTTTTAAAATACAAGCAAAATCCTCCAAAGAGCAAAAATAAGCAAAAAGGAGTTACTCTAAAAACAATCCAAAGCAAACAAGTCCAATTCCATAATCTAGGGGAAAAGGGACAGAAGCAAAATAAATCAAGAAAACCAGAAAACACCCAAAAAATAACAGTATTTATGAACTTCTTCACAAACACAAGTGCAATGATCTCAGCTTAACTTACTCAGCTGTGGCCTTAAATAGTCAGAGTCAGAGATCAGAAGAAGTTTTGTCAGAGTGGCCCCACCTCCTGAGGCTCCATCCACAAAGCACAAAGAATGGAAGCACAGCTAAAGGAACAATATGCAATTATGAATGTAAAAAAAAAACCCATAAAAATATAAAAAATAAAATTGAACAAATAACAATAAGACAAAAACAACATAAATACAGACCCTAATATAAGAATAGCAATTTGGAATTGTTGCTACCAACAACATGGTGACCAATCCAGAAAAATAATCAAAATGAAGATACCCAAAAGAAAGGACATGGCAGCTCAGATCTCTCTATTAAATTAAAAAGGTTTTCCATCATGTCCACGTAATTCAGCCTTTCACCACTCCCCTCCACACTGTTCGCCCAATCATTATTCCTACTGTGCACATCCTCTCTCCATATGACCCCTTGACACTCTCAGTGGTAACTTGCCCTTCAATGCAGTTGGTTATAATGGCAAGGCAGAGAAGCAAATTATCTATTCAAGAATGTCAAATTTTACATTGCGATACAAAAAGGGTGGCAAGAGCTGATAATGAACATTGAAAAATGAAAATCAATAAAAAATAGCTGCATATAATAAAAATCAAGAACAAAGAGAATCATGCAATAAACAAAAAAGACAAATATATCCTACACAATATGCGAAGAGGAATGCTAAAAAGCAACATTTATAGAATGTAAGCTAGAGGATAAAGTCATTTATAATACTGTTTTTGATGAGGCGTTAATATAATTTACTTTTTCTTTCTTACTTTTACTTTTTGCTATGTTTTATTATTCATTGATATGTAAAATAGACAGCTGTAGTGAAATACTCAAGTAACTGATTTTCTGTCTATAATGACTAAGGACAAAACCGTCTTGCTCCCGCGCACTGCATACTCTTCTATATACAATCTCTTTAAATACAATTGCTTCTTCTGATGCCCTTCAAGCAGCTAAGCCTTGAGAAAGTGGGCACCCAACACCCACCGGTGGGAGTGGTAAGCAAAGTGAGTAAAATAAATAAAATAAATGGAGTAAATAAACAAAAATAACAATAAAATTTTGTTACTCCTTGAAAATGAAAAAAATTGTTACTAAACAACTGCCATGGTACAGTCAGGATTTCATCCCTGGCTTAAGCATGGTTTCTTTTTCTTTAACATTTTTGTTATTTTCTAATTATTATGTAATACATATTTCTTAATTTTTGTATTATTATATTAATATTAAATTAGTTCATATGATATAACCTTAATGATTCCATGGGGAAACAGAAAATATACTGTAAGTATAAATATAATGAATGTTATCTTTTTATATTTCATGTTTTGATGACATTTTTATGTTTACATATGATGTATGTTTTGCTGTGTATTCTTTTTATGGAGTTTAAAGAAGTGGGGCCACCTGTAGCTGTAGCAGAAGAAATGGCCCATGGTAATTTAAGAGCCAACAGCACATGAAACGAATGCTTTAGCACTGCATTTGTCTCCTGCTCTTTGACTTTTGTTTTGATATTTTTGTGATTGAATTCCCTGATTTACTGGCATCTGGCTTTCATATAAAGGTGCTGTTTTTATTTATTTATTTGTCTTTGTTGCATCATCCAGGTGGATGCTGCACATTAGTGGTGGGCGAAGTGGCTCCGCTCTCACTATGAAAAGTGCTAAAGTTTGGAGCTGGGCTGCTTTGGATTGGCCTCAGTGGGATTTCAGGTCTGACTTTTTTTCTTGAGGCCTTTCACTTTTTTGAGATTTGTGAACAGGCAACATTATAACAAGTACAAATATGAAACCTGTGTTGTTCAAAAGCCCCAGAATTATGACACTGGGCCCCTCTTATAGGCATGCTGCAGTAGCCATTGTATGGTTTATAATGACAGCGGTTATTGGGTGTTTCTACTTTAAAGCAAGGAAATGTCAATATGGTTGATTAAACTGTCTGTCCAATCATTTACTGATTCTTTGAAACAAAAAGTGGTAGGTATTGTGGGATGAGAATGTGAACTTTTGTTTTAACTCATGACTTTCACAGCAATTGATAGTTTCTGTTTACAATTTGCATGGTTTTCTGAGCTCATTGTGAAGCCATTTGAGCATGTTTTGTGAAGTTTGTATGCGTTTTTATCATTCATGTATTTTGTTTTTTTCATGTTGTTTCGTCCACTTGCTTATCTCACACTGTCTTCCAGGATTCAAGGAGGGTGTGAAATAGTAAGCATAACAATAAAACAGCAGCATGTGACATCTCAGTATCCATTTTCCTAAATGAAGGTCTGCAGTCAATGATGAGTTTTCTGATTCTTTTTGAAAAAGCCAAAGAATTTGGTGTTTGTTTTTAATGTATTTTTGTTGTTTAGCCCCTTTTTGATTGTACATTTGCATTCTTTGTTTTATATGCGCTAACATAACTTGATTTTTTGGACTTTCTTCAGCACTATCGCGTTGCTACCTCATAGAAGCTAGACTGACTAGGCAGGCACTTACACTGTCCACATAAGGTAAGATGAGCAAAGTAAGCGCTTGTAGTCTCTTCAATAATGTATCAGTCTTTATTACAATTAGTACCTGCCACTGTTTGCACCATGTTCAGTTTCTTTCCTTTTGCTCTCCGTGGGCCTACTTTTTCCAAGGAGACTCAGGGCACATTTTGAGCCTTCTGAAAGTGTATTTATTTATTTATTTATTTGTTTATTTGATTGCTATACTGACAATCAAGCAGAGCTTTACTTTGCTTTACTCTGCCAGTGTAGTTTTCTACTTTCGTTTGAATATGGTACAGCTTGGCAGAGGTCTAACAGTATATATCTATAGAAGCTAGAGAAGGAGAGTTCAATGTGCATTGTTTATTGTAATCAAGACATTAACCTTTTAATACTTGGTTAGTAAAGAGAGAGAGAGAGAAAAGGGGAGAGTTTCATGCATTAAACTGTTCCAACTAAATAACCTTGTTCATTTAAATTTTTTAATTTAAATTCTTAAAAATTTTACTGTCACATTTGATTCATAAACAATTTCAGAGACAAAGAAGGATCAATACAACTTAGATGTGTTTTAAACATCTTGAGTGAACGTTTCGTGTTAATAAGTGCAGACTAGAATTGGTGGGGTAAAATAAGTTTACTTATGGCAAGGATCATGAAAAGAATATCACAACTAGTCATTCCTCGCCTATGATTTGTCTTTAACCTTGTGAAGAAGTTCCTATTTATTTTGTATGCAAAATCCCACATGTTTCTGAAATCATTTTTCTTTTCGGACTGTTTGTATGGTAACATAGATTCATTAAGCTGAAAGTTCCACATTGATGTAAGACCTAGTGGACTCCTTTTGCATGAAAACCCCTACCTAGGGTGTCTGGTGGGTCTTTATTCAGACAGCACACCTAGAGATGGACTATTGACATTACAAATGCAAACTAAAGAAGTATATTAATGCAATCAATCTTTTTCAAAATTCAGTGACAATTCTAATAAAAGCAATATCCAGATGGTTCATTCCTTTTGTGCCCATTCCTCCATTGTATAGGGTGGTCCAGATCTAATTATGCAATTTTCATTACGCTATAACATATTAAGTTTATTACATAGAAAATCACCGGAAAAAGTCCCAGACCACCGAGAAATGTGCGAACTGACAACATGAAGAATCGTCTTTGCGCCGAACTGGAATTGTCCCCGCATAAATCAAAGTTATCCAGACGATCTGGATCTGCATAATTAGATCTGGACCATCCTGTACCTAAATGGGACAAGATGGATATAGAAAGTGCAAGGACAGATATCACCCAGATTTTTGAACTTAAAATAGTATTTGAAAACATTTTGCCAATATCTAGGGCAAAACCATAATAGAGTATTTAAGCCCTCTTTTAAGCACCTTGAACAAATGATGCAAACTTTACGAACTTAGTGTTTTATATTTTCTCTTCAGTGCCTGGAACGTAAGAGTTTTGAATCAACTGGAGCTGTGATATAAGATTAGAAGTGCCACCTGCCAGCAGGGAGTTAAAATAATCAATGGAGCATGTGATAAGAGCATGGACAGGTTTCTCAGCATTTGAAAAGGAGAGGAATGAGCAAACATTAGATATGTTATGGAGGTGAAAGTAAGACAATGTCTTAATGTGGTTTATGTGGGCAGAATTAGAAATGGAGGAATCAAAAATGACACCAAGATTCCTTGTATTAAAAGAAGATCTGATGAGATCACCATCAAAGAGCTCATTTTTTTAAGTTGAGCTTTAGTGCCAATTTGCCGGAGTTCAGTTTTGTTGCAATTTAATTTTAAGGAGTTATGCTTCATCCAGGTTTTAATTTCACGGAGGCATTTTGAGTTGAGTATCATCTGCATAAAAATGATAACCCAGTCCAAAGCTACAAATAATATGTCCAAGGGGAAGCATATGAATACAGAAGGGTAGAGGACCGAGGACAGAGCCCTGAGGAGCTCCTTATGTGACTGGCGATGAGCTGGATCTGCTGTTCCCAAGACTAACAAACTCTTGCCTATTAGTCAGATAGGACTTGAACCACTGGAGGCAGTGCCAGAGATACCCAGCATGTTCTCCATTCTGGACAGTAGAATGTCATGTCTGACAGTGTGAAATGCTGCACTGAGGTATAATAGAATTAATATGCTGGTTTGTCCAGAGTCTGCTGCCATAAGCAAATCACTGGGTACTTGAAGCAGAGCAGTTTCATAGCTATGCTGCGCCCTAAAACCAGACTGAAAGGGTTCCATCAAATTATTAGAAATTAAGTAATTGGTGAGTTGGGATGCTACATGTTCAAGAACTTTTGACAGAAAAGGTAAGTGAGAAATAGACCAAAAAATGTTAAGATTGTTAGCATCAAGACCAGACTATTTTGGGTTCAGAAGCGATATTAAAAGTGGCTGGCACAAAGCTGGTGTCAAGTGATGTACTTATTATTGTCGTATCAGTTGGGATTATGGTATGAAGGCAGGATTTAAGATGTGTGGTGGGGATGGGGTCCCGTACACAGGTAGTTGGCCTCATCTTACAAAGCAGGTAATTAAAAATGCAGATATGACTGGTACAAATTTAGAAAAATTTAGTGGGAAGACAGGGAAAGATATAAATTAATGATGGAATTATGTTAGTTGAATTATTAATTTTATTGAGGACAAAGTGGAGGAATTTTTTTGCAGACTTTAGTAGAGGAGGTAATTGGGCCATATGCAGGCTGAAATAGTTTATTAACTACAGAGAACAAAAGCCTTGGGTTATCATGGCCACTTCCTATTATTCTGCCATAATACATGTTCTTGGCTGCAGTTAGTGCATCCCTGTAAGCGCTATGATGGTCAAAGAAAGCCTAGTGATCAAGAATAGAAATGGCACCTCACTTTTTTATCAGATATAACAGAGCTGTTAAATGGTCTCAACAAGCAGATTCAAGGGAACTGGAAACTCGTCAATGACTTGCATTCACATGTATAAGCATATGAAATAAAACTGAGCCTCCTTCTTAAACAAATAAGATAGGAAAACTTCTGCCATCTTCCCAATTCTGAGACATGATTAGCTGAAAAACCACCAGTTGCATTCCCAGTTAACAAATATAAGCTTTGGAAATTTTGCAAAATGAGTTCTACAAATAATTTTGAAAGCTTCATGCACATGCAAAAGAGATTTGATTGTTTCAGAACCCTTTTGCCACAGGCATTGAGATTGTTGTTTACCAGCTGAAACTGGCAGAATTGCAGAACTCTGACAATCGGAACGACACATTCAAGTCGAGCAACCTAATTCATTTATATCCTTCCTTCACTCCCATCTGACATTTACCCTAATCTTAAAAAACAAGCACTGAAAATGACAACCATATTTGGAAACACCCACATCTGTGAGCAGACCTTTTCCAGATTAAAACACATCGAATCTCTGACCTCATCCAGATTCACTGATGCACATCTGCAGCACCTACTATGAGTGGTAGTGACAAACATGAAACCTGACGTAGACTTCCTTGTCAGCCAAAAACAGCGTCATAGTTCACATTGATTTAGTTAATTACTAAGATTAAGTACTGTTGAAGCTACAGGCTACATTGAAGTTTCATCATATTTCAAAGAACTTGTATAATTTCATAAAAAGCAATTTGTCTTGAATGTACCTAGATTTATGGCATTATGCCCATATATTTTGTATTTCACCCTTCACTCCTGTCCCCTCATAGTATAAAGGACAGTAAGCTGGGCCCTTGATTAAAAGGTTTGAGGACCCCTGCTGTAAACAGTAGGGTTCAAGCTGCAACACATAAGAACTGCTACCACCTACTGCCCTGAGAGAGCTCTGCTGGATTTATGCCAGATCTCCATGGTTTGCCTGGGCATTTTACAATTTGTACTGACCCTTAATGGCTTCTTCTAATGTACATTATGGTAGTACCCTGAAGATAAAAACTCTCATTAAATACAGATAAGGGGCTAGTAGGGACACTCTTCAGCAGTTCAACCCTCCTCAGTCAATAGAGGAAAGGGGTTGGAGGCACAAGAATTGGCATCATCCTTGGCTTTTTAGAAGGAGTGGTGTGCAGTTTCCTGAGAGAAAACTCATCTCTCTGTCCTTGAGAATTGTGTTTGGTTCAACTTAAAGAGTGTTGAACACAATTAAGCTGCCAGTATTAGGTGAAAATAATGAATGCTCTTAGAAAGACAGAGTCACTGCCTAATGGAAGACAGAAAAAAAAAGAACATGAAATATGGATAAATGATGTTTTGCATGTATATGAGATGACAAACAGTATGAAACAGGGATCTGATGAAAATAAAAAAGTCTGACTTGATACAAGTCTAGTTGGAAAGGACAGTGTTGCTAGAGATAGGGAGATGTCAGTTGCAGGCTAACAATTTGAACCTTTTCTCCCTTTTAGGCTTTTCCTCCTCGGGTTAATTTCTCCATGTTGTTCTTGGCCCTTAAATCTTACATATTCTCTATTTTCCTATTAATTATAAGGTCTGTATCCTACTGTATCCTAATTATAAGGTCTGCCTATCCTTGCCCACTGCTCTGGTTTTCTTTGCACAATATTCATAGTGGTGCCACATTGCACAATGTCATCTGCAAAAAGCATATACTATGGGGCCTGATCTACTTTTCGACTAGCAAAAACATCTATAACTAGAGTAAGAAGATATGAGCGTAATTATAATAATCAATGTAACCCAACATTAACTCCAAATCTGTCTGTTTTTGTACACTTCTTCAGCACTCCTTTCTGTCTACTTAGACCAAATTTTAGTGGCCAATTAACCCAAAATACTCAAATTTGTGATGTTGGAGGAAAACTGGAGTGCCTGGAGAAAAACTCATTAAAAACGTAAAGGACATGAAAATGTGACAACCTGGAGAGATTATTGACAAGCCAATTTCTGGAGGTGTAATGACTTTATCATAGCTGACAAATCACCTTTACTGTATTTTCCACTGAAGCAACCATGTAGCGATGTACTCAGCAGTGCTGTGTCATAGTTCCCCTAGACTGGGGTGGTACACCTGCCCCAGTGTCTCTGTGTAGTTTGCGCCTGTGTCTGTAAAGGGTTTTCATCAGGGATCAAGCCTTCATCCCAAAGCAAGCTGTTAGTTTGGTTACATTGACCCAGTACAAGTAATTCTGGGTATGTATGTGAGTCTGCCTTTCAATGGACTGGAACCCCATCAAGGGTTAGCTTCTGTTCTGAACAAAATAATACTAAGGCAGGGTCATTTCAAGCCTAAAAACAGATTAAGTAGGTTAATGGCTGGATGGATTTATGATTTCTTTTGTCACTGCTGATTGGCTCTGTAATGCTAGCTTGTTAGGAGAGTTGGCTGCGATTAGACTCTGGTGAACTGCTCAGTGTTATCTCACTGATTCATTTTCCTTCAAGGCTTCAAGCATTTGGAAAGACTCCAAAGTATGTCAAAATGCCAATGCTAACATACTGAAGAATTACTTAGACAGTACCTTCTTCAAACCTTATTATGTTACTATTTTATTACAATTGTAAATTCAGTAATCCAATTTCAGTTTTAACCTTGTCCAGTTTATGATTACAGGGCACAATATTATTATTGTTTCTAAAAAACTGTCATGGGGAGTGATGACTAAACAATCAGAAAAGATCTTCACTTGTGATTCTCAATTTTGTACCCCTGTCCTGTCACACTTGTTCCTAAACAGTCCCCCCAACTTATTTTGTTGAACCCTTTTGTAAGTCACTTTGGATTAAAGCATCAGCTAAGTGAATAAATGTAAATTTAAAATACAACACTGGATAGTGGTAATATGCATCAGTGCCTTCATTTTCAAACATCTTACTTACTCACTTAGACTTAGGTCCTCCTGTGCCAGTTGGTGTTGTGTTGTGTTGGTGCATTGGGTAACTAATGCCTTCTTTCTAATTTGATCTGATGCTACATCTTCTTTATCTTTGACTTTGATATTAATAGACTGGAGATTATCTTGGAACATTGCATGCCAGGTCTTTGTTTGGTTTTCCCACCCGAAAGACTGCCAACACCTTGCCAATTCTGCTATTCACATCCTTCTCAGTGCCCCATCACAAGCTAGAAATTTGCCGAGCTAGGTGAACTCCTGGACATTCTAGATTACTTGCTGGATATATCTAATCTGTATCTTGATCCTGCAATTGACTCTCATGGCCATGGTCTTTTTGGTGCTGATTCTTAACTCAATTTTCACAGCATCTGCCTCTAGTCTGGTTGTCATTTCTGGCAGGTTTTTCTCGGTCCCTTTCAGCAACATGATGTTGTTGGTGAAGTCCAGGTCCATGAGTTGCCTCCCAGGACTCCAAGGGAACAAAAGGTTTGCTATTCTGAACAGGAAAGGAGAGAGAATGCAGCCCTGATGCAGACCAATTTAAAGGTGTTGCCATCCATTATGTTGATGCAACATCTGGAATCCTGGTACAGGATCCAAAAGATATTGGGGAACTGCACAGAAATGACATACAGTATAGCTGCACAACGTTTCAAAGTGGCTCTTGCTGGGTGTTGTTTAACGCTTTTATAAAGTTGGTGAAGTTTATATTGAGTGGCTTCTGAAACTCCAGACTCGATGAAAACACATTTGCTCTTTTCATAGCATCTGCTTCATGGTTCCTACTAAGCAATATAGAAGAACAACGCAAAAATCTTTGTTTGGCAATGAGAGCAAGACAATGCCTTGCCAATTGTTGCAGTCTGTTGTGTTGCCTTTCTCTGGGAGCTTTAAAATAATGCCCTTCCTCCATTCACTCGACACTGCCTCTATGTTCCAGCAGTTGTTGAATAGTCAAGTCAGATTCTGTAAAATGCTGTCACCACTGTGCTTCAGCATCTCAGCTGTGATTTGGTCCAGGCCAGGTGCTTTGCTGTTTTTCACACTCCGGATCTCCCCTTTTGTCTCCTCTAATGTAACTGCATTTAGTTTCATGTCTAATTCCACAGCTGGGCAGAGCCATCAAAGTATGGAGATGCTGCTGGTGCAGGTTGACTTAGCATCTCTGTGAAATGCTCAATCCATCCCACATTCTGTTTCTCCTTGGTCTGCAGTGTCTTGTCATTTTCATCTTTGATTGCAGCCATTCCACTACTGGAACAATGGTGATCATGGATGATGTGGTAAAGTGTTTTGGTGTCATTTCAGTTGGCTGTTCCTGGGCCTCTGCCCCTTTGTGGTCCAGCATCACCATCTTATCTGCATGGCACTTCTGCTTCATCCAGCGGTCAAGGTCCTCTTAGAGGACTAATGTTGCCTCCACCTCTGCTTGCATCTTCACCTTGTTGTATTGCTGTTTAGCAGACTTGCCATGCCTCGATTTTCAAACATCATCATCAATAAATTATTGATCCAAGAAATCATCAGCATCTTGACTCAATGAAATATCGCCCAATTGCACTTACACCTGCCATTATGAAATGTTTTGAGAAAATACTCAAGTAACACATCAAGACCTTTATTTCACCTACATTAGACTCAAACCAGTATGCCTACTGCAATCACAGTTCCACTGAAGATGCCATTACTGCTGCAGTTAATCTGGCCCTGACCTACCTGCCACATAAAGATTATTATGTTACATTGCTGTTTCTAGATTTTAGTTTAGCATTATACCATTATTACTCACCAATTGGTACAAAAGCTGTCCTTGGTGGGAATGGATATTTTACTGTCTAACAGGATTTTGGAACTTTTAACCAATAGACCACAGACAGTTTGAATCCTCAATAATATCTCCCACACAGTCATTCTGAATGCTGGTGCACTGCAAAGCTGTGTGTTGAACCCACTACCTTAAACCTTGCTTACCCACAACTGTGTAGCTCAACACCACAGTTGTGGCCTTCATCACAAACAGCACTGAATAAATTTAAAGGGGTAAGGTCAGTAGAAGGACTGGGAGAACATGGGGGGTCATGAGGTCGCTGGAAAGGGGTGTGTGGTACCCCTGATATCTATGCAAAAGGACAAAGGTCCAAGTTTTTAGAGTCCTGGTGCTTCCTGTCTTGCTATATGGTTGCGAGACATGGACACTATTCAGTGACCTGAGACGAAGACTGGACTCCTTTGGTACTGTGTCTCTCCGGAAAATCATTGGGTACCATTGGTTTGACTTTGTGTCGAATGAGCAGTTTCTCATGGAGTCCTGAAGGAACATCAGTTACAGCACTGTGGCCATGTGGTGTGTTTCTCCGATGGTGATCCAGCTCATAAAATCCTCATTGTTGGGGACCCAAGTGGCTGGAACAGGCCAAGGGGTCGCCCACATAACACCTGGCTGTGGCAGATAGAGGGTCATTTCTGGAGGGCAGAACTGGACTGCATGTCTGCCTGGGGGGTTGCCAACCAGGATCCAGATTTGTTTCATCGTGTAGTGTGTGCTGCAACGCACTGTACCATTGCATGCTCCCCAACTTGACTTGACTTGACTTGAAGTGGATTGTTGAGAAGACCAAGGAGATGGTTATTGACATTAGAAGGACACAAGCTAGCCACACCCCATTGTGAATTAATGGTTCAGTGGTGGAGGCAGTGCATCGTTTTAATTTCCCAATTATTCTTTTCCAAAAACCTTTCTTGGACCCATGATGCATCATACCTTGTCAAAAAGACAAAATGGCATATTTACATTCTGAAGAAGCTAAAAAGGCTCCGCTTCCATATTCCATTATCAGTTTCTATAGGTGTACCATTGATAGCATCCTGACATGCTCTTACTCTTTGGCATGGGAACTGCAATGTCTCTGACCTGCAAGTCCTGCAGTGTGTGATGAAGACAGCCAAGTCCATCAGTAGGACTTCACTGCCCACCACCCTGAATATTTACAGCAAGTGTTGTGTCAGTAGAGCAAACTCCATCATTAAAGAACCTAATCACTGTTTTAACAGTCTCTACACACTGCTGCGTTCTAGAAGATGATAAGGCAGCCTGCAAGCCAAAATTACCAGACTCAGAAAGAATGTTTTCCCACAGATTGTTAGATTATTGATTTCTACATAGCACAAAAGTCTGATCTGTTTCAGTTATCACTAATATGTCAATAGTTATATGCCCAGTAATGCTTGTGTTATTGTGTTGTGTTGTATTTTGCACCAGTGTTCTGTAGGAACTAAATTTCATTCTTTTTTTGTGCAATTGTTTTAGTGTAGAATGACAATGACCAGTGAACAGAACAGTGAATGGTGATCCTGCTTCGTCCACTTCAGGGTTGTGGAGATCAGCACCCATCTCAATTGCAGCTAGCAGAACCCAAAATAGGATTGGGTGCCAATATTTCCACACCCACTGACACTAGTTATAAGATCATAGGGAGGATGGATATAATCAAGTCTAAAGTGAACAATAAAAGGGATCAAATATTTAAATTGTTAATTTGATTTTCATAAAAATGTACTTTTTAAAATTAAATTGTGTGTAGAAAAATCATATGGTTGACATTGTTATCACTTTGCATATCTGAAATTCTAGGAATATAATGAAGGTCCGATGTTAAACATGCTGTTTTGGGCTGTACAAGCTTTCTTTTCAGTGAATGTTCTCCACAAATATCAGCCTATTAAAGGATTATAGTGAGAGGGTGGCAGAGGGCTACTTAGTGGTTGATCAATTCAGTCTTAAAACCTTAAATTAGGAAATCTTAAAAAAAAACTTGCTTGACTTGTAAATAAGTAACGAGCTAACGAACGAGTGAAGAAAACCCACAGCTGATACCTGTGTTTTTGAATCGTGACTCATCTGCAACCAAAACCTTCAATCACAGCCGTGGTTTCCCTGTCGCTTCACTGCATGATGCTGTTTACAACAGCGCCTAACACGATTACAGCTCTCTAATTTATCGAAGCAATCAAATTTCAAAAACATGTAATTGTTGAGTGTTCCTTAAGAGGACACAGTTCAGACGCTGAGTTTAATTTCAATGTAGATGCTTATCCTAACATATGCAGATGAAATGTAAACAAAATTGTCGTTCTTTCTAACTAGTCTTCAACTTAGTTGTGCATAATTGGTGTTTTCTAAAAAGGGGTTAGGCAGTTTATACTTTCCAGAGAATATTTCATGGAATATAAATTTAGAGAAAACTAAATGTAATGTTTCAAACCTATAATCTGGGGAAAATAACTTGTTTATCCTGTTAATGTGTCTTTTCCCACAAGGCATTGCAGTCTTTCTTTTTCTTTTCATCACATTATTCAGGCAAGGGTTTGACAACAGATAGATGGATGAATTTCATCCTGGTGTGTTGGTTAATATTTCATGAATATTTTCCTGCTAATGTCCCCATTGATTCTTCTCCATTTGTATTTTTCTCTTGGATTTACTGTCATTATTTTAACCTATGATGTACAGGTATAATGTAGTTTTTGATATACTTCAAAGGCACATGGTGAACACTTAGACACGGTCTGTTTTTTTTTTTTATATGTAGAAAATATTTTTGGTAATGAGCTAAGGGGCATCTTTATGGTAGAATGATTTAAAGGAATATACACAAACAAAATCTCACTGGTGTTTGTTTCCTACCTAGAGAAGACATAAACACAGCTTGCTTATAATAAACTCCAATTGTCTCAAACAAATGTCCTCCTCCATGTTTATTAGATTAGATTGGAGTAGAGGATGCAATTATCTATCTGTTCCACAAGGCGTATTCTCACCTGGACAAAGCTGGTAGCACTGTTAGGATTGTGTCTTTTGATTTCTCCACTGCCTTCTGTACCATCCAGCCATCCCTATGCAGGTATGCAGGTTGATGAGCCTATGATGTCCTGGATAATGGACTGTCTGTCAGGCAAATCACAGTTTGTGAGACTCGAGGACTGTGTTTCTGATACAGATGTGAGCAACACTGGAGCACCACAAGGAACAGTCTTGTCTTGTTTTCTCTTTGCTTTATATATCTTCGACTATAAATATAATACCAGGTCATGTCACAGAATTCTTAGATGATTGTGCCCTTATATAGTGTATTGATAAAGGAAATGAGGCAGAGTTTAGGAGTCAGGTGGAGAACCTTATTTAATGATACAGAAAGAATTGTCTTCATCTTAACATCAGCAAAACCAAGGAACTGGTTAGTGAATTCACTGCACCAAACAGCCTCTATGTCCGGTCACTGTTCAAGGAGTGAATGTAGAGGTGGCCCACTCTTAGAAGTACTTGGGGCTCCACATTAATGACAGGTTGGACTGGTCTCGGAACACAGCGGAACTATATAAGAAAGGGCAGAGCAGCCTCTATTTCCTTAGGAGACTGCATTCCTTTAATATGGGAAGTGATATCCTTCACATTCTCTATACCCTGTGATGGCCAGTGCCATTTTCTTAATGCTGTGGTGTGCTGGGTTGGTAACATCACTTCAAGAGAGGCCCACCGAATAAACAAGCTGATTAATAGGGCAGGCTCAGTTATAGGATGCACTCTGGAGGTAGTAGAAATTGAGAGAATTAAAACAAAGCTGACTGCCATTTTGAACAATGCTGCACATTCTCTCTCTGACACACTAACACTGAGGACTTTTAGCCAACAAATTATTCAGCAGAAGGTGTCAAGATACACTAATGGGGCTCCTTTCTACCTATAGCAACACATGTGCATAATGACTGTGACTGTAAATTTTCTTCCTTTTAAGTCATTCTGGTGTGTGTTCAGACCATAACAGGTATGGTGATCCAATGGGAATTACAGGTCGTGACAAAATAAATGTTAATGTGCCAACCCTGCTGTACCTGTTTACTTTCAAATAATATAAATAAACAAATGCATGATGATGTCAAAACTACAACAAAGGTTAGCCTCTTTAGAAAATGAGGCAAAGTAATCCTGTTTTAGGTGATAGAGGAGGGCCATCTCGGCAGTTGCTAGGTCATGAAGTGATCCCTCCTTCCAGGTGGTCATTTTATGGCTCGTGGACCGGAAGGGCAGAGTCAGTTGCCCTCACTGGGTGGTTTCTCGGTACCGTAGGGAAAATAAAGGAAAAAAAGTTAGTGGCAGCACCCCTTCTTGGCCTGTGGAGGAACTTGATACCTGGAAGGAATTAAGAGGGAATTGTTACGCACATGTGTAACACAAGAAACAGGGTACGTTTTGAAAAATAGTATGCAGAAATAGCCATATGTGCACTTGGCACCAGGACACCCTATGCCTCAGTTCGACAATCCACTTTATGGTCGTGTCGTCGGACTTGCAGCCACATGTCTTGGACACTCGGGTGAAGAGAGGGGCGGAGCTGTCAACTGATCACCACCTGGTGGTGAGTAGGCTTCGATGGTGGGGGAGGATACCGGTCAGGCCTGGTAGGCCCAAACGTGTTGTGTGGGTCTGCTAGGAACGTCTGGCAGATTCTCCTGTCAGAACTAGCTTCAACTCCCACCTCCGGCAGAACTTCGACCATGTCCTGAGGGAGGTGGGGGACATTGAGTCCGAATGGGCCATGTTCCGTGCCTTTATTGTCAAGTCAGCTGACTGGAGCTGTGGCCGTAAGGTGGTCAGTGCCTGTCGTGGCGGCAATCCCCAAACCCATTGGTGGACACCGGTGGTGAGGGATGCCGTCAAGCTGAAGAAGGAGTCCTATGGGACCCTTTTGTCCTGTGGGACTCTGGAGGCAGCAAATAGGTCCCGGCAGGGCAAGCGGAATGCGGCTTCAGTGGTTACTGAGGCAAAAACTTGGGCATGGGAGGAGTTTGGGGAGGCCATGGAGAACGACTTTCGGATGGCTTCGAGGAGGTTCTGGTCCACCATCCAGTGTCTCAGGAGGGGGAAGCAGTGCAGTATCAACACTGTATATGGTGGGGATGGTGCGCGGCTGACCTCGACTCGGGACGTTGTGGGTTGGTGGGGGGAGTACTTTGAAGACCTCCTCAATCCCACTAACATGCCTTCCAATGAGGAAGCAGAGCCTGAGGACTCGGAGGTTGGCTCCCCCATCTCTGGGGCTGAGGTCACCGAGGTGGTCAAAAAACTCCTTGGTGTCAGGGCCCCAGGGGTGGATGAGATACGCCTGGAGTTCCTTAAGGCTCTGGATGTTGTACGACTGTCTTGGTTGACATGTCTCTGCAACATCGCATGGACATCGGGGACAGTGCCTCTGGATTGGCATCTTTAAGAAGGGGGACCGGAGGGTGTGTTCCAGCTACAGAGAGATCACACTCCTCAGCCTCGCTGGAAAAGTCTACTCGGGAGTCCTGGAGAGGAGTGTCCGTCGGATAGTCGAACCTTGGATTCAGGAGGAACAGTGTGGTTTTCGTCCTGGTCACGGAACAGTGGACCAGCTCAACACCTTTACAAGGGTCCTGGATGGTGCGTGGGAGTTTGCCCAACCAGTCTACATGTGTTTTGTGGACTTGGAAAAGGCGTTCAACCATGTCCCTCGGGGAATACTGTGGGGGGTGCTCCGGGAGTATGGGGTACCGGACCCCCTGATAAGGGCTGTTCGGTCCCTGTACAACCGGTGTCAGAACTTGGTCCGCATTGCTGGCAGTACGTCAAACTCATTTCTAGTTGGACTCTGCCAGGGCTACCCTTTGTCACTGATTCTGTTCATAACTTTTATAGACAGAATTTCTAGGCGCAGTCAGGGTGTTGAGGGAGTCCAGCTTGGTGGACTCAGGATTGGGTCACTGCTTTTCACAGATGATGTTGTCCTGTTTGCTTTATCAGGCCGTGATCTTCAGCTCTCTCTGGATCGGTTCGCAGCTGAGTGTGAAGCGGCTGGGATGGGAATCAGCACCTCCAAATCCGAGACCATGGTCATCAGCCAGAAAAGGGTGGAATGCCCTCTCAGGGTTGGGAGCGAGATCCTGCCCCAAGTGGAGGAGTTCAAGTATCTCGGGGTCTTGTTCACGAGTGAGGGAAGAATGGAGCATGAGATCGACAGACTGATCGGTGCAGCGTCCGCAGTAATGCGGGCTCTGCATCAGTCTGTCGTGGTGAAAAAGAAGCTGAGATGTAAGGCAAAGCTCTCAATTTACCAGTCGATCAACATTCCTACCCTTACCTATGGTTATGAGCTATGGGTAGTGACCAAAAGAATGCGATCCTCTGCAGGGTGTCTGGGCTTTTTCTTAAAGATAGGGTGAGAAGCTCAGTCTTTCGGGAGGGGCTCAAAGTAGAGCTGCTGCTCCTCCGCATTGAGAGGAGTCAGATGAGGTGGCTTGGGCATCTGATCAGGATTCCTCCTGGACGCCTTCCTGGTGAGGTGTTTCGGGTATCTAACTAGGAGGAGGCCCAGGGGAAGACCCAGGACACACTGGAGGGACTATGTCTCCCGGCTGGCCTGGGAACGCCTTGGGATTCCCCCGGAAGAGCTAGAAGAAGTGGCCAGGGAGAGGGAAGTCTGGGCATCTCTGCTCAAGCTGCTGCCCCCGCGACCTGATCTCGGATAAGCGGAAAAGGATGGAGAAATAGCCAAACTGAAAGAAGAGCATGTACTCATTCCTTAAAAACTCATCTGTATCCCAAGCAAGCAAAACCTTGGAAGTTCTCAAATTTTCATAGTGTGCACAAAGACTTCTTTTTTATTGTTTGAGTAAATACTGTACATATGTGGTCCTCGGCTTCATGTTATTGGAGGGTGCTGAGTCTTGTTTCAGACAACTAATACTACATTTGAAAGCACTTAGAGCTTTCAGAGTTTCTGTCTGTGATATCACTCTTCCCACATACACTTCTGATAAAAGTTTTGTGAGAATTATGCAGCGTCAAACACGTGCTCCCAGGGAACGTGTTCTGTTTGAGTTGAAAAGGCTACAGCATCTATAAATGTTACTTATCTTTCTTTTGCAGCACTGTTGTGGTTTTCTTCCCTTAGCAATCCGAGCGAGCCTATTGGACCAAATGGAATTTCAAGACTGCACTATATGAGCAGGAGCATTACCAATCAGCATTACCTGTTCGTGGCTGCTGACCATCCATAGCTCAGTTACTGGTGATGCCTAATTGTTACTTCATCTGTCTGATATACCATAATTTGCACGCAGTGTTAGTTTATTTCTAAATGGAGCTATTTAAATATTTGTTGCTTTATAATTTTACCATTTGGACTTACAACAAATGAATTTTATTTTCCTGTAAGGTTTAGTGACAATAAATTAAATTTAACTGTGAAGATGCACCACCTCACTATAATTATCCTAAAAGTCACCTTTAAGTTAAATAATGAATGGACATCTACTCCGTTAGTGAATCCTGAGTAAGACTGATCGGTCCTGGCTCTCTATAACCCTGTTCAGCAAAACCAGGTAATGAAGTTTTGAACATGTTTTGCTTAATTTTATTCACATTTTCTTATCCACTGTGTTTTTCTTTAATATAGTGTACGTTTGCCTTCTTTTCAACATTTCTTGAAAATGTTAATGAAATACACTACATAAAGATGAAAAATGGCTAACTGCATGGTCTCAGTCTTCAGGTGGCCTCTGCCAGGCATGCACTTCACCACCAAGTCTCTCCTCCCAACTTATGTCATCCAACCATTTTGAGCCTGGGCCTGACAAATGATGTATTTCAGGTATTCAAGCCTTTAATGCAGCTTTTATGCTGGATGGGAATATTGTGTAGCTTGTAATGGAAGAGAAAATGAGCATGAGCTCACTAAAGTACAATCTAGAGTGGATAACGTTTATCCAGTAAGTCACATTTCTAATCATAGCTGCTCAGCAGCTGAGGGCTTATGGCTGCCCTGAATGTCTTTAGATGCTAGGATCATTTGATAATTATTCACCTCCAAGTTAGCAGGTGGCCTTTTACTGCAAATCTAAAGCTTATTTTGCCTCAACCAAAGAGTTACCAATTAAGTTAAGCACCTAAGCCTTAATTGCACATTTTGCCAGTGCTCTGGTTAAATAAGTAGCTTGTTTTTCTTCTAGGGATTGTGACAGTAGCTAATGTTGTCAGCTGTAATGCTTCCCTGTCATTCATTAATTGCGCAATTTGTGGTGTTTGTTATGGTATAAGAAATAAAACAGCTGTTATGCAACATCCTGTACATGAGGTCAAAACTGTGTGAGTCAAAGAGGTTACACTGCTTGCTTTCTTTAAATCAGGACACCTATATTTGACTTCAGTGTGGTGCAGTTTTAGGTTAGCTGGACATCTGAGAACTCGTTCAAATGTTGATTTTCCTTACTTGTAGGGGCACCATGGTGGCATACTGGTTAGTGTTGCCTAACAGCTTCAGAGTCCTGGCCTGTGAACTGCTTGTGTGGTGTTTGCACATCCTTCCCATATCTGTGTGAGGCTTGCTTTGGGGGCCGCACTTTTCCTCCCTATTTTCCTTTAATTACTACTTTAATAGACATGTGTGTTAGATTAGCTGGTGACTCTAAATTATCCCAGAGTATGTGAGTGTGCTTGAATGTGCCCTGTTTATTGTTAGTTCCATTCTGTCACCCAGCTCTGCCAGGACAGGTTCCTGCTTCCCACAGCTCGGAACTGGACAAGTAGGTTTGACAGCAGATGAATGGGTGAAAGGGTGTGGAAAATTAAATGAATGAAAGAATGACCACTTTTGGCACAATATGTAATGTCACCTGGAATAAGTACCTACACATAAAAACAAAACACATTGATAATGATGCACTTCCTATTGTAAAGTGTTACTGAAAAAAACCCATAAAAAATCTTAAAAATGCTTGTTATTAAGGGAAGAAAGGCTTCTGTTGGTGAAATATTACAAACAAGTGACAACAGTTTATGGGCTTTTACATGTAAGAGTGGGTGTAGTCCTTTAAACAGCGAATACAGCCCAACATTGAATCCTGCAGATGTACGTGTCAATATAGGGAGTGTGTCATTAAAATGTCATGTCAGTGGATATCTGTGGGTATTGAACGCTAATTGAATGTGGGCGTGTAAGGCAGAAGGTTTAAAAGTCACCATAAAGTATGGGAGTGTTTTTGGCTGAGAGCTCTGTAGGAATATCACACTGGATTGGAAATACTGTATTACAGATACAAACAGAGGAAGTGGGACATTACTATTACAATGCCAGCAGCGCGATACAGTTGCAGATATTTGAACCCAGCTTCCTGTACCTTTGATGAAAGAGAAGAATACATATATCAGAGCTACAGGTGAAAGTTCACATAGAGAAAAATAAATGAATATATGAAACACAGCTGTGATCCTGCAGTATACATTTGTTGGGCTCCGCGTAGCTGTCTGAAGGTCTGTGGGGAAGCTCTGGTGCCTTAAGGCACAGGATGGCACTTCTGGTTATTTGTAGTGAAAGCAAGTCAAGTCAAGTCAAGTTGGGGAGCATGCACTGGTACAGTGAGTTGCCACACCCACTACACGACGAAACACCTTGGGATCCTGGTTGGCAACCCCCCAGGCAGACACGCGGTCCAGTCCTACCCTCCGGAAATGACCCTCCATCTGCCACAGCCAGGTGTTATGTGAGCGACCCCTTGGCCTGGTCCAGCCACTTGGGTCCCCAACAATGAGGATCTTACGAGCCGGATCACCCTCAGAGAAACGCGCCACATGGCCATAGTGCCGTAACTGATGCTCCCTCACAATGTAGGTAATGTGCCTCATATGGGACTCCATGAGCAACCACTCATTTGACACAAAGTCAAATCAATGGTACTCAAGGATTTTCCGGAGAGACACAGTACCAAAGAAGTCCAGTCTTCGTCTCAGGTCACTGGATAACGTCAATGTCTCGCAACCATATAGCAAGACAGGAAGCACCATGACTCTAAACACTTCGTCCTTTTGCACAGATATCAGGAGCACCACACACCCCTTTCCAGTGACCTAATGACCCCCCATGGTCTCCCAATCCGTCTACTGACTTCACAGGAAGAGTCACCAGAGACATGAATGTCACTGCCAAGGTAAGTAAACCTCTCAACAAGGTCAACACTCTATCCGCAAACAGACACACTGCTGATGGCTGTGCCCAAGAGGTCATTAAAGGCCTGGATTTTGGTTTTTATCCAGAACACTTGCAAGCCCAGACACTCAGACTCTTCACTCAGTCTCTTGAGTGCCCCAATCAGAGCCTCCATTGACTCCGCGAAGATCACAGCATCGTCAGCAAAGTCAAGATCAGTGCATCTTTCTTCACCAATAGATGTCCCACAGCGCTGGACACCATGACCTTGCCCAACACCCAGTCCATACAAGCATTGAACAGAGTAGGAGCAGGAACACACCCCTGACTGGGAAAAACGCAGAGGTCCTGCCTCCACTCTGCACAGCACTCACAGTACCAGTGTACAGGCCGGCCATGATATCCAGCAACCTCGAGGGGATCCCATGAACCCTCAGGATGTTCCACAGGGCAGCTTGATCAACTGATTCGAACACTTTGCGAAAATTGACAAAGGCTGCTAAGAAATTCTGCCAATATTCGCATTTGCGCTCTATGAGAACCCTCAGTGCCAAGATGCAGTCGATGGTAGGCGTAAAACCAGACTGTTCCAGTCGCTGGTAGGTGAGCAAGTGATCATGGATCCTACTGAGGACAACCCTAGCAAGGACCTTACCCAGCACCGATAGCAGTGTTATCCCCCAGGAACAAGTCCCGTTTTCCAGTCAGTTGTGATGATGCCAGTCTCCTAAATGGAAGCAAAAATTGCTTGCAATGCCAGGAGGACAGCCTTACCTCCAGCCTGGAGAAGTTCACCCTGGATACCACAGATCCCTGCAGCCTTTTCCCTCTCAGCTGGTTCACCACCTGTGCAATCTCAGTGAGACTGGGTGGTTCACAGCTAATCAGAGGATCATCCTCAAGAACCAGGGACCCAGAGATATCCAACGTCCTAGCCGGAGGATCAGCTTTGAACAACTGCTCAAAGTAGCTAGCCCGTCACAACTGCAGTGTCATGCGAATCACACTGTAGTGAAAGCAGATTATTAAAATGTTCCCATCTTTACCTAGTTCAAGCATTCAAAACATTCTTAGCCCATATCTAAATATAAATACTCTTGGTATAGCAGGAGCAATGTCAAGGCTCTGTTTCTCTGACTAGTGGAAGATTCTTTATCTGTTTTGTGCTACACTATGAAAACACAGCATTCCTTGTACAACTTGGAAAAAATAAATCCTTTAATTACTAGTTTAAGTGAAAGGAATTTTCATCTTGTGGCAGATTAGCCCTGAATATGCTTGTAACTCCTGGATAAAGCTTGGGAGTTCAAATCTAGCATATGAAAGATTTGGGGCTGAAAACTTGCATGGTCTAATATTGTGTTTGTTGTATTTTATTAAAGCAAAAAGGTTCAAATCAAATGGGCACAGAGAAGCAACAAATAACAGGTCTAACTAAACTGGATGCTATTCTTAATTCTATCTATTTTCCATATGTTCTTGGGCCTGATGTCTTGCATAACAGATTGCGTCTATCATAAATAAAGACATCTATCTAAAAAAACAAAACAAAACAATATCTGGTTTAGCTTTTTTAGAAAGCTCTATCAAATGTGAACAAATTTAATTGTAAACAACATAAATTGTGTCAAACCATGACATAAAGATCCTTACAAATAAATCAAAAATAACCTCATACCACATAGTGAAAGTGGCTTGTGGGTATGGACTCATCACAGTGGACATGGCCTTAGAAGCAATGGGCACAAAATCCACACTGATGCATGTAGGCATAGTACATTGCAGCCAAGTCAGTCCCCACTACTGATTTTCCTAGTGTAGACATATGAAGGTATATGGAGTGTGCCCTTAAAATTTTTAAGCTGCTTTAGATGCAAAAATCTATTAAATATAAACAATGTGCACCAATTATTGGTAAAATTAGAAGGCAGGCAGTCGTGTGAAGAGCCAACAGGAGGATTAAAACCTGCAATCTTGTGCTTTAACATCTAACTCCTCAGAACCCAAGGCTTTACTGGTAAGTTTTGTTTCACACATTTTAACATCGCATTGCAGTGTCGTATAAAACAATAGGCTTAAGATGTAGGATGAAACAATAGGCTTAAGACTTCTGACAGAACAGGATTTGGTGCTTCAAATGTTCAAAGCATGTATCAAGGCTACTGTGCCATTTTAGAATGACCTGCCAGGCATGTGACACCTCCAGAAGACTATAATGAAATAAATTTTAGAAAAACTTCAGAAACCTCAGAGAAAACCTCATTTAATGGATGTTAAAGCAAGAAAGTACACTAGTGCTGCCACATTGAAGTTGAAGGTGCTGGGAAAGATGATCCACGATAATTTTCTGCAATTCTTATACTGTAAGATATGGAAGGGCAGGAAAAAATATGGATTATAGGCAGAGTTAATGGTCTTCTTTCAGTCAGCTTTCTGAAATTGATAGACATGTGAGCTGCTCTGGAACATCCAAATCCTTCTTCTGTGTCTTCTGTCAAGATTATTTTAGATGCTGGCTACAAAGGTAGTCATTAAAGGGACTGGAAGAAAAACATTTGGCAACAACAACAACAACAACAACAACAACATTTATTTATATAGCACATTTTCATACAAAAAAATGTAGCTCAAAGTGCTTTACATAATGAAGAATAGAAAAATAAGAGACACAGTAAGAAAATAAAATAAGTCAACATTAATTAACATAGAATAAGTGTAAGGTCCAATGGCCAGGGGGGACAGAAAAAACAAAAAAAAAAAACTCCAGACGGCCGGAGAAAAAAAATAAAATCTGCAGGGATTCCAGGCCATGAGACCGCCCAGTCCCCTCTGGGCAATCTACCTAACATAAATGAAACAGTCCTCTTTGTATTTATGGTTTTCACGGAAGGACTTGATGATGATGATGATGATCACGTGGACTTCTGGCTTTTAGTCCATCAATGCTGGGACATCATGGTGCTTTGAGTAAGTTGGTGGTGGCGCAGGCTGCCACCACAGAGAAACCAGAAAAAGAAACAGAAGAGAGAGTAGGGGTCAGTACGGATTTTAGTGCCACCATGAATAGTTATTATAATGAATTGAACATACAGAGTATCAGGATTAAGATAAAGTGAAGCTATTACCGTATATACGCACGGATAAGTTCTCTCACTGATAAGTCAGGACTTGATTTTATCGTATAATTTCTGGTATTTTATAATGTTGGTCGTATAAGTCTAATGTGGAAAACTCACGCTATTGGTCCAAGATTATGATATGCTAACGCCCACCTGAGAGAGTAACCACAAAGCACACTGCCTTTTTTATCTATGTGGGTGCGGCAATGCACTGTATGAGTGTGTGCTCCTAACCTTTCTCTCTCGCTCTCTCTATTGTGCCTATGTAACCACACGGTAATAACCAAAGCAGCGTTTGCACTGATTTTTGTTTTTTGTATTTCACACCCTCATACACCTTTATCATAAGAGCATCCCTTATCCACGATGGTGTATTCGATCAGAAGAAAATATGAAGATGGTTTTAAATTTAATGTTGTTGAAGTAGCGAAAGAAATTGGTAACTGCGCTGCTGCAACAAAATTCGTTGCATCTGAGAAACTGATACGAGATTGGAGGAGGCAAGAAGATGTTAAGTGTTGCATTTTTCAACGGGTGTATAAATCGAGGTCTGATTTTGCTATCATACGGCAAACGTTTCAGAGCCTTTTATGTATGGACCTTGCGGTTCAGAAACAGTTTCATCCCAAGAACTATAAACGCACTCAATCAGTCCATCAAGTGCTCGTTGTAGAACTGTTTGTACTTATAAGTACAATTACCTCACAGTAAACTTGCGATACAGCTATAATATTGCACAACCTGAGCCACTTTATAAAGCATGTATTTACTTCTGATGACGATGTCATTTTTAAGATGAAATGCAGCAAAATATGTTTATTATATTATACAGATAAAACTTAATTTAAATAATCTATATTGTTAATAAATAAAAATGTGAGGACACAGTGTTGCAGCGCTAGCAAGGAGCTGACACTCCATCCAGAGATTGTTCCTGCCTCGCGCTGTATTCTTGCTGGGACTGGCATGACACTGGATGGATAGAATAATTAAACATGTAATATGAAGATATTTCAATGTTCCTTAAAAGTTTTGAAGAATCTGAGTTCATAGCTGATTGTGTGGCGATTGGGAATTTGGAGAAAGAAAAGTAAGGACAGGAATTGGGGGTTAGTATGTTTGAAAGAGACAGTACTGCTGCAATAAATTATTTCATCGAAGGTGGCACACGGCGCAGCAAGCATCTTGCGTGAGGCATGAACAATCACTGCGCCACCATGTTCTGATTTTTAATAACATGCTTTAACTCATATCATCATGAAAATGATATCAAGTATACATCTCAGTATTTTAATACTGTAATATCACGAATGTAATGGATTCTGTGTCCTGTTGGAGGAAGAGAAAGCCTATTTAATAAGCACATAGTGATTCACACACATAGAGCACTTAGAAAAACAAATACAAAACAAAGCATTTAACATGCTACTTTAGTTACGATGGGATTTGAGAAACTAGTAAATTAAACGATTTTAAGATGAAGTTTATAATGTTCTACTTTAATGACAAAATAAACTACATGATTAAAGTGGAAATTTAGAGATTAAAGTTGACATTTCGAGCTTTTTTCCCACTGTGTCCCTATTTTTTTTTCTCTGTACCCTAATAAGCTTTCATATGATATTCAGACGGTGGGCTACGGCTTGCCTTTTCATGGCAACTTTGATATTTGACAACTCCTTTTTTATTTCGGGCACTGTGCGACTTTGTGAACTTGAACTTTTGAGTTTCTCCGACACTCTATGTCACTTGATCAACTTCCTTTTGTTATTTATACCACTGTTTAAACCAACAAATAGTACGTTTTTCCTTGCCTCCACTTGGTATTCGCTGAAATTCTTCCATTTAACCCCATACTTTTACCATTATCTTTAACAGAACTCTGAGCTTAAGGGCTATTTATATTGATTTGCATATTCAAAGAGGCGTAATTCTGGGAGGAGTTTGGGAGTGGCAGCAGGCGCGTGCACATGCATTACGTTTCACGCTGACTGGGATTTATGGAGCGGAAGAACGTGGAAGTTGGTGAACGCACAGATTTATGCATCTGGACTTTTTTGTGCGTACGAACATTTCCGCTTTTGTCCGTACGCCATTTTATAGTGTGAATTCTACACACGGCGTTATGCATGAGGCCCCAGGAGATGGACAAACTTCAAATGAAAAAGCAAAAATGTAGTCAAAATTGACATAGCAGAAATTCCTAACTCATGCTCAAAATCCTTTACTCTCACTCTAGAAGTTGAAAAAATTAAGTAATGATTCTACTTCCTGGATAGCTGAAGCGGTACACAGCTACCCTAAGGCGGTTATGATGACATGACATGACTATTGCAGCAGTAAACAATATGGCTCTAGCCACCACGGCCAAAAAACAAATTGATGTCACTGGAATAATAATAAATCCTATCAACAAGAAAAATGCATTCAAAATTCAAAACAGTGGAACAAATAGAGATCAGAGAAGGCAAAGTCCAGATTCATTGCATCAGTATAATTACACATGTGACAAGGTGTAATGATAGCCTGACATCCTGTCGCAACATAGAAGCACTCCAAAAAGAAGCCTAAAAAGGGTAAGGAGCTGACTTGATTCTGTATATTCCTAGCGAGTCACCACCCTCAGTGCGATAAAAGGTATGCTTTGTAACAGATAGCCTGGTCACAGACACACACAATGCCAGTGTGAGGCAGCCCCTTTTATAACGCTCCGGATGTATTCCAGGTGCTCTGAGATGGTCTTCTGGCAGCACTTCCTGGTGTGGCCGAAGTGCTGTCCTCCAGGGCTCGGAAGCCATCCAGGTGCCCCCTGGGGTTGGCCACGGACCCCCACAGGGTTGAGCTTCCCAGCTCTGTATCCATGGTCCTAGATGGAAATCAGGGGGGCTGCCCTCTTGCGCCCAGGGGAGATATTGCCCCTCTCCCGGTCCTTCCCTGATCCGGGCGTCCCGGTGGGGCAAACTCCCTGGTCATCTGCCACAGCTTATACACGGTTTACAACAATAACATTGACTGTATTAAAGTAACAATTTATTAACAAGGAGTTTCACCGGCAGGACATTGCCTTATTTGTCAACGCTGTGTGTGTATGTTAGAATAAAAGTCAATCAAAAACAAAAATTGTATTTGTACATACCTATTGGTGTCTTATTTCAAATAAATCATAAGTTGCCATGTTGTCTGCTCCCTTTCATTATTAAAATATCCAATTTACACACATATACGCTGAGATGAGCAGAGCGTCACAACTGAGTCTGGAGAAAGGTCTGGAAGAACAATCTCACCTACTTCAAGCCACATACAGTGAACGGCTGATTACCATTTGATAGCTGAGTTTCAGCCCATTCTAATGATTGTCTATGATTGGTCATTCATATTACATGTCACAGCTGTACATAAAATACAGGAAATAAATTACTTCTGTGACAGCTCATCTTTATGCATTGTTACAATCAAAACAGATTCTGATCACAGTTCTGTCTTTTTTGAAAAATGACATGTCTGATGAAGGACTTGAGGCTTTGCTTGCTTTGTAAGTACCGGTTTGAGAATAACTTTGAAGCATCACGGCATGCAGCTTTACAGTTCAAGCCATATACAGTAAACAGCTCTTTACCACTGGATAGATCATCATTGAATCATGGGTTGAATTACTTTACCTGGACGCTGTCTCCTGAATGTTCTCCCTGATCTGTGGTGGGTAGACTGTAACTAAAACTAGAAAAACTCGTCAAAAGACTCTTTTGAACTATTTTATTATTTTCACAACACGTTGCTGAGTTCTCTCTTTTACACCCTGGCATATGCAAGTGAGAGTCCACTAGCTTTGGACAATAAATTATGGGAACTAAAACAAATGCATTGGTTGGTGTAAACTTGCAGGAGAGATTGAGTGGCCAAAGGTTTCTGTCAATCTTCACTGGAAAACTCAAAAGCACATGCAGTCCAGAATAGGCCAATAACTATTTTTCCTCCTCATCTAGAAAAATTAGCAAAATGTCTGGTTTATTTATAGACTGCTCACAATACAAGTTGCTTGAACCCCTAGGAGCTGAACTATGAAAAGAAACAATTTAGGTGGCAGGTCCTGAAGCCTGCTGATGTCATACCTGAGCAACTACAACCTGAGCCAGCCAAGTTATTAAAGAGGCTAAAAATAACCATTAGAACCACTTGGAAAAGGAGACCCAATTCCAAAGTATCCTGGACTGCTTACAAGCTCTAAAAAGATATTATTTATCACCTTCTGCTGGAGTTAAGAGGCTGAGAAAAGTACCGACTTAGTGAGTGCAACCTGGCCAATAACTGCAGTAGAAGAAACATATACTTCTCTAAGAAAAGACTTACTATGTGTCACTGAAGACTTACTGTATGCAGTAAAATTCCCAAGCTGGCACATCACACAGAGCAATAAAACGTAAAACAAAGCAGCCAATCAGCGTACTGTGTCTGTGAATAAATCATTTACCATCAGACTGAAGGCTGGGATTTTTTCCATGATTTTAATTTATAGATAGCTTCAGTTTTTAGAATAAAAAAAAATCTTTTGGTCATATTATAGTAGTTTGTGTTCATCTGTATTGGAGAAAAGCAAATAATGTATATTCATTTTTGATGTGTTTTTGAAAAAAAAAGTAAAATGTGATAGTTTTCTTGAACATCAATGCACTGCAATTTTGATCACATGGCTATGGCAGAGATTCAGTTCCCACACTTAACTAATTCAACTCTTCCAGTGGTAAGTTTTGTGGTTTAACAACTGCCATTGTATATATGTGTGTTCTACCCACAACCAACACCAGGGAAAATCTGTGAAATTCTGTTTATTTATGGGTTGTGATGGAAACAGAAACAGTTTAGTGAAATTCAGAAAAACTTTCCCTCCCAATTAGCAATCAAGTAAAATACTCACTAATAAAAATCTGGTACTACAAAATGAGTCAGATTTTATTTAATTAATAAATATTCAATTAATTGGCTCCAGCAGACCTCCGTGACCCTGTAGTTAGGATATAGCGCAGGGCCGGATTAAGGTGGGTGCTATTGATGCTGCAGCATTAGGCCCATTCCTGAAATAGGCCCAGATGAAAACAGACGAGAATTTTCCAGAAGCTGAACAGTTTTTCTTTGCTACATTAACCTCAAAATAATTCTTAGAATGAAATTTGGAGTCTGACTTTCGGACACCTAGACACAGCGTTACTTATTACGCAGTTACTATTGTTCTTTGTGCTGTGACGTAACTATAACGTCGTTGTGTTTATTGTTAACCGAAGATTTCAAGTTAATGCTATCAATTTTACGTTAAACAGTTTACTTAGTAATTTAGCTGCGTTTTTTGCAATATCTTGGGGATTCTTGCCACTTTATTATTGTTCGGTAAGTGCCACGTAGTAAATTTTTCACCTTGAAAGTTAGTTGTACAGTAAAAATCGATGGCTATTTAAATGGTTATCTGTAAAGGTAAAACTAAAAGCCAGCCCGCGGGCCCAGCATGGATGTTTAGAATTTTTAAAATCCTCAACAGGATTCTGGTCTATAATGAAATTTAAATCGTGAACAAATTTTTACCCTCAAGAGCCTGAACTGAGTCACATTGACCCAATGCCTCTGCAAATTCATTTTTTCTTACTCTGTTTCATAAGAGAATTGCGAAATTTTGTGTATTTCATTTTTAGGTTTTCTGCATTAAGTGCACTTTTCAGACAATTGCTATTGAATGTTGATGTTACATAGTTTGATGTTAATCTCAAGTTGTTGCGATACTACGTCGTTATTATTATTCATGTTCAATAAAGGCTGGCTGGTTGCGTCGCAAGCAATTAAGGCTCCTTGGTCGGTCTGAGTGCGCATGTACGGTGAGTGTCGAATGCACATGCACCAATGGCGAGAAAAAATAGGCCTTTTTTGCGCTGCAGCATCAGGCTCAATTTTGTCTTAATCCGTCCCTGATATAGCGGGTTAGATAATGGATGGATGGATGGATATTCAATTATCATACAAAAAACTCTGCTAAAATAGGTAATGCTGCTGTTTTGACTTCATCCAACATACACCTGCTATAGCAAATTCATAAATCCTCAGGACAGTATATTATAAATGTTAATGCAAGGGAAACATACTATACGTGGAAAACACACAACTATTGTAATTAAGAAGCTTAATTCTCTTGCTAAACAAACAATACAAACACAAAGCAAAAATAAAATCTCCAGTTACCCCATGACTGATACACAAAGGCTGAGAAATTGCCATAAAAGGCTGTTTGAATACTAGTTTTTAGTCTCACTTACAGCGTTTTAAATAAAGAACCAAGTCGAAGTAAACTGGACAGATCAACACTTACACTGCGCTGACAGGTCACTTTTGTTGTGGCTGAGGGTCAGTGTGGTTCTCTGTCCACAGACAAAGTCCATCTATTTTTAGAACCCAAGTTCATTTAGTGAAAGTCTTCAACAGTCATTTTATTGAAAGTTGAGGCAGTGGAACAATTCTCTTGACAGTCCAGGGTCGTCTTAACATACGGCTACAATACGCACTGGCCGGGAGCCCCAGGTGCATTGGGGCCCATGATGTTTCTGATGCCTATATATGTTTCGGTTTTACCGTCAAAACAGGCACAATAACGCACTACTTTGCCGTTGGCCTAGGATGCTGTGAAGATGGCACAACGTCTTTTGCTCTGTGATGTCGTCGAGCCTGGTTCTACCCCAGCAATATCATGCAGCAGCCTTGGTGCAATTTTACTTTACATACAGTGAAGTGTTCTGATAGCTTAATATTAAGCAGGTTTGTTAGCACCAAGTAATTTTAAACTAAGCTACAGAAATATCATTCTTGAATGTCCACATTATATTTTGATTTTGTTTTAATTTTGTTATATTGTATGATTCTTTGTTGCACTTTAAAGCATATTCAGTGATATGTGCTGTGTTTTCTTTATGCATGAGCTCACGTGAGTGCCATCTAATGTGTGTATGACAGATGTACCCTCAGCTTGGTTTTGGGCTTGCTGATCAACAACCTGTGGTGTTACGTTGGGTAAGATGAAGATCTGTTTACAGTCTCAGGCACATTTACTGCAAATTCAAAACACTGTAGGTTTTATTTGTATTGTAATCACGCATCACACCTCCGTAAAAAAACCCAATGCCTCTGCTAAATTTTTTCCTGCTGTTGACTATCTTATATGGCAGGCAGTAAGGAGTAGTGGTTAAGGCTTTAAACTTCAAACACTGAGGTTGTGGTTTCAGATCCCACTATTGACACTGTGTGACCATGACCAAGTCACTTCACCTGTTCTGTGTTGCAGATGTAAAAGCAAAAAAATTGTATCTCAAATATTGTAAGTTGCCAAGGTGCCAGCCAACTAAATAATAATGAAGCAATATGAAACTGTTCCAAATTACAAATTACAGTATGCGCCACCAATTAATGACTGGGATACACATGCCAACAAAAGCACAAAATGATTGCCTACAATGCAAACTGTACTAAACTATGCCCCAGTGGCTCAGTACAATGGCTGCTACAGTTTAATCAAATCTGGCAAGACTGAAAGAATTGTTCTGGGCGATACCTATAAAAATCCTTGGGATTTGGATCACTTTAAAATCCATCAGTTTGATATCAGTCAAATCTCCCATCATAGTGAGAGAATTGAAGAACACAGCAAAAGTAAAAAGATTTCCAATAACAGATAGGAGAGGGGGGGCAAAAATGAATGAACACTATTGACAAGACAAACTAAATCCTCTGGAGTGTAAAGTACTCAGAGGCTCAACTAATGGTAGGTAATGGATATTTTAGGTGAAGACCACTGGCACACATTCTGCAAAGCTTGTCGCATATGATCTAAATACTAAAAATGCCTTATATTAAAAAAAAAGAACAAAAAAAAAACTAATTCTAAATGAGAGTCAAAGTGATTTAGAATCCTGTCAAATACTGCTTTTGGTTCCCACGTTTATTATAAGTTTTGCCATATACGTCTCTGTCCATTGGATCACATTCCAGCTCTTTTCTCTGTTGATTCTGGGGTTTTGTTCACATCGGCTTTTATTTTTGTAACCGTTTTGTACTACTTGTCATTTTCTTATAATAATTTTTACGCTGAAGAGCGACTCAAAGTGCGATCACCGCGTCTTTCGAAAACAGCATATTAACTGCAGGCTCCCAGTGCTGCAGTAGCTTGCTGTGATAAGAAATCCTAAAAGATCGCGGTCACGCTATGAGCGCCTGTCATCGATGGGTGATGCAAGGAACATTATAAATGCAGGAAACAGTATTACTTAGCCACTAACCTGGCCATGACCCTGCCAGATTGCTGTGTCTGTGTATAGGAGAGTGGAAGATCCCGCTACAATAAATAACCGTGCTGTTCCTGTTTCAAGCGGAATAAAGCTGGTTTTGCTAAAGTACTGATACTCAGCTTCATGTTTTGGGGTGCAAGACAGAGACACACACGTAACAATTGTTATACTGCTATTTTATTTCTCAAAAGCACAACAATTTTGGGTATATCCTGGGAATACTACCTTGTTACTACCATGTGATGCCTTTTTTGTGATGTCATCAACTAGAAGGTATTCAAGATGACAGCTCACTTTTCCTGGAATCAAGATTTTGGATTGTTTACCAAAAACTCTCATGGTTCTAAATAGTTAATCACGTATAAACAGGACTTTGTGTGTTTGTTCAAAAGTTATTTGTGGTTAAAGTTCTGGACTTGGTGTTTCAGTATTTTTGTGACTTCCTTTCTTTTGACCAATGCCCATTAGATCACAATTTTGGCCAAATATTTTTTTTCTCTTCCTACTGATTCTACAACTTGGCAGAGTATCTGCACTGTTTTAGGGACAGCACTGTGCCCATGAGTTCCAACCTCAATTAGCTTTTCTCTATAATGCTGATATCCCTTCATATAGCCCTCCATATTAGCTCCCAAATGGTGTCCAAGCTTTTGTATTGGCATTGTGATTTTACATTATCATTATCCTTTATGGCTCTATCCTGTATCCCTCCACAGGAAGTGTATTGTGTTGTTTCTATGGCTACCACATAATACATTATTGTGATCTATATTACAAAATCAGGTCAATAAATTCCAAGAGATGAGCATAGTCAAAAAGTATGCAATAGTAAAACCAAACATGCAGGACAAAAATCCAAAGTCATTGGCTGGGCAAACCAAAAATTCTCTAATGAAAATAAACATGAGCAGAAATTCATTCAGATTATCCCAATACTGTGATACCAACGATACCAACACCTGCTCACAGCGATGATGTTGGGTTATGTGACTGGGAACAGTAGACAAGATTGACATGCCCATGTACAAAACACAACAAAACTGGAACTTCCATGTAAAAATAAAACACTTGAAAATACTTTAGATTAAAAATAGAACTCAGAGGCATCATAATGTATATTGTCACTAAATATAAAGAATATAAAGAATTATGAAATGTCGAATGTAACATTCAGTGACCTGAACATGACTGCAGAGCTCCCACAATTAACTGCAATGTGCGTCCATTAAAAAAGAGCTTACATCATATAATTTCAAGAGGAACAATTATTCTGTTTCAGTTTCTAGTTTAGTGTGTTTAGAATTCCAAGCACGCTGTTGAAATAAATTTGTATTGAATTATCTGCATCACTTCATTACAAAGAGTCACATTTCTCTGGGTTGCTTGTCCAAACAAAACAGCTCAAATACTGAATGTCATGCTAATAAAGCATCTCTCAAAGAGGAAGGTGATGCAGAAGCAACCAAATATAACTCAGTCAGCGCTTTGAGTGGATGAACTTTTCTTGTCTTATTTTTCTCTGCACGGTAATTTGTTGGTGTGACTCAGTATTAAAACTGGGGTGACTGGGCAAGTCCCCATAAGTTACAATTTATATTTCACAGATATATTTACCCAAATTGGCTTTGGGGATAAGAGTATGTTACAATTCTTTATGTATATTGCAATTTAAGAGAAGACTGGCATTGTAACATAAAGAAATTTACAACAAAAGGTAATCTTCACCAATGTTGCAGATCTTTCTTTCTGTTTGCAAGCATCAAGACATACCCATGAAGTAACAGTGAAAACCTGGAGATTGCAGCTTGATGAAGTAAAGTCCCAGCAGATAAAGGACCTCTCCTTCTAGTTATGTGCTTTGGAGAGGATATGAAAGAACACAGGCCAAGGATCATATTGTGCCTGAGCTGGGAAAAAAAATACTTTAAAAAATGGATCAAGAGAAAAAGGGCTAGGCCAAAGTAGGTTGGGATCTAAACCAGTAGATAAAAACAAATGCTAACCAAAATCAAAGTCGGCAGATAAAAATAAAAGGTCAGAAATATATTGGCAGAAGTCAGTGATTCAAAAGGCATAACCAAAACTAAGTACAAAGTATGACAACTTCATTAGGAAATGTTAAATTCTTGGATGCAGACAGTGTTATTTCTTGTCAAGGTTTTGGCCTTTAATATTGATGTGTTAACAATTTTCAATTACTAGTTAGTTTTGTTAAATGTTTGCTTTATTTGGTTTTGCCTCAAGGACCATGGTCACTAATTAAGATTAATCATGCATTTTAACAGATTAGAGTAGTCAAAGCACGTGTGTGGATAAGTGCCCCGTGTTGGCATTCCCACATCTCAGCCTACTTAATTCTTCTTGCTTCTTCTTCTTGCTCTCTTTTTGCCTGGTTCTTGCTCAATTTAGGTATGTTTTGGCAAAAGTAAGATTTAGTCTTTTGCTTATAGTCCCTTATTTGAATTTACTTTAAAAATATGTACTTGGTTAAATTAATTTCTTCCAATGGATTTGTGCAGCAGTTTTGAATTTGAGATAATGTTCTAGATTTTATCTTATTTTATATAGGTAGAACTTTATTTGGCTTTTTACATAAATAAATTAATAACAAATAAGTAGATAAATAAGTGAATAAATAAATATACACACACATTTTGGTTTAAACACATACCAGAATGACTATAAAGCAAGACCATTAAAAAGAAAGAAAGATTTTGACTTGACAGTCACAGTCCCAGTGAGGTATTATGCAGACATATTACTGTTGGTATAAAGAAGCCACAGTAGTGTTTCTTGACACACTTCTGCTGAATAATCTGATGGCTGAAAGTCCTCAGTGTTAGTGTGTCAGAGAGAGGATGTTCAGCATTGTTCATAATGTCATTCAGTTTTGTGTTAATTCTCTCCTTTGCTTCTACCTCCAGGAGGTCCACTGTGTGTCCTGTAACTGAGCTTGCCCTTTTAAATAGCTTGTTGATTCGGTGGGCCTCTCTCGAAGTGATGTTACTAGCTTAGCACACCACAGTGTTGAAAATCACACTGGCCATCACAGAGTTCTATAAGATGTGAAGGATGAATGCAATCTTGTCAGGAAAAAGAGCCTGCTCTGCCCTTTCTTATACAGTACCTCTGTGTTCTGAGACCAGTCCAACCTGTCATTAATGTGGACTCCCAAGTACTTGTAGGAGTGGACTACCTCAACATTCACTCCTTGAACAGTGGCCGGACATAGAGGCTCTTTGGTGAGGTGAAAGTCAATACCCAGTTCCTTGGTTTTGCTTTGCTTTTGTTAAGATATAGACAATTCTCTTTGCACCAAGAAACAAACTTTTCCACCTGATTCCTATACTCTATCTAATCCCCTTTATCAATATACCAAATAAGTGCAGAATCATCTGAGAATTTCTTCAAGCGATATGAGTTAGTTTTGTATTTATAGTCTGTGGTGTACCGAGTAAGGAGAAAATGAGACAGGACTGTTCCTTGTGGTGCTCCGGTGTTGCTCACATTCGTATCAGAAGCACAGTCCTTGACTGTGGCTGGATGGTATTGAAGATGCTGGAGAAATCAAAAAACATAATCCTCATGGTGCTGCAGCTTTGTCCAGACAGATAATTGCATCCTCCACTCCAATCTTTGTCTGATAGGCAAAATGCAGTGTATCAATTTGGTCTAAAACAAAAGGACTCTTATAGATCATGACCATTTTGCTAGAATAATATTTCACTTTTCTTGTTAAATTTATTGGGGTGCTTTGCCCCTGGTTGCTTCGCTTGCCAAACCCCAGTCCTGAGCTACGTGCCAGCCACTCGCGTATGTGGATTTCACTTTCACCAAACAACAAATCTTTTAATTCTTGCGCATACACCTCTTCATTGGGAAGAAACACTACTTTTCCCTGATGGCATCCTGAATTAGATGATCTGCAAGCCTCCAACTTAAAGTTTAAATCCGAACAATATATTCCATCTCTTTTCGTTGTTTCATTATTTCACCGAGTAATAAGTTCCATTTGTTTGTGCTAATGGGATCTTACTTTCATTTTTTTGAGACTTTTGAATTTTAGTACTTTCATTATCTCTAACCTGTTCTGCATGTGTATCACGCCAACATTTTTGAACCTCTTTATGACGTTCTACTTTGTCATCTACTCTTTGTCTTTTATTTCCGCCCCTGGGTGTAGTTAAATCTCTTGGCACAAAGTCTTACCTCACGGGACTTAAAAGTATCTCTCTGAAAAAGTCACGCCTCGTCCCAGGATTTTTTTATATAATAGAGAGATATTTCAACTTAGTTTCTTTACTAAGTGGGTTTTGTTAATTTGTAAGTGCTCTCCTTCAGAATAGATGAAGTCTTTCATTTATTAAGAAAGTCTTTTAAAATAAATGGTCCCATTATTAGTTCTATTTGAAAACAGACAAAATGCTGTCACTGTATTTTATATTGACGTTATGATGTCACATGTCAAGCACTGAATGTCAAATGACCAGCAGTTGCCGTGGCAACTGTAAACAAAATGGAAGCACCCATTAAATTTAATTCCAAAATAGCCCCAGAGGGTTATGACAGACAATGACTCTGTCAGGTATCACTGTAGGAAAAGGAGCAGTCTAGAGGGACAAGAAAAATGGGGGTTCAGACCCTTTTGCTTTGATTCCGAGTAAATTAACTCAAAGGCAAACTAAATGCACATGTCTCTTGTTTTCCCATGTGCCCTCTTGTGGGTCGCAGGTAATGAAGCAAAAAAATTATTCTTCTCTTGCCAAGCCTAAACAAAGTTTACTTTGGACTTGTGCAGGCTGATGAAAGCTGTCTAAGTGAGTGGATCAAAGTAGAGAAAGGTAAGAGAGGAAGATGGAAAAACGGAGTTTGTGCAAGCAAAGGTAGGTTAGATATGTAGACTTTATTATCCTAGACAGGCAATGAAATATTGTACATACTGTACATAATCAAAATGTCGAAAATAATCAAGAGATTGAGGATCTTACTGAAGATTAAAAGAAAAGAAAACAAGACATTATTTCAAAAGTATGATCAAGTCAAAGTGTTTCCATACAATAGCAAGTTGACTTTGAAATCCTAGAAGATATCGCAAAAGAAGACATTGCTGTTTCATAAATGAGGTTAAAGTACCAGCAAAAGACATTATGTCAGCACTGAGCATAAGGCAGAAACTATGTAACAAGAGACTTAGGCTGGTTTAAAGATTGTTGTAGTGAGGGAAATCAACAATTAGGACACCCATCAGATATCATCTAAACTCATGACCTTAAAGGCTCACTGAGAGTAAGGATGTACTCTCCAATGGAGGCTAAGAATGGTCTCTTTATGTATAGTCAAATCTCATATGGAGCTTGCTTAATATTGTAACAACACGTAGCTTAGATTTCCCATAAAAACTGTTTTTCACCTCATGAAATAGATAGCTACTGAAAATAATACAGTGTTATCAACAAGTATCACAAGCGATGCAATAAACAACAAAGGGGAAATCAATAATTGGGACTTTTACACTTAACCTAGTATAATAAACTGTCTTAACTATTCAGTATAGAAGAGAGTGCACACTTAATGATGATAACCAGTACGAGCTGAATAATGCACTTAAACCTTTGAATCCGGTCCTTGTCAACGTTTCGGCACTATAAACGTATCTTTCCCAGAAATCTTCAACAATTTCTAAAACTAAAAATATTGATTTACAAAAGTAAAATGTAATTATATGAAGATAACATGATGATAAACCACAATGTTATAACAATAGACTGAAGGTATAGAACAACATATATCACTTTTAGCTCTGCAGTTTTCATAATTTTCTACCACCCACTGTTTGGACCTAACTTGAAAAACTGCAACTTTGAGTAATATGCTTCAAAACAGAAATCCTCAGATCATAATCCTTTTAGAATTCTAGTAGTGTCTCTGTTCTATTTACATTTCTTTGTTTTATTTCCCTTACCTGTGTCTTACCAATGTATTCATTTTGTTTTGTATATTTTTCAGTTTTTCACAGTCCCTTCACCTCAGTTGTCCTTTTGGCCTATAGGGATGGGGCTTCCTTTAGAATTAGGACTCTTGGGTGCTGCTATCTTTAGGGCCTCAGTTACCTGAGGAGACCATGTAAGCTCCTCAGTTGCAACAGAAAGTTGCTGTAATATTAGCAAGCTTATCTGCCATGTCTTAGGCCCCTCTTTTGTGCTCTTGTGGTTCTTGGTCAGGTCTTATCTCTTCTGTGGACTTTTTATACCTAACTGTGCTATCTTTTTGGGACATTGATTTGTTTTGAAATAACGGTTTTCCAATTTTTCTTAAATTTAAATTTAGGGCTTCTATTCTGAAATATTTTAAAATATTTAAATTTAGGACTTCTATTCTGAAATATTTTAGTATGTTAGTTATCTTCCTACTTCACTGGTTTATGTTATGTGCACTGCATTTCCTCTGCTTAAAGCATATTACTTATTAGAGTAAAATATTATTTTGTTTATTATTAATGTAGTTTGTTGGTATGTATCTTTAGTACTGTATTATTGTAAATTTGAACTTGAACTTAAATCTGACGTTTTTTTTTTAATTTTCAAACAATAATTGTCTACTTTGTTTCCTTTCATAGATTTTACTCCTAAATTGATTGAATTAATGTATTAAAATTATTTCAGTGATTTTCTTGACTTAGGGGTTTTACGGTTTTGGCCTTCCTTTTACAATCCTCAATGAAAACCCCTCAATGATTTTATAATTGCAAACTGTTAAAGATGAAACTTTTTACGTGATTGGTTTACATCATTGCTTTACAATAAAACAAGTTTTCTCTTTCAGGGTGCCGTTGATATTATTGCCCTTCATGCCTCCAGATTTCTTAAGACAAAGAAGTTCTTTCATATATACATTGTTATACAATACACATGCAGTACAAGGACAATGACTTAGCATCAAATGTGTGAAAGGACAAATAATTGGTCCACTGTTAAACCAGGATACATTCCACATTGCTGTTTCTAAGTCTGAGGTTCAGCTATCAACATAGGGAGGCTGAGAAATGCAATCCCTCTGTAAATTAAACACATCTTCTTATCCATTGTTTCTAAGTTAAGGTTACTACTCCCACATTTCACACAACATTTAAAAGGCACTGCTCAGATACTGAAAGGATCATGGGAATTTGCAAATCCTGTGTAAATGTCTTTTATTGACTTAGAATAAGTGTATGACCTGGTACCCTCTCAAAGATGGTGCCACAAGTCTATTTAGTCACCGCTGCCTGCCATTCTGTCCTTGTTTTTGCAGAGCAAAAGCTATGCTCAAATATTTGGTATTAAGTCGAGAACATCCAATGTTGGGGTAAGAATCTACCAAGGGTGGATCTTGCCTCCTTTCTTGTTCATAATTTTAATTCATAGGATAGCATGGCATTGCCAAGGTTTGGTGGGTATCGTATTTTTTCACTCCATAAGACGCACTTTTTTTTCCTCAAAAGAAGGGTGGAAATGATTGTGCATCTTATGGAGCGAATATTGCGTCACAGACCGTGATGTGTATTACCTGACAAAAGTCGACATCAAGGAGTAGAGGGCGACAATCAGCTGTTAATGGCAACAAAACTCACAGTTACATTACAGGCATTCTCTCTCTGCTTGGAGGAATGTTAGACTCATTGACATCTAATCCTTGCGTGTGTGTGAGTTACGAAATATAAATAAATGTAACCATAGGCAAGATGGCATTGACATCTCACAAGGCAGCGAAGTGAGTGCAGAAAACAAAATACTCAGCAGACGATGTTTTGCGCATTATTGCTAAGTATCGCAGAATACGATTTTGTTGAGAGTGATCAGGAGGTCGAGCAGGAGAGTGAGGATCTGGCATCAGCTGATTGGACACCAGCCGATGCCGCCCCAGCTGAGCCCATTCACACAGCCGATGCACCTACGGCAAGGTTCGTGTGGGAGGAATATCCAGACATTGATCCGTGGGAGCCAAAATGGCTACCAGACTTCACAAGACAGCATGGCTTGCTGTTGGACTTGACAGATTACCAGATGCTGGACTACTTCAGGCTGTTCTTTCCTGAAGCTGCCTTTCAGCTACTGTCAGACAAGACAAACAGGTATGCAGAGCAATTTTTTGAATCGCGGCTCTGCGGTTGCAATGCATTCTCGTTTTTTCAAAGTGGAGAACCACAACAAAAGACAAGATGAAGGGCTTTGTGGCATTACAAATATAGATGGGACTAGACTGGCGATATAACTTCAGGGAGCATTTGTCCAAACATGCTTTGTCCCCTGGTGGCTTTGGACAGGTTATGCAGCGTGCTGATGGATACATGTTTCTGCAAAGTGATTGTGAGCAACTGAGCTTCATAAATTCTGACACTAGCGATGAGGAGTTCTTGGGATTTCTAGAAAAGTAGAAGAGTGCTTGAACCTTAAAGCCTCTTCTCATTTGTTATTGACAGTGATGATGGTTCTTAATACCACTGTTGACTTTACATGGTTAAAATATTATTCTGCTATATTTTATTTAATATATTAATACACCATTTGGATCAGAATATTTTTTTTCTTGTTTTCCTTCTCTAAACTTAGGTGCGTCTTATGGTCAGGCATGTCTTAAGGAGCGAAAAATATGTTATATCTCTGTCTACAGATGATGTTATCCTCTTGGTCTCATCAGACCATTGCTTACTAGTATGATTTGCAACTGATTGTAACATGAATGTGGTGAGAATTAATGCATCTAAATAAGTTGTTATGGTCCTTTCTCTGTAAAGAATGTTTTGTTCCAATAAGGAGTGAGTAACTGACTCAAAGATTAGGAAGTTCCCTGGGGTCTTATTGATGAGAGAGAGAAGGGCCGATTATGGGAATAATCACTGAATCGGTGCAGTAGCAGCAGTTTTATGAATATCATACTGATGTGGATTGAAGGGGACATTATCTCTATATACAAGGCTTTATGTTTAGAGGTCCATTTACATTCCAATCCTCACATCAACATATCTTCCAATGACTGAAAGAATGACATAGGAAATATCAACATCAAAAATTCAATTCCTATGTGATGGTCTCACTCTCTCTGAAAAAGTGAGGAGCTTGGCAATATGACCCCAAAGGACCTTGGAGTAGAATCACTGCCTTCCTGGATCATGGGAAGCCAGCTGAGGTGATGTACGAACACAGGTAGGATGCCCCCGGGACAGGAACACTTCAGAGATGCTGGAGGGATAATATCTCTTGACTGTCCTTGGATCATCTGGTTATTCCTCAAGAAGAGGGGAGGAAGTTGATGGGGAGACCTGTTCATCTCAGCCCTGCATGTTGGTACTGCAATCTTCATCAAGTAAAAGTGGAAGAAAATGACAATGATGATGACACAAAAATACAGACATATAAAAGGTCTATGTGACAATGCTAATATACAGTATACCTTTAATATTTTCTTGGCATAAACTAGTCTCCAGATCAGACTTGTAGCATTATTTTGTCTGAGGCGTTACTTCAACTTTACACATTCTTTGCCTTGATCTAAAATGAGATATCATCAATTTCTATTTATCTATTCTGGAAAAAGTCCTGTTGTTGCTGTAGTCCTGTGCCTTTGCCTATGTGCCTAGACTTTTAATTTTATGTCCTTTGTCGCTGATCAGAATGTGATTAGTAAGGACACCTGGGTTCGCTTCCCTGGTCCTCCCTGTGTCTGCGTGGGTTTCTTCCGGGTCCTTCAGTTTCCTCCCACAGTCCAAAGACATGCAGGTCAGGTGCATTGGCGATCCTAAGTTGTCCCTACTGTGTGCTTGGTGTGTGGGTGTATGTGTGTGTGTGTGTGTGTGTGTGTGTGTGTGTGCCCTGTGGTGGGCTGGCGCCCTGCCCAGAGATTTGTTCCTGCCTTGCGCCCTGTGCTGGCTGGGATTGGCTCCAGCAGACCCCTGTGACCCTGTGTTAGGATATAGTGGGTTGGAAAATGACTGAATGACAATGCATACATATCCCAGATTGCTATATTGTTGCTGAGTATGTTGCTTGAAGGGTGCATTTTGGTAGAAGCACCATTGTTTAGAATTGATTACCAGAGAGATTCCTTATTAAAAATAGTAGATTTATTACACACTAAAAGTCCAAGGTGGAATAAACAAAGTAACAAAATAACTGTCTGAAACAAAATTCCTTCTGCTTTTCTTGGCCTCTCTTTGTAAGTTCTTAGTCCTTATCTACTCAGTGGGGTGGTTGGTCTTTTTTCCCTCTTTCCTTCTTTCAATTATTTTCGTAATTGAAAACGGCACTGACAAAAGGTAAGAAAACTAAAGACTGAACCGATTGAAGTAAAGGAAACCCTTATATTAATGGCCCAAAAAATGAATTCCCTTAAACAAAACAAGCATTAGAACAAATTCCATATAATTAAAGTCCAAATAATTAAAGAAAACTAAATTAAAAAATTCAAAACACACATTTAGAAGGAGCAACAAGTATGCTGTATAAAGCATTAAATAAGCTATGATCGGAAGCAGAAAAAGAAGCCAAATTATATATTTGAGAATAACTGAGGAATTACTGCAAGAGAAGGGGGCAAAAATAATTCCACAGCTAGGAGCTGAGGAGGACTGATGTCTTTCATAGTGCCCTCAGATGACTGCAGCCCTAATTGGTTACAACACCTGAGACCCCTTATATGATATAAAGTATAATCCCTTTAAACCCAACACTAAATTGGAAGTAATTAATAATTACAAAGAAAATGAACACAAAAAAAATAATAGAGGGAAAAAAGGTGGAGTCAGGGAAATCCCCACAGCCAATTTGAGCCCTTGCAAAACTCACTTTACAATTCTAAAATCAAACACTGCCTGGTCAAGGGAAATCGTTAAAATCAATCCTGGAGCCATTTCCCAAGGGCAATCTCTGGAACTACTACCATTGTCCCAAAATGCCCCATAGTCTCCTCTTTAGGGCTCCCCCTTGTGGCCCCAGGTCTTCCTGCACTCCTAAATTTTAGTATTTGTTAAAGGGTCAGGCACATTTTGTCTTTCTAGGCCCATACTCTTTTTAGAGTAAAACAATGGAGATTAAAACTATAGATTAATATTTGGATGTTTATAGATGACAGGATGACATTATTAATAATGGCAAAATAATATGTAGGGGATTTTATTTGGTTTTAAACAAATAGGACAAAATCACAAATTAAAGGGTTATGCCCGAAAGGGTTGTATTTGTGCAGGGACCAAGAGCCAAGCCAACCACTCAGGTTAGAATTAATAAGAAGAAATGGCAAGTTAATGGTAACACATTCAAAGAGCCAGTGGACGAAGAAATGTCACTGGAATGAAAACGTTCAGGAACAAATTATTTCAAGTAGAGATAGGGGGCTGAGACAGAAAGATAGAGCACAAGGCAATGCAGAATAGAAAAATTAGCCAGAAGCATGTTATAAATGGCTGAGCATGGGAGTGCTGGCTTGAACTTAGCGAAGGTGCATCTTGAGAATTTAAAGACTTGTAGCTGCTCTTAAAATTTGAAAGATTACTCAGGAAAAAATGAAATAGCCTGTTCTGCGCACCTCAGGTCCTTGCTAATGGTACAGTTTAATAATAAAGACCTCTTAAAGTTTGAGGGCTTTGACTTGATTTAGTGCACACAACTGTATGCTGTCTGAGATGGCTAAACAAACCACAATTCAATTCTCTTAAGTAGTATAGAATTATGAAATAATCTAACCCTGTATGTATGTACAGTACAGTATGTGTTACATTTTTACAAAGTATGCCTACTGCTGTGGAAAGCATCCTGCATTGTTCCTGTTCCAAAGAAGGCACATCATGGAAACCTTTGAGAGACAAGTCCTGGACTATATGAGCCTTCTTGGGGTAGACCACCTGGACCCACTATAGTTTTCCTATCGGACAAAGACTGGAGTGGAGAATACAATAATCTCGCTGGTCCACACCTGGGCAAAGCTGGCAGTGCTGTGACAGTGATGTTTTTTGATTTCTCCATTACCTTTAATACCATCCAGCCATCCTTGTAAACTCAGATATATGCAGGTAGATGAGCATATTGTGTCCTGGATAATGGACTATCTATTGAGTGACCATAGTTTTTGAGACTCAAGGGCTGTGTTTCTGATATGGATGTGAGCAACACTGGAGCACCACAAGGAGCAGTCCTGTCTACTTTCTCTTCACTCTGTACACCTCAGACTATAAATATAACAATAACTCATGTAACTTGAAGAAATTCTCAGATTCTGCACTTATGGGGTATATTGATAAAATGATGAGAAAGAATATAGGAGTTAGGTGGTGAAGTTTGTTTCTTGGTGCATAGAGAATTGTTAACATCTTAACATTAGTAAAACCAAGGAGCTGGTTATTGAGTTTCGCTGCACCAAAGAGCCCCTATGTCTGGTCACTGTTCAAGGAGTGAATGTAGAGGTGGTCCACTTGTACAAGTACTTAGGGATCCACATCAGTGGCAGGTCTCTGAACACAGAGAAACTATATAAGAAAGGAAGACTTAGAAGACTGCATTCCTTTAATGCAGGAAGTGACATCCTTCACATCTTCTAGAACTCTGTGATGGCCAGTGTGATTTTCTATATTGTGGTGTGCTGGGCTGGTAACATCACTTCAAGAGAGGCCCACCGAATCAACAAGCTAATTAAAAGGGTGTCCTGGAGATTATATCAAAGGAGAGAATGAAAATTAAATGGAGTGCTATTATGAACAATACTACACATCCTGTCTGTGACACACTAACACTGAGGATTTCAGCCAACAAATTATTCAGCAGAAGTGTGTCAAGAAACACTACTGGGGCTCCTTTATGCCAACAGCAATACCTCTGCATAATGCCTCACTCTGACTGTGACTGCCAAGTCAGAACTTTTCTTTCTTTTTACATATTCTTGCTTTATAGTCATTCCTGTGTGTGTTCAGACTAAAGGATGTGTATATATGTATTGATTTATTTATTTACTTACTTATCTACTGTGGTATATGGTCGGCAGTTTATTCCAGCCAATAGCCCAACGCCGCTGGATCGAGTCCTCCCTGCAACATGGAGTTGCCCCGAATTCCAGCAGGGCATCATGGACCTTGGAGTTTTTCTTCACAGCCCTGTTGGATACCGTGGGGGCCGCCAGGGGACGCCGCTGGGAGGAACAGGGAATTGTATTTTCCAGATAGTCTGTAAGTACTCCCTAATCACAGGGACGGAAGAAATGAAGTACTTCCGGGCTGAAGAAAAGAAGGGGTTTTCACCTGACCCGGAAGTGTTATGAAATCACATGGACTGAGGGACAGAAGCACTTTCGGGTCAAACACTATAAAAGGACGATGGGAAACCCCAGCAGATGGAGCCGAGTTGGGAGGAAGGGTGACTGAGCTGCTGGGTGGATTGGAAGATTGTTTATTGTATTATTGTGATTATTGATTTATTATTGAGAATAGTGGAGTTGGAGGTGCTTTATGCACAGTATTGTATTAATAAATTCATTATTGGGACTTTTACCTGGTGTCTGACGTATTGTCTAAGGGTTCAGGGGTCAACAGCACCTCTATCTGTCACAGTACCTATTATGTATTTATTTATTTCAAGAGCTTCTGTAAAAACCGAAATTTTCCCCTGGGGACAAATAAGGTTTTATCTAAATATCTAAATAAGTTTATTATGCTGAGAAACCAGACATATCAAACAACAGGCATTAAATAAATGAAATTATACAAGCTAAATTATTTAAATCAAATATTCTCACAGCAATCTTCATGTCAGCAGAGTTTGCAGTCATTTCTTCTTAAGCCAGCTAAGATGCTCACGCTCATTGGGATGTTGTTGTGAGTGGCAATCTTAACAAAAAAATTCAAACAAGTGCTCTCAAACTCACTTTTCTATATAGTGCATCGATGAAGTAATTCAATTGGAAAAGCTCTGGTAAAACGAGATGACACAGTGAGTCACATAGCTTACATAAAGCAAAAGTTGTATCATGTTAAATTTGACAACTGGTGACTTGTCAATGGTCTTGTTATTTTTCAGTGAGACCACTGTGATCATTACCACATAGCAACACATGTTATAGTCACACTAACTAGAACAAGTCCCAATAAAGTTACATAATCTATAGTCATGGCACTACAAATCATTTGCTTTTGTATTTGCATAACTCCCATCAGTCCTCGGACTATTCCTAATTAGTAATATGCACACTGCTATCATCCTGCCTAAAAACACTTGCCCAGTCCATCCAGTCATGTAAATCTCTGGTCAAATGCAACATCAAGCTTTTCCATTATGAGTTCTACATTGTTCTTTACGTATTTTATTCACTTTAAAGCTAAATCTCATGTAAATAGTTCTTTATTCCTTTATTAACACACCACACACATTTAAATATTATGAGTCTTATTTCCACATAACATAAACAAGTATTATTTTAACCCCTAAACCAATCACACATTCATTTTTGGTGAGGAAACTGAGGGGCAAAACATCCAACTGCATTCAAATCTACACTATTTGGGTGGCCATAATCATTAGGAAAAGATTTATTAAGTACATTCCCAATTACATTTTGTAAAAGTTCTAATTAAATTTAGATTAAGATTTTTTTTAATATTAATTGTATTAAATTTCAGACCATTGTAAAAGAGGATAAAGATGAGATAAAGGTTTGTGATGACATTGCAACCCTCTATATTGTAGATACTTTTCATGGGGAAAAAAAAAAGTGTTGTAGACGCAAGAATAGACTACCCAAGATGGCGACACTTCTGGTTAACTGCAGGACAGGCAGGAAGAGGCGGGTCCAGCTGGACCCACACCGGAAGTGAGGTTGTAAGGTTGTTAATCATCTGTTCTGTAGAGGGAGGAGCAGAACAGACGTTAGTTTATAGCGCCACCCTGTGGATCAGCAAGGAAGCACCACCACCAGAGCCTCCAATGCACACATGTGTGACATCATCTAATCTGAAATAACCACAAAAAAGACAATGGGTATTTACAAATGGAACCATTAAAGAAGGATTTTCTTATTATTAAAGCAATTAAATACCAACAGAAGATGATGGTGTTAGCTAAATATTCTAATAATAACAATAAAAATAAATAGTGCAATAATGACAGTTAAGAACCTAAAGTTTAATACAGATCTACTATAGACTACATGAAATTAAAGTGCAGATAAAATTAGTTTACTACTGATGTAGTTTAGGCTTTATTGTCAGAAGCATATCAGACACAATCACAGGCCTCTGGAAAATGGCATTTTAAATAGAAATTATGTGCTGTTTCTATTAACTGTCTCACCTCCCAGACTCTTAAGATACCCGTAAATGGGTTTTGTTACACTTAACAGCAGTGTCACAGTTTTAGCCATTTTCTCTTACTTGCATTTAACTAATCACAGGTTTTTCATACCTCATTTAATATTCATGCTCCATACATCAAAGTAAATGGCTGACATATCTCTTTCTGCATATTTACATCTGGAGAATAAATGATGTTGTGAATATATGTTACAATTACATCTTGCCTGAAGAAGGGGCCTGAGTTGCCTCGAAATCTTTTTAGTTCGCCGATAAAAGGTGTCATTCTGCTTGACTTCTCACTACATTAATAATGGATAACACGGTACAACACCCTAGTACTACAACCCTATAAGCTGTAAATTATGCAATGTTTTTTTATCAAAAAATACTCTTTGTATGTATGTCTTGTAGAAATGAGCATCGGAATAAACTTCCAAATGCCATAGCACAGAATATGTTAAGTAACAACTAAAAAAAGTTTATCAAATGTCTACAACTAATATATATAGAGAGATTTGCTGCTTTGAAGTAGTAAAAAACTATTTTTTTTCTCTATATTTACTGTTTTTAAATAAGTAACCATAGCTTCATCATTCTTTATTCATCCCTTTACTCCATACAGTATGTCTAAATGAAACCCAGACATTTCCTTTGTAGAATATGCACATCTTTTTAACAAATTGCTGGGTGTATGAACATTACAACACCATTGGATGCAAATTCTCTACCAAACACATGCAATATGTAAAATAAAACTTTATAATCAGAATTGTTTGCAGACCTCAGTCAATAAAGAAAACCCGGGCTTCTTTTATACTGAGGTAAGGAATACAGTACTCTTTAAAAAAAAGCATTAATACAGCTTTTTGCAAAGAACTGTAATGTGGGTATTGATATAAAATCTCAATACAGAAAAAGAGAGAGGGAGAAAACAACAGATAAAGTAGCAATCAGGGCCACTGTTGTAATCTTGATTGTAGAACCTCGTAGTCTGAATTTTGGATTTTTTGTGCTCTCTTACTTTGTTTTTCTGTTTTCGTAATTTTTAGATAATTATAACATTGCCAACCTCATTTTGAATTCTTTTTTTTTTATTTTTTTGTGGTTTGTGGTATAGCGAGTGAAGTCTGTGGTGTTGCACAATTTAAAATAAATAAATAACGGAGCACGCAGGCTTCGGAGGGCTGTAACTATGCATGGCAGAGCAGCTCTGGAGTGTTGATGGGGTAAAACACTGATTGAGCCATGTGCAGACAATTGTGTGGGTTCTGTGTTCAGCTCCAGCACACTTACTTCCCTAGTAGTATAAAAGGGGCCTGAGTAGGAAACAGGGGAGAGCAGAGATTGGGAGAAGAAAATAAAGAGAAGCAAGGAGGTTACAATGAAAATGAAAGTAAAGGCAGAATCTGAATGGAGCAGGTGCTGTCTAGGAGTGGAAGCAGGTGGTTGGTAACAGTCTCAAGAGGAGCGAACAGCTGGTCCTTGAGGTCACTCTTGCTATGGAAGTCTCTCAGATGGAGGGAGATTGGAGCAAAGCTTGGCACTGCACCCCGCTGATGCCACAGGACCTGAACCAGATTATAGGATGATCTCCTTGAGCTGACAGGACTTTAATAGTGAGCTGAGGAGACATCAGATTAGAAAGGTAGCACAGTGGCTCCGGTTGGTTTTAAAGAACTGCATTCTGCCTTGTATTTTAACCTCATTTTTATGATTGGAATATTTATGGATTTACTTATTTTTGGAATGTTTAACCTCCACTTAGTACATCTCTTTTTATTGGAACTATTTATTAATTTATGGAAGAAGCCTTCACTGCTTTTTGTATTGGATCCCTTTGTCATCTCTCTCGATCTCTTCCTATTAATGCTAGCAGAAGCTGAAAGTCGTATTCTCATAACATGCATTTTTTGCAAAAATATTACTAAATAAATAATTCTGGAGTAATTAGTGTAAATCATAAACAGGAAACAAATTCCTATGATATGTCATTCTTGAATTGAAGATCTGCCACTCCTTGTCATTCATTAGTCAAGAGTCCTGTCTTGGAGGAGAGGCAGATCTTCAGTTCAAAAGTGCAGCATTATAGGACTGTGTTTCCTATTAAAATTTAATCCTGGTCCTCGATTAGTCTACCATGTCCTCCAGTGAATTTAACTGGCAGACATTTTCCTTCGATCAGTGTAAATAACTTTCTGTGCTCCTTCTAAGATACCTTATGCTGCTAACAGTCCACTAGGAAATGATAAATTGTTTGCCCCACATGCTGTCTGTAGAGAAAAGCAGGTCATGAAGAGACACAGCCAGAGAGACAGATAGTAGTAAGTTAGTTTTCTTCTACATTGTGATGCTCTAACATTGGTCCAGCTGTATGCATCCTTGTTTTTAAACTGATGATTCAAGCTGTTGTTTGTGATGGCCTATGACTATACACCAGAAATGTCCATGAGCCTTTCAGCACTATCTGCACTTTTGTTGTTAAAAAGAATTCTGGTAGAAAATGTTTTGACATTTGCAATATTATGCAATATTACTAGGTCAGGTTTTGGTTTACACATGATACAAGAGTTTAAAACAGATAAGACTGAGATTTTCTTCAGGCTGTTGTGTGAAGTGTGCGAGGCTAGGTAAGGTCCTCTGCGTGATGTGTAGGTCAAGATGAGAGAATGATTAGCGTCATTTTGGTTCATTCAAATAATAAGCTTGCCATGTGGAAAAAGCTTAATGGCCTTTAGTTTAATGAACTCTAGCTAGAAAATATTCATAACTCTTTTTTTAGCGCTGACAAGAATCTCACAGAGAAACGTGGTGTGCAGATTTTTGCAAATGAAGGCCCTACATAGAAGGACCTATAGAAAATGCATTTAGCAAGTGTTTTTCAGGCACTTTGCCTATGAGCATAGTCAATTTTGTGTAGTTGATTCAGTAAGAAAGATATTCAGTATATATTACTCCTCACCCCCCTTCAGTTCATCTGCATCCTTGTGCAAATGTTGATGTAGGGACTACAATTCCCATTAGCCAGTTCACTGCTCCAGATGATTTCATGAGCACTCACAAAGTTTAAATAAGAACATCAAGAAGTGTGGCAAATAATCAAAAGTAGTAACTGTTTCCTTTTATTTTTTCCTCAGCCACTTTGGGATAACAATTTCATTGCCTCACTGGATTGCAGTGTTTATTTTAGGGCAGTGTTTCAACATTTGTGGTGCTGGGACCCAGTTATATTTTTTTAAGTTCTTTGATGAGCAACACGCAGCTTATGAATAAAGAGGGAATTTCCTTATTTGTGAATCAAGTATGATTAGAATACTGGAATTCATTTGTTAGGTGGGGGTGGTCTCCTTGATATGAAGTTAAAATTGTGGAAAAATATTGCGATTGCTTCAGCTCCCTGGGTGTGTGTGTCACATGTGACAATAAATCTGTGGTAAACTGATTACAGTACATTTTTTTTATCAGAAAAAAATAAAAATCCCCACTAATTTACCGATGGAGCCAAGCCACGACTGAACAGAATGAAGTGCAGTTTTTTCCATAGCTGATGGAGATGCTGTTTTTCAGAAGGTGACAAGAAGAGAGCAGAATGGTGCCTTTGAGTGAGTAAAAGTAATTAGTGACATTTTCTTTGGTAGACATTTATTTAAAGCCACTTTAAAATACTAATTTCAGGCTTTGATGCTAATGTAGACTTGAGATTTTTAGAAATTTTTATCTTTGAATGAATCAGTTTAAAATAATTTTTTGAAACATTACCGAACATCTTTTTAAAAGGAGTTTGTAGCTGCATTTACCAAAAATGATCAAAGTTCAGCGGGTCCAGTTTGTGAATGAGATTCAGCAATAGCTTGACACATTTAAATGATTCCACAGACAAAATATCTTTAGTTTAAAAATCTTTAGTAAAAATTAAAACAGTTCACACAAAAATAGAGAAAGAATTGATGCAACAAAGAAAAGTTCTTGTTTAACAAAAGTTCTGTTTAAAGCTTAGAGAAGAGCCAAGCAAAATGACACCTTTTATTGGCTAACTAAAAAGATTACAATATGCAAGCTTTCGAGGCAACTCAGGCCCCTTCTTCAGGCAAGATGTAATCGATGTAATGTAATGTAATGTTTAAAGCTTATAAATCTTGTTTCATTTCTTTAAGTTACTTATACAGTTGAACCATTTCTAAATGGTCATTAAACTGTATGTTTATCCCCTTTAAAAACTGCAAATGGGTCTTTCAGTCGATGCTAGCCATGGGACTAATTCCAAACACAAAACTGACTCAATTAACACAATGTATTGCAGATTATAGCAATACATATTAACTTACAGGGGGTAAAAGACTATGCCATATTCTAATAGCTATGAAAGAAAATTATATTCAGTTCTACTTAAGCAAACACTAATATGAGTTTTACTCACAGCTTTAACTTTCTAAGATTGGCTGTTACAGAGTTCTTCTGTATTCTCTTTCACACCAACAACGCCAAGGACTTTATGTAGCACAGTGGTTCTCAACCTGTGGGGCGGGCCCCCCTAGGGGGGCGCGTAGTAACAAAAAGGGGGGCACGAAGATATGAAAAAAACATCTGTTAAAAACCAAAACAAATTAACTTAAACTACATTCTGATACTAGAACAATAAATATAGAGTTAGATAAATGTCGATAAAAGTTAAGTAGGTATAATAAAATATGCATCTACATTTCAAAAAAATGTTAGGGGGGGCGCGATTAAAACTGTTATGAAAACTTGGGTCGCAAATACTTAAAGGTTGAGTAACGCTGATGTAGCAGCTCAAGTGAACTAATAATATTAGCCCCTGGTAAAAAAATACAACTATTGTATACAGTAGTACTTCTGATACGTCTGATTAACCAGTGGCACTATAACTGAGGCCCACTAACTGGAAAATTTCCTGGGCAAAGCTGGGCAACACAGCTAGTCTCTTATAAAGGTCTTTCCAATCAAAATCTTTCAGCCAGTGCTTTCAAGTTCTACAACCAGATGAGTGCATTTCATGCCCCTTTTTACATTTTATTTTATTTGATAGGTAATTTACATTGTTCAAGGGATGCAGGATGCCTCTGCCATCATAATCACGCAGTGGACATAGCCAAAAAAAATAGCACAGCCAAACATTTTTGACTATAAAAACAAGGCTGGGCTTTTCTGATTGTTTTTCAAAATTCAAACTAATTTTATAGAATTTGTTCTGATGTTTTGCACTTTGCCCTAGACTTCCTGATGCTTTTACTGGTATTCATAGATGTGTGGTGTTCAGTTTTTATTTCTATGTATTTCTGCTTGCCCTGCTGTGTTTCGTATGTTCTGGGTGGTTCCCCAAGAGGAGGGGCCACCTGCCTATCACTATCAAAGGGCTTCCCTCACATTTATAAAGGCTTTTTATAGTTTTTTTTAAGGCTAAAACTTTAATGATTTCCTGGACTTGTAGCTCTCATGCTCTGTTTTTGATCATTCTTTCTGGATTTGTGTTTTTGGGACTTTTTTTGCTTTAGGATTGCAGGCAAATCCTGCTATACCTTTTGTGCTCCTTGGAGCTTTTGTTAAGAATGTGAAATAACTGTTTTTACTTATACTTCATGTGCCCTTTATGTCTACAAGCTGAAGGTTGACGGGACTTTACACTAAAGCTCTCCAAAGTTCAGGACATTCATATTAAGAATTTTGAGCACACTTTGAAATGGTTTTAGTTGTGAGCTCTTTAGCAACTAGTTTGATTAGGGAGATACTTACACATGAGTGAAATGGAGCAAGTGAACAAAGCAAGTCTGTGCAGGCACAACCATAAAGCCACCCTAGGCTAATACTTGAATCTCTTAGACATTTTCCTTAATTTACTGTTTTTTTCTTTTAAGTCTTCCTGTCATAAAATTAAGCTATTAAATTGAATGGCATGCATTGTGCCGCCTTAAAATATTGTATTTATTTATTTTTTATGTGCCAATGAGCTTAGAAAATTGGCACAACCTCCTTTATGTTTGTGCATGTGTGTAAAACTATATTACTTTAAAATATTAGAACTTAAACATGTTGAAACATGTATATTACACTGTTGTTTAATTAGAAGGACATGCGTTAATGCTACTACTACCTCATTTTGGATATGCTAGTCAAAGCCATGTCTAACTTGAAATTGGTCGTTGCTAATTGTTTTTCTTTTTTTGATTTGATAAAGATTTTTAATTCCCAAAGGCAAACTTTCTTTTCATGACCTTTGGGTGTCAGAGCGCAGGGTCAGCCATTGTACAGCACCCCTGGAGCAATTATTAGATTAAGCGCCTTGCTCAAGGGACCAAAAGGATCCCTTTTGTGTTGTATTGATATATATATTTATTTATTTTTTTATGATTACTGTTGTGATTGGAATTGTTGTTTACTTTTATTGTCACTTTCAATGTTTATCTATGTGCTGCTAATTTATGCATTATTTTACATGGTCACCACAAAGGTGTTTCTGTTTAGATTCCAGAAGCACCTTGCTTCTGTCTGTTGGTTCATATTCCCACAAGAATAAGATGCAAATGGCACAAGAAGTAAACATACTTACAATATTACCATATTGTAAAGACATCTTGCTTCAGAAAAACTGATATAACAGCATGGAGAATGAATGATTCTAAAGAAGAGGTAAAATGTTGTTTCCATACAACAATCAAACTTTTGGAGCTGTGCTCTTAAGGCCTACATCACACTACATGACATCTCTGGTGATTTTCAGGCATAGGTTTCATTTATATAATCTTAGTGAGTCAGGGGCAGTTGTGGCACATACCTGTGACCGCCAGACGTATAGTTTGACATCCCCACCACCTCAGTCACAGCAGTCTGCAACTCTTGTCTGTCAGATGTCTCTTGTCTATTCTACAATGTTGTGCCATGATAGAATGGAAAAAAGAAACAGAATGTGCTGAGATTGCGGCTGAACTAGCCATAACTGAAACGGTTTTGCACACACATCTGCGCTCTCCGGCAGCATGTTCATTTGCTATCAGCATGCGGTGAACTTGAAAATTTCAAGCTGTGTTAAAAAGTTGTCTTGTAATTTCTCATTCCCTGTGGCTGTATAATCTGACATCCCCATGGCAGCGAGATCCAGCAACTGCAGTCATTAAATTTCACTAGAAGTTAAATAATGTACCGTCAGCTTAAAGCGACTTTAGCCCATAAAAAAAGGATAACAGCACAGTACTCTTCATACATAAAGGGGTAAAACTATGTCAGCAGTGTTATAACATGGCAACAACTAACCGGACTTGTTTGGACCTATGTTTCAGCAACTTAGACAAACAACATTCACACACACATTTGCAGAACTACTGCTGCAGCCATCAGGATACAAATATCAAAGCATTTTTGTTGATACCTTCTGACTTACCTTCATGTGTAGGTTTGAAAGACAAATAAATGACCCGGGCTCAGCAGTGCATGAGTGTCATCCCTATATGGTCTGCTGTCTCATCCAGGTTGGTTCCTGCTTTGTGCCTTTGCTTTGATTGGTATCAGCTCCTTCTGTTCCTCTCATGGGAAAGGAATATTCTGATTAGTGAATGTAATGTGTAAATATTTTTTGATTAGCCTGATCTTTCAATTTTGTTTAAGCTTGTTATCATAGAAAAGCTACATTTCTAGTTTGGCATACTGCTGGCAGCTAGAAATACTGGTCTATCCATTAACAGCCTTTTTTTTTGACAAGAAACACCTTACTGTGTTGCAATTAGATAAAATGATCTGATAATTTTATATAAAGGTCACACAGAGATCATGGTAATAGTAAGATAAAGAAGACAAATTAAAGCATTTAATGGAACACTTTTATCCTGAGAAAAAACAAAGAGCTAGTAAACCTGCAATCTTTAGAACAATCAATAAGTGTTAACATTAAAAGAGTAAATAGCAACCATATTTGAATGGTGCATATGAAGAAAACCATGTGGAAAAGACGTGAAGACAAGTGTGACTGGCAGAAAGTATTGGTTAGTGTGTATTTATAGTTGCCTTCTTTGGAAATACCTTCCCAAGATGCTTTACATTTGCAGTTTGCAGAGATAGTTACTGTATATACTTGCGTTTAAGTTCACCCGCGGATAAGTCAGGGCTTGATTTTACCATATAATTTCTGGTATTTTATTATGTCTGTCGTATAAGTCGAATGCGGAAAACTCACCCATCCTCATACACCTTTATTGTAAGAGCATCCCTTATCTACGATGGAACATTCGATCAGAAGAAAATATAAAGCTGGTTTTAAATTAAAAGTCGTTGAAGTGGTGAAAGAAATTGGTAACTGCACTGCTGCAACAAAATTTGACGTGTCTGAGAAACTGGTGCGAGATTGGAGGAAGCAAGAAGATGTAAAAAAAAAATTAAGTGTCGTATTTTTGAACATGCGTATAAGTCGGGGTCTGATTTTATGATCGATACATGAGTATATACAGTAAGTGGCTTCAAAAGTGACAGGATCACAAAGTGAGTGAGTCTGGGGTAGGAGTTGAACTGACAAGAACTTCACCTTTAGGCAACACAATCCATTGTTAATGACAGTGCTATAAGACATCTCAAACTGCCTTCCATATCTCTGCAGTCACTCAAATTGAGTTAATCTGTCCAAATGTAACCAAGAAGCAGTGATCCTCTCACAGGTCACCCTCACTAGGGATGTTGGGACACAAAATCGAGGGATTAAAGTAATCATCTCATAAACTAGGCCCCTCTGACTCTGAGAAAGTCTCTTCTTCACAATGGGTTCATTCCTTGTGATTCCTGCTTCACAACCATTCTTGTCTTTAGGTGAATTTCTGAATTAACATATGAATGCTTTGGTTAGGTTAAATGTTTGAGAAATGTTTAGGTGTCTGTTAATAATGTATTTGAAAGATCAGGACAACCCTGAAGCAATGCAATTGATTGTCACTCATCAGATAAATTGATAGATAGATAGATAGATAGATAGATAGATAGATAGATAGATAGATAGATAGATAGATAGATAGATAGATAGATAGATAGATAGATACTTTATTAATCCCAAAGGGAAATTCACATACTCCAGCAGCAGCATACTGATAAAGAACAATATTAAATTAAAGAGTGATAACAATGAAGGTATAACAGACAGACAATAACTTTGTATAATGTTAACGTTTACCCCCCCTGGGTGGAATTGTAGAGTCGCAAAGTGTGGGGGAGGAACGATCTCCTCAGTCTGTCAGTGGAGCAGGACAGTGACAGCAGTCTGTCACTGAAGCTGCTCCTCTGTCTGGAGATGATAGTGTTCAGTGGATGCCGTGGATTCTCCATGATTGACAGAAACCTGCTCAGCACCCATCGCTCTACCACGGATGTCAAACTGTCCAGCTCCATGCCTACAATAGAGCCTGCCTTCCTTACCAGTTTGTCCAGGCATGAGGTCACTCTCTTCTTCAGGTTACAAAATGTAGAATCTTTGCTATGTATAGCATATTCTGCAACAAAGGATTAAAAGCTCGCTGTAGACCAGGCAAAGCTGTTTACAATGCATGTTCAACACACTGGTCTCAAACATACAATAGAAGATATACCTCAGCTGCTCTGCTCCTTTTCTGTCTTATTTAAATTAACAAATGTTACGTTCACTCAGACGCTAGCACAGCTAAGGTTTTAGCACCTAAATGCAGGATGTGTTAAGAAAATATAGAAATGAACAAATCATTGACACATCTATTGAAAATGCACATGATAGCCTTCTCTTGATGTTATATGACCATTTAAAAGAAAAGCAAGCAGTTATGAAAGGACATCATAAATTTGTCCTTGAGGACACTCACATTAGGCTAGCTGTTCAAACTGCAATTAATCCACAAATAACCCAAGTCTGCATCCCTTTAAGGATTCATTATAAATGGCAGGTAAAGCCTTCCACTGTGATTAGGAGCTTAAGAGGCTGCACAAGACTTTCACAAAGACTGAGAGTAAGTCAGAGTAGCAACAAGCAAAGAGCAGTGTCAATCAGACAATCTGAAAACAATTCAGGTCAGTTAGTCTTTGTCTAACCCGTTTAGTCCTTAACAGGGCTGCGGTGGGTGCTGGAGCCTACCCCAGCCAGCACAGAATGCAAGGCAGGGGCAAACCCTGGACATGACGCCACTCCATCACAGGGCACAATTCAGGTCATAATAATGAATTACAATACTCAAAGGCATTAGTGGGGAGTACTATGTATCAGTGTGATTTTTTGTGTATTTAATGTTTTATGCTGATATCATTAATTCTGAGGTATTATTTTTCATGTCTTTGTTATTTGTGCCGGTTTCAGTTGTGTACTGTCCTTTTAAATGTGCTGATGTTCCACATTCTTTTCTGGTGGAGAGGCAGGAGGCAGGGCCACCATGATGTCATGACTCCTGAGCCTTCCCTTTGGGTATATCAGTCTGCTGGGAAGATTAAGGAACAGGAGTTTATTCATTTGTAATGTAGTTTCAGTGAGAATTGTATTTCTTTGGTAGATTTTTCTGGATTTCTCACACTGGTTTATAGATTCTTATATCTGGACTGTACTCTGGGACTTGTTTGCTGTGGATTGTTTTTTAGGCAAATCCTTTTTGCCTTTTTTGCTCTGTTTAGTATCTGTGCATTATTTGCTGCTTCTTTGGTAACAAACCCTTTATTCAAAAAGATTCTGACTTGGCCTTTTTTATACCAGCCAAAGGTTTTTGGTTATCCCTCCTCTTGTTGGGCTTTTGTTATATTTTTGAAATACTGAAGTTAGTTTCAAAGTGTTTTTGGACCTGTGAAACCTGAGACAAGTGAGTGGAGTTGGAATTAAGCCCATTGGTGTGAGCGGACTTCTCAGGGCAAATGAAGGAAGTCTGGCCTGGTCAGTGAAGTGCTTTTTCCTATGTGTGAGACTCCATTCTGAAGTGAATATGCATTCCAGACAAAAAGTGGGGTTCCCTTCTTCGCACAAAACAACAACAACAACATTTATTTATATAGCATATTTTCATACAAAAAGTAGCTCAAAGTGCTTTACATAATGAAGAAAAGGAAAATAAAAGACAAAATAAGAAATTAAAATAAGACAACATTAGTTAACATAGAAAAGGAGTAAGGTCCAATGGCCAGGGTGGACAGAAAAAAAAAAAACAAAAACTCCAGGCTGCTGGAGAAAAATCTAAAATCTGCAAGGGTTCCAGGCCACAGAACCGCCCAGTCCCCTCTGGGCATTCTACCTAACATAAATGAAATAGTCCTCTTTGTAGTTAGGGTTCTCATGGAGTAACTTGATGTTGATGGTCATACAGACTTCTGACTTTTAATCCATCCATCATTGTTGGAACATCACGGTGCTTTAAGTAGATGGTGGTGGTGCAAGCCACCACCAAAAGGACACCGGAAAAGGAAACAGAAGAGAGAGTAGGGGTTAGTACAGATTTTTGAGCCACCATGAATAGTTATTATAATGAGTTGGATATACAGAGTATTAGGATTTTAAGTACAGTGAAGTTATGAGAAGGCCATGTTAAAGTAATGTGTTTTTAGCAGTTTTTTTAAAGTGCTCCACTGTATTAGCCTGGTGAATTCCTATTGGCAGGCTATTCCAGATTTTAGGCGCATAACAGCAGAAGGCCGCCTCACCACTTTTAAGGCGTGCTGAAGGTCATGGATCTTTTGTTCCATGATTCAAAAGATCATGGAACTCTGAAAAACAAGATCATCATTTAGCCAATGTTCCAACATTTAAAGGATATATCTGAGTGAGATATTGAAATGACCTCACTAATTAACCAGTTAGACTCAAAGGTCTCCTTTTGCTTGTAAAAATTAGGTTCTTATGTTTATCTGTCTGTCCATTTGCATTTTGTTTAATTTAATATATTCTTATGTGACCATCTTCTGAGGAGACAGGTTCAGTACACTTACTCTGATTTACAAATATAAAACAGTAACAGATAAACAGAAAGCTATGCAGCTTGAAATCACAATAGGCGCAATACAAAAGCTGGGTCAACAAAACAGACAAAACTATCAATGTTCAGTAGGAAAGCTACAATCAGCAACTGAACTGTAACGCCAAGTTGAAGCTCCTCACAGTTCAGATGCGGTTGTGTGCAGTTATGGTAGCAGAAGAATGGCACTTATTATCAGTGTCAATAGACAAGAGGGACATGGCTTCACTACAGAGTGCAAGTATAACAGTAATGCTTAGAAATGTGTTGGTGCTGCAGAGAGCACCCTTGTTTGAATAAATGTGCTTCGTTAAAGTTCAGTGCCTGTCCTTCAAGCCCATCAAAGAAAGCACCCGATGCTGAGCATCAGGTCTTTATGAAGGCCAACTGATACCCTACGCATAGCACAATGATGCTCCCTCAGCCCTTATATTACTTCACTGACAAGAATTTAAAACTCAATAAGTGCTGAAGGTGATATAAGAAATGAAAATTTACCTTGTTTATGTAAAAAAAAAAAATCAGTAAAAGAACTGATAAAATAAAGAGCTTGAGAAACCTCTACACAAATCCCAGACCCAGCCAGCCATGTTTACCTCAACAGAAGTGAAACTCTTACGTCATGAGAGAGAAACAAATGAATATCTGATGGCACCTTCAAACCAAGCTTTAAAACTTTAGTAACTCACCATGCCAAACAAAACATTTTTTTAACAATGCAGAAATTGACTATAGTTGATTGTTACAGTAAAAGAGTTAAGGGCTTTATAGCTAATGGAAAACACTCCATAGTGCCCGAAAACCTGGTCCCCTAAGCACATGCTAATTTTACTTAATGGTTAATTCAAGGCTACCGAACATGAAAAAATCTCAGTGCACTTTCCTCACCTCATAGTGACTGGCAGATAATACTTAAGATCCTTCTATGGCTCTCATTGGTTAGCCTACACCATTTCATGTACATTTGCTCTCTTGCTTTTTGGCATAGCTGAGGAACACACAAAAACTTAGCAGTATACGTGAGCACTGTCCAAAATCCTGCAACATCTTGTGAAATTACTGTTGACCTTTGGCCTTACTGCATAATCAGGCAAATGATCTTTCAGAGGTAAACGATTTGTTTAGTCATAACATAACCTAACAAACACTCACAAACCTGCTTAATCCAATTCAAGGTTGTGTAGGCTGGAGTCTAACTAGGTAAGAAATGGCCTTTCACAGGGAACCGGTCCCTAGTGGCATCCTGTTTATTTAGTCACCCCAGAAAAAAAATAGCATTATGTTAACACTTACATATTCAAATAGATTGCCGTTTTTTCGGTCAGTTTCAAGTTCTTTCATGAACTTCACTTAGCCACTATTTATTATAATGATTTTTTTTAAAGACTAAACTGGATAAATGGGTTAGTAGATGGAAGCATGTAAGGTTATAGCACCAAAGAATTAATATAACACAGTGAGACAGTAATAACTCCAGCGGTATCCATGGTGGTTTCAAAAAATTCTCTAGCCTCCACTGATTACACATTTTCAGGTAATTAACACTGTGACAGAGATGGAAGCCTGTCCAGCTACACACGTTTCTGTTCTCTCCACTTGCCTACTTGCTCTTGCTGACAAAGTCTAAAGTTCACAAAGGTTTAAGTCCAAAACGGGGCCAACCCTTTACAGGGTAGAATACAAACTTGGCATAATATGAGTACTGCATGCATAGGCCACCAGATATGTGTCTTTCAAATCAATCAATCAATCTTTATTTTACATAGTGTCATTCACAGCATGCACCACCATAAGTGGCCTTACTGAATGTGATGTGCCATGAGAACAAATAAAATATAATTACAGTTTCAACCCAATTTATCCTGAGCAGCATTACATGGAACCTGGAGCCCTTCCCAGCAAGCTTAAACTGCATCCTGGACAAGGTGCCAGTCCATCGCAGGTAATTTCAAGCCTTCACTAATTCATGAAAAGGAAATAAAAAGGATGGTTAATCCAGGTTCTCATGAGGTGCAAAACAAAAAATGAAATCTGGCCTGTTCTTCTTCCTAATTCAACAAAGATGGCAATACAATGATGCATCCACACCAAAGTTAGATAAAATCCCTGTCTGGTCATAATTTGATTAGACTTTCATTTTGCATGCATATTCTTTAAAATTCCCAAATCATTTTGCTTGATTTAGTGGTGACAATAAATTGATCTCATGCTCTAATGTTGTTCCATTCATTGTTGTTTCCTGCCTTGTGCCCAAGGCTGCCAGAATTCAATGAAATAGAAATTGGTTAAAATGTTTGCCCTCTTTGAAGATGGAAAAATGTGAACACACAAGGCAGGATCAGTCAGCGTGGCCTGGTGATGGGGCACTGGACTGTCAACAGTTAGGCTGACATTTCAGTCCTTGCCTTTGTATTACTGGGTTACCTGGAGAAAGTTACTTAACCTGCACACAACTGCTAAACTATGTGTAAGTAGTCAATTGTGCTACAGCTTTAAACTTGTAAATGGCCTTGGCATGATATGCACATTTGAAAGGTGCTATAGAAAGTGAAGCTTAGCTGTTTGTCCAGTATGTACCTGTATAAATCTAGTGGCATTCCTTTATAAATACATGCTAGGTGTGCTGCTCATGTCTATCAAGAACTTCACTTATGTCAAATATGACTGCATTTACTCAGCCTGTACTGTACTTTGATTACGATAGGAGATTGTGGCGTGTTATATCCACAGGCACCTTGTCTGTCTAACAGTTGCCTCCATGTAATTCCTGATTGACAGAGTTTATATTTCTCTCTGTGTGAGTGGTTTCAATTTTTTTTTGTTGCACATTTACAATTTGCCTTTCTGACTTCATTCATTTCATGACATCAGAAGTATGCACGGAACCAACAACCGGGCATAGTTTTATCTGCTGCTCTTTCTTTATTTCCTGTTAGCTCCTGTGTTGCGCCCGGTCCTGTTCGCACACATTTCTGAAATGCTGCATTCCTTTCTCTTCAGTCATCTACTGAAGTTACAGTCAGGGGACATGTGGTGTGGTTTGTAACCCTTTTGACGTCATAATATGATTTCTCTGCCATGCTGTTTGATTGTTTTGTGAACTCTTTCTTTATTGGTGTCTTTGTACAATAGGTGGTGGAAGCTGACATGAAAAAAGGGTTAAAGGTTATTTCCACGTTGAAAAGGAAAGAAGGTTAAAGATGCAGCATTTTGGCTGTAGCCTTCATCAGGTGTTCAACTGAAAATGAAAGAGCTGGTAACAGAAATAGGAGGGAACAAAGTCAGGGCAGATGAAAGGAGAAAATGTGAGAGTAGGTGTGAAAAAGCTGCCATTAATGAAGATGAAGTGACAAATTAAAAAGTTAATATCTAGAAGTGATTCCACGCTGAGAATGAGCTTAGCTCTGATTTTCTTTGAAAAGTGTCTTTAGAGCCCTGTGAAGGAACACAAACAGAGTGATCGGTGTGGCTACGATCAAGGCATGTGAAGTTTTCTACAATAGACTTTGTAGACTTTTGTAGACCCTGAAACAGTCTGCAAGCCATCACAATTTTATTTATAAACGTGGACCCAAGTCACGTGTAATCCATATAATCATCAAGGTCTAGAAATGCAAATGAACAGCCCACTAGAAGAAAACACAGGAAACATGTTGGAAGGATTATGTCTCTGGATTGTCCCAGTTATTCCACAAGAAGGGCTGGGTAATTTGCTGGACATTGGGAGGCCTAATCAGACCGTCCCAGCATGTTATCACTACAACCTTCAAATGGATGATAATGATGATGATAGCCATTGATTATTGAAACTTCATCAGTCCAGTTCAAGATCATAAGGAGCAGGAGCCTATCCTAACATCACTGGGTGCAATGCAGCAAATTTGACACCGTTCTAGTCCATCACAAGACACAATGACTGATATGGGGGTAATTTACTGTTTCCATTCAGTTCATCCAGTACCATGTAGATTCCATGTAGATAGTTCTTGGGCTAGGATTTGATCTCTACATGCTGGAGCTGTGAGACAGCAGTGCCACCATACAACCTTTATTTAGTAATAATCAAATTATTATTCCTGACCTGTCACCCGCTACTCATCACGTAACATTTTGCAAACTTGTTTAATCCAATGTATAGTTGTGAGAAGCTAGAGCCCATGCTGGCAACATTTCATGAATGGGATACCGGGCTATCATAAAGTCAAATGACACCCCTAGGGCCAAAGTCGAATTGCTAAATAAATTAAACAACACATTTTTGGGAAAAAAGTAGAAGGTAAGGTCTGAAACTGGAGGAAAATATCTGCAGACATACTGTATGGAGAACTTGTAAGCATCACACAGACAAACACGACAATGAACTTGACTTGACTTGGCAGTGGCTGGATTTGGACTCAGTAAACTGAAACCCAGAAGAAATAACACTAACCTTCACTTCAATGTGCAACCTCAGACATTCATCATATTCCGATATACATGTTAACACTGAAATAAACTTGAATGCAGCAAGCTTTGTTATCACATCCCTTGTGACATCCGTGTTTGGTGAATTGGCAAGTATAAAGTGTGTTCACAGACCAACACCAATGTCCCAAATTCATTTTTCAGGATGCAACCGTGCGGACAACCACCACTATAGAAAAGATGAAATTGTCAAGAACAAAATGCTTCTCCTGGGAAAGCAATCTTTTATTACTTCCCCAGGATCTTTCAGTTACTCTTAAAGGAAGCACAAGTCACGTAGGTCCATCCGCCTTCTAGTATAAATGGCGGTTATTCCCGTCTGATCTGACACACTGACTGATTTAAGGATAATACTCAGCTGCATTATACTTTCTGTTTATTAAAATACAGTATTACAGTCAGCAGCAATGCCTAAAACAGGAAGCATTGTTATTCCGACATGTGAAGCTATGTGTTTTAATTTACCCATTAAATATATACCTCCAATCATAACTGTAAGGTTGGATACATAAAACTAATTTCTAAGAAAAGTCAGAAACGTGCAGTTCCACAAGATCAATTTAGCAAAGGCAGTAACTGGGATGACATTCCCTGCCCCAGTTTGTTCCTTTAAGGTTGGATTGACCAGAAGCACACTGATCAGTGGGGAACTCGGGGTCAAATTCAGTTCCAGAAGGGCTGCAGGTTTTTATCCCTGTCACTTTCTTAAATTCTGAATTTTCTTCTCAAATAGAAAACATAATTATTTTTTGCCTTTTTTATTCACTTGCTTTAGCTTAGAAGCTCTAATTGCTTGTTTTTCAATTAAATAGTCACATTCTGAGGCTGTAATTGTTTACCGGTTAGAGAGTTATGGGCCAGTTAATTAACTTACGGTTGAATGTATTCTTCATACAGTTTCAATAAGTTCTTTGTAATACTCATCTGCTCTTATTCATAAAATATCTGAGCAACCTTCTCAGGCAAGGAGAGTCCATAATATTCAAAATGTCAGATGTAACTGGCTAAAAGCACTAATAAGCCACCAAGTTAAGTAACGTGTTTCACTCATCCCAATGATTACCTTCAAATTAGAAAATTGCTTGATGTGAAAATCTGCAGCCACTGAGACCCTCCAAGAAATGAATTTGATACCCCCAATCTAGAACACTGGGTGATGTGCTTTTTTTTTTTAATTTTAGATTATTAACTTTTAAAGGACTAAGATGGTGCACCATTCAAAGAAATCACAAGGGCCAGAGATGTTAGCTTTGGCTTTTATCCTCTGCCACATTGTAATGATGCCTGGGAAATGCCAAGTAACAATTTCAGGCTAAATGGATGCAAGCTTGTTCACTATTGTGACAGCACATTCCATGCAGACAGTTCTTGGACTAGGATTTGATTCCTGAACTTGGAAGCTGTGAGGCAGCATTGCCACCATACCACTATTATTTCGTAATGATCAAATTATTATTCCTGACCCGTTACCCAATACTTGTCACATAACATTTCACAAACCTGTTTAATTCAATTTGGAGTACTGGTGAGTGAATGAAGGGCAGAAGCAGGTCTTCAATTCAAAAGAATTGGCATGGCATGTCGCCATGTGAAGGGGCTTCCTATCTGTGCACTACTTTCATTATTTATTTTGCAATAGTTTAATAAAAAACACTTGCATTTTGCACATTGTGAGCCTATGACTGGATGACTTGATATGTAGATTATTAGACATGAACACAGTCAGATTTTTTTTTCATGGATGTTTCTGATATTGTTTACTGTTGTCCAGCATTTTTCACTTTTGGCTCCCATTCTATGAGAAACTTTGTTATCTGCTTTCTCCAGGAAAACAAGAGGCTAAAATTTTTTCTCAGCCTCCGCAACAAACTTCAAATGGGGTAAGTTATCATATAAAAAAATATCATTTTTGGGTGGAGTATCCAATTAAGCAGATAACAAAGAAAATCAGAATTCATTCTACAGCTCCAGATGGTAACTTTTCTCCCTTGCCAGCCTAGAACACCTTGTTCATCCTTCACTACGGGAAAGTCTTCAAGGGAAAACAAAATCCCTAATAACATCTTCACATATTTATCTTGGAAGGATAGGAGTCTGACACTTCGTCTAACCATGCCCAAAAAAAAGGATACATCAAAAGAAGTAGTATCAGAAGAAGATCACAATCTGAAGTGAATGAGAAGACCATTCTACCCTAGAAGAGACTCTTGGCACATATAAAAAGCTTCCTTACCATTGGAGACATCCTGTAACACCCAGTCAGGAACAGAACCAGGAAAATCCTAACCTGAAATAAAGGGTAACTCCGTTTAATGGCTGATCCTGCTGTATGTCCTGAGAGCTGATTACTACTTATATCACCATTAAAAAGACTGAAAAACCCTTCATTTTTTCCCCTACCGCTCAAACTGTTAATAACATCCTCAACGCTTCCTGCATGTCTGTTGAGCAACCTCTAGAGGTTAAGAATGCCACTAACATCTGAAGACCTCTGATTGGCCATTGGATGCTCCACCCCCACAACTCAGACTTACTTAATGATTGGGCAAGGCATCTGCAGTTGGCAAAATATTTTCAATCCCGCTTAACCTAATTTCAAGTCACTGGAGCCTGAGACTTTTTCAGGCAGCATTGAGGCAATGCAGGACCAGCCCTGAATGGGGCACCAGCCCTTGTCAGGGTCCATTCATGCACAGGTCAATGTAGACTCACCAAATGACATTCATCCATCTTTGGGGTGGCAGAGGAAAACCAAGTACCTGTGCAAACTCCATGGAGATACAATGTGTTAAAAACTCTGGAGCTATGAAGCAGGACTTCTAACTACTGCACTACCCCAGAAAAAAGAGAGAAAAAGAGCAAGAGAAGGAAAATCTCTGCTGGGTTCAATTGTGTTATTTCAGCCAATAGCTAACAGCCTGCAATTGGAATAGCCTTTCAGGTACTTGTTGCTTGTGTGACCATTACAGCTGAAATGTTCAAGAGTAGCCCTTGGTATTAATGATTTAAACATTGAATTTTCCCTCCAGGATTAATAAAGCATATCATCATCATCATCATCACTGAAAGTACTAATTTGTTTGGTTTTAAGTTCTTTTCACATTATCTATTATCTGACTTATGAGTAGGCTACTGTTTCTTTACTACTAGTGCAGCCTTGCATATTCTTATAAAATAATATCAGTTTTAGTCATAGTGCTACATGCAGTGAAAGACCTCAAGGGATTCTTTTGTATCGCTTTTATATTTTAAGTCTTTTAATGTGACCCAGATTTGTTGTTTGTAGCAACATGACCTTTGACCAAATGCTCGTCTTCCTACAAAGTTTCCATCCTGTTTCAACTCAGTGCATTGCAGCTGTTTATTGAATATGAAAGTTCAAGCAAACTTCTGACCTCCCTGGCATGTTTTCAAATGACAAATAAGGGAAGGGCGACTGCTATTTGCATAAAACCATAAACATCTCATGCAGTGGCTCAGGGTTGCCAATAATCCTGAAATGTCAGCAAATGTCAAGCCTGCTCTTCATCAACGCTGTTAATAATTTTTTGTGTCATAATTTTCCAATATCCGCCTGCATAGAATGCTCCAATTTTGATGCTGCATGCAAAAAACGAGCAGGTTAAACTAGATGGTAGCCCCGAGTTAGCTCTGGGTGAGTGAGTGTGCCGTTTGGTGGATTGTGCCTTTCACCAAATTCTGTTGGGATAGGCTCCAGCCTCTATAAACCTGACTTGCGATGCAACTAAAGAATGCACAGGGTTTGCCTATGGATCTATTAAATAATCTTTGAAAAAATACTTTGTGTAATGTGTTTTTAAGTGTGTCCAGATCCTAGAAGGAGTGCTTCCAGTGACATGAAATTTATCTAAAGAGGATTCAAGGCAGGCAAATAGGTCATCCTTTAAGCTGGGAGACACTGAGACCGGGACTTTGAGCACACAGTGGGTCCCAGTGATTCAAGTATACTATTTAAGGGTGGGATGTGCAATAATTTCAGAAGCTTTTGAGTGGCTGCATTAGGTGGTGGCCACTCCAGTACCTCCAAAAACATAAGAACACAAAATATCATGCAGTTAAGACCTGAAGGTCCCCCATACTACTGCTATCATCCACTAGGCAGCTAGTTGTGTGTATCTGTAGTCCTCCATGTCAAAAAAGTAAGCAGTTATTTTCAAAGAATGATAATGAATGACTGACTTCTGCCAGGGACTGGCAAACTGTGGGTAGCAGGAGGAGGAAAGTGTTAGATGGAGGGGGATGGCACCCATCTGAGAGTTTATGTGAGGTGAATGAAAGTGTGGCATGTTATAATGTTTTAGTATTTCAGATGGCAATTTTCTGATGGCAACTGAGTGAATATCCAGATCCTCTATAGAAATTAAAAGCCAAGCTCAGTCGAGTATGAGTGGGGAATTGGTATGAGGCCGACTTGTTTTGGTTCACCTCCTGTTATTGCTCGAGTGTATTTATGATCAGGTTACTCAGCTGTTTCAGCAGCGGACTGTGAGATCCTCTATTCCGCTTGTGTTAAATGTGTTTGCTCAGCTAACATTCTGTGGGTTCTTGGTGGCTAGCTGCTCAATTTGTGACTTGCAGCTTTGTGTGAGCTTTTTCCAAAGTAGGCTTGTCGGGTTTATGGAGACAACTTGCTAACACAGTGGCAGTGGACAGTGCTGCTAAAAAGATTACACCCACCTGGTTTCTTTATAAAACCCACCCCAATTTCTTCCAGGCCATGCACTTTAAGCTTACAAACGAAAACATAAGCAAAGAAAATTGATTGAATTTATGAAGGCAAAATTAACCGTAACATTTGCACAAAGGATATCTTAGGAATAGCATTTGATTTACTTTTATTGACTTAGCAATGTGTTCTTTGTATATATTATCTGTTAAAATGCTGCAACTACTTTCTGGTTATGGCATGTTTGGCATGCATAATTAGAGAGCAATGTTAAATTAATATAGTTGTTTATTTAAACATGTAGTCAGAACTTGGATGCTGTGCAGCGTCACCTGTGGTATGTGGTCCTGCTGGAGTGGTACCAATGTTGTTAGGCACGTATACTGTTTGGGTGCATTGACTACAGAAGTCTGTGTATGTTGTGGTTCTTCGTTATCAACAGCAAAATGATCTTGTTGAACAGGAGTTCGGTCTTTACCTCCTTTTTACTATTATGGCATACTGTTTAGCTTGAATGCACATTCAACAGTTTATCTTTTTGTGAATGGAGTTGCAATTTCTTCCAAACATGTTTTCATCAGAACTGTGAATGATTTGGACCACGTTCAGCCGACAGCAGTGCATTGCTCACTTTTAATGCTAGTCCAGTGATGTCTTTGAATGCCAAATTTTAACCTGGTCTAACAGAATATTTGTTTCTCCTTCCAATAGGTTATGTTTATTTTTAAATTCTTGTGACCATCAGGGGATGTAGCAGCACTCCATACCCCCTGGCACAACTACACAACTTCACCCTGGATTCAAACACAATGTCTTCTTTATTTATAATATCTCCATCATTCTCCAAATTCTCTTCTGCAGCAATACAACACAACAATATATCTTCTTCCTCCTTACGAACCTCCCATGAAGCCTTATTCTTTTATACCAGACCTAGGAGTACTTCAGCACTGCCACAGCACTGCACACTGAAAGCACTTCAAGGACAGATGGAATTCTTTTAAAGAGGTTGTAACAATCCCCTGCAGCTCACCCTGGCAATACCCAAGAATCCCAACAAGGTTGAACCATGGGACTACAATTGTCAGCCTGCCCTGCAGATATTCCTATGGATGTCCCATCACTGTGTGTATGGGGGGAGAATAGGACTTTGGGAGGCAGATACCTCCTGCCCTCCCATTGCAGCCTCCCTTTCTAGCCAGAAACCAGCCTCCATCCTGGCCTGGATGCCCATCTGTCCAACACGGCATTCACAATCTGCACTGTTTCTCTGCACATACAAAAAACATTTATACAGCATGCCTAACAAAGGTGTTTTTGGGAGACCTTTCAACCATCGATGGTTTATGCATTGTAACCACATGCTTGCTATTGGTCAGGTCAGACGATGTTGACAAGAGTGCCATAGCTCTTTGCTGATTAAATCATCACCCCTACTTTGAGCTTCATCCTTACATGGTCTTATAAGTATTATTATTGTCAGTTTTGAATTGAGATATTACAGTAATCCCTCGCTATATCGCGCTTCGACTTTCGCGGCTTCACTCTATCGCGGATTTTAAATGTAAGCACATCTAAATATATATCATGGATTTTTCGCTGGTTTGCGGATTTCTGCGGACAGTGGGTCTTTTAATTTATGGTACATGCTTCCTCAGTTTGTTTGCCCAGTTGATTTCATACAAGGGACACTATTGGCGGATGGCTTAGAAGCTACCCAATCAGAGCATGTATTACGTATTAAATAAAACTCCTCAATGATATAAGATACGCTTCCCACGCGGTGCTTGATTGTTTGCTTTTCTCTGTCTCTCTCACTCTCTCTGCCTGACGGAGGGGGTGTGAGCAGAGGGGCTGTTTGCACAGAGGCTGTTTGCTTAGAGGATACGGACGCTCCTCTACAAAATGCCGCTTTATCGCGGTGCTTCTGTATACTTAAAAGCACGTATCGATTTTTTGATTGTTTGCTTTTATCTCGCTCTCTCTCTCTGACATTCTCTGCTCCTGACGGCGCTTCTTTGAAGAGAAGATATGTTTGCATTCTTTTAATTGTGAGAAAGAACTTTCAACTCTGTCTTGTCATGGAGCACAGTTTAAACTTTTGACTAAAGGGTGTTATTTCATGTCTAGAGGGCTCTAACAATGTTAGCAGTGTGGGAGAGTTTATGAGGGCTTAAAATATATAAAAATAACCATACAAACATATGGTTTCTACTTCACGGATTTTCATCTATCGCGTAGGGTTCTGGAACGCAACCCCCGCGATCGAGGAGGGATTACTGTATTCTCTTTATACATTTTGGGCAAGTGAACCCAGTCTTGACATTAGTTTTTTGGTATTTTGTTTTTGTTTCAGGCTGAATTTATAAGAAACTCAAATATCTATCAGGTATCACCATTTTAACCAGATAAATTTAGTGGTTGCTCTGTGGTTGTTGGGAGTGGCATCACATCATAGGTTGAAATCAACACTTTTGAATTCCTGCTTGTCCAAGTTTGCATTCATGTCTCTGGTGACTTTTCCTATGAAGTTAGTAGACAAATTGGGAGAGCATGGGGGGTCATGAGGTTGCTGGAAAGGGGTGTGTGGCACTCCTGATATCTATGCAAAAGGATGAAGGTCCAAGTGTTTAGAGTCCTAGTGCTTCCTGTTTTGATGTATAGTTGTGAGACATTGATGCTATCCAGTGACCTGAGATGAAGACTGGACTCCTTTGGTACTGTTTCTCTCCGGAAAATCCTTGGATACTGTTGGTTTGACTTTGTGTCAAATGAGTGGTTGCTCATGGAGTCCCGAATGAGGCACATTACCTGTATTGTGAGGGAGCATCAGTTACGGCACTACGGCCATGTGGCGTGTTCCCCCGAGGGTGATCCGGCTCGTAAGATCCTCATTGTTGGAGACCCGAGTGGCTGGACCAGGCCAAGGGGTTGCCCATGTAACACATGGCTGCAGCAGATAGAGGGTCATTTCCAGAGTGTGGAACTGTATTTGACCACGTGTCTGCCTGGGGGGTTGCCAACCGGGATGCCGAGTTGTCTCATTGTGTAGTGGGTGCGGCAACTCACTGTAGTGCATGCCCCCCAAATTGACTTGACTTGACGAGTTTGCAGATACTAAATGAAATTCAAAGTGTATGCGTATTTAAAGCTCTTCAATGCATTTATATAGTTTCTTGTTATTGAATATTTGTTGCTGTCACATTTTGGGCTTTAAGGCCAAGTTTACTGACTTCCCAGTTTCAACAATTTGCTTCATTTTTTGACTGCTGTCTGTCTTCAAGAGACACAACAACCTGGGCACTTTATGTAATCATTGACTCCTATCTTCTACTTTTGTTCATTTTACCCTTTCTGCTCATTATTTTCTAATATTCATTTATGATAGTCTGCGGTGGGCTGGTGCCCTGCCCGGGATTTGTTCCTGCCTTGTGCCCTGTGTTGGCTAGGATTGGCTCCAGCAGACCCCCGTGACCCTGTGTTAGGATATAGGGGGATGGATAATGGATTGATGGATTCCGGTTAATTTATTTAATTTAATAATTTGTTTTGTCTTTTTATTTTGTTGAATTACATTGTAATTCTACAGTGTGATGTGAGTTTTCTGTTTATGATATTTGAGTTTCTTTGCTTTTTAACCCTTTGCTTTATCTCTCAGATTAGTTCGGTGGATTGTGGAATCAAAAATTTGTTTCAGAAGATATGTTTGTAATAGTTTTGACTTTTTACTTTTATTCTAGTTTTTGTACTTGTACGAACACAAACATGGAAGTACTAATATTGGATACTCCAGAATCGAAAGTGCTTGTCACACATCACAAACTCCTTGGTGATTCTGAGTAAGATCGCAATGGCAATGATCAACACTCTTCTATAAACAATGTGCTATTGTGATAAGACATTGATCAAATGAAAGTAAATATCCTGATCCTTAGGGTCCAAAACCTGATATTTCATGCGTAACTTGTACTCTGTGGCCCCCAGGAGGCTCTGGGAGGACTGGTGAGCTCTGAGGTGTCAGGCTCTAATTCCACCTTGAAGTGCTTCTGAGTCACAGTTTTGGGGCACTGGAAGTGCTCCTGGGTCTAATATAAATGGAGCAGCTCCTCTTCAGTTTGGGAGCCAGAGTTGGGAGGTAGAGGCAAAGCTTGCTGTGAGGAGAGAAAAAAACAGAGACAGAGTGAGAAGTATAGAGCTTTGAGCATTGTGGGGTGGAAAACATTTACTGTGTAAAGAGTTTTCCACAATAAAAAGATCATTTTGCTTCGTGAACTTGTGCTTGAGCCTTTGTATTGGGTGTTAGTGGAGTTGCAGTGCCCCCAAGGGACCACAATTCATACAATATGTACTCAAGGAAGTAAACAAAAAAAAATGAAAGTAAAACATTATAACACTTCCTGCACAAACACTAACTTCTTACTGAAAATAATTAGACAAAAAATCATTGAATATTTAATAAGGAATTGGTATTCACCTGTAATATGGTATGAATAAGTCATAAGTAATACATTTTTCAGAATTATGCGTTCATTGATGTCCTCACAATGTGATTAAAAGGTTTCCACTTGATAAACTCAGATCCCTGAACACTAAATCAACAGAACTCAGCAGTCATTTTCCTTTGCAGAGGGTGAAACATCGTCACGACTGCTCACTGCTGGATGCTGCCACTACATCTTTTCAAAATTTCCATTGTCTCCTCCACTTTTGGGTGAATATATTAGAGCCTTTAATTCTGGAATCAGAAGATCCTCTCTGTACTGAATGTGCTTCCATTTAAAGCCACAACATCTCACTAGCTTGGAATTAAAACACTCCAAGGCTCTAATCAAAGTTTAAAGATCATAAAAACAGAGACCAACAGATAACATCAAGTCAAATATGTGGCACTGCTACATCCTTTCATTATTGTATGAAAGAATTGATTCTATTTCAACAGCTCTTCCATTCTGTTACAATTACAGCCGTGCCCAACCCAGTTTTTATTTTTGTTTGTTTTTTATTTCTCTCTATCCCTTAATTTTTTTCTGTGTTTTTAATTTTTTTCCCTAATTCCTTTCCTGTATTTATGTTCTGTGTTTGTTGGGGTGGAGTTTCATTGTGAATTAGGAGTTTCAGGTGCTGTGGTCATTAGGCCCGCAGTTACACGAGAGGTCTGTTTAAATCCTCTGCTTTCCTCAGAATTGCTGTTGTTTTTGGCCCCCTTTTTGCTCTCTCATTACTTTACCTTTTGTGTGTTACTATAATAATGTAGTGTGTCTTGTAAGGAGACTTGCTGTTTAGAATTTTTGCTTAACTTGGTGAATTTTGCCTATCTTTTGGATTCACACCATTTAGAATGTCTTTTTTATTTTTAGTAATTGCTCTCCAGTTATTATTTGTTCAGCGTTTTAGTGTGTTCATTACTCTTGTTTATTGGTTGTTTCATTCTTGAATTCCTTCCTTTTTTCATTTTAAATGTACATTAATTAATGGTTAAGTTCTTAGGGTTTCTTTTATTTATTTTGCTTATATTAATTAATTAAGTAATTTAGTGGCTGTTTTTGAGTATTGTCTCGTATTTGTCCTTCCTGTTATGGTCTTAGTAATTACATATTGTTCTTATAAAACCAGAGGGCTTAAACATGGCAGCACAGGCCAACCTCATGATGTAAATTACAGTAAATTATTCAACTGGTGACACCAAGTATTGTAGCCTCAGCTAAGCCTGCTCTGAGAGACTTACCAGGGATATTAGAGAATCAAGATTCACATGTCATCTCATTTAGTTTAGAAATAAAGTACATAAGGACAGATTTACTGTAGAAAGTGTTTAACTAAGCAACAAAAGTCTCATTTGCTTTATCAACTCATCCTATGGAGGTTAAAAATGAGCATCTGCCTGTTGTAACTGGAATTATTTGTTTTAATGGTCAGGATTAATTTGTTTATATTTGTTCAATTTATTCAGTTTTGCTTGCATCTAATTATTTTTATAATTTTTAAGATAATATAATTTCAATGGCATCTAAGGTCCTTAGTCTATCAAAGGCATCACCTTTTTGTGCTTATTTTTCATGGTTGGTGTTATATTGTTTAAGTCACTATGGTCACTGACAGTCTTGTAGGACAGGAGTCGTGCAACATATCGTGTCATACTCCACCTGTTTAAGATGACAATGTGCTGTCTGGCATTCCAGATTTGGGATCTTTTCAATTGTTCATTCATGTTTTGACCTTTAGCTTTGAGACATGGCAAGCCAATCCATTACGTGACATATGTAGCCTCCTAGAGTGTTTTCATCTAAGAGGAAATGTTTCTACATGTCCAACAACAATACTGAATTCTCTCACTGGAGAACTGTTTATGTAACTCCATTTTCTGCCCAACCTCCCCCTGCAGTCCATGCTATGGGTGCCATTTTGGTAACTCCAGAACTCTGTATTGCCTTCGAGTAGCAATGCTTTGAATGGTTTGGTCCCTTTTGGTTATTGATTTTCTGGTTTTGACCCTGTCTTTTGAATTTGAATTTTGTTCAGTCCTTTTTGTCAGACCTTCCATCTCCTGGCCTTTTTTCCACTCTTTAACTTCAACTGGACACCAACTTACAATACTATGTTGCACATCAGTAACTAGCTCCTGTGGGCAAAAGAAAGCCACTGCAAAAAGTAAAGGGACATAGCATTAAACTGTGTGTGCAAGCAGAAGTCATAATAGTAGGAAATAATAGCTCACAGAAAATGTACCAAGACCAATAATTGAGGTCAGAAAATACTGGTCTTCTAGAAAAATTGAATCAGAGACACAGTTAGCAAAGTGGACATATGCCTTGTAGCAGTTTTAATGATAACAAGCAAGCAGTGGAAAGGTTGCTATGATGATATAATCAAGTACAAGGAATAAGAACTTTGAGTAAAACAAAGGTGAATTGATTATAGAACCTGACATTTGGTGACATACTATTAGAGGTGGGTAGTAACAAGTTACATTTACTCTGTTACATTTACTTGAGTAACTTTTTTAAAAAAAATTGTACTTCTAAGATTAGTTTTACTGCACCATACTTTTTACTTTTACTTGAGTACATTTGTGAAGAAGAAACACTACTCTTACTCCGATACATTGGGCAACACTCGAATCGTTACATTTTTCCATTAGATACGCTATATTTTTGCCAGAGAGAAGCTGCCAGTGGATCTACTGCATGACTGTTTTACCAATCAGACGTAGCAATAATAATCACAAGAGTCTGTTTCACAAATCAGATGTAGCCATGTAGTCACATGACCATACACAAACTGTGGCGGCATAGCGGCACAAACTCCTCAAAGACAGCAGACAGGGAAAGAAAGAATACAAGTGGAACCTTGGTTTATGAGCATAATTCATTCTGGAAACGTGCTCGCAATCCAAAGCACTCGTATATCAAAGCAAATTTCCCAATATGAAATAATGGAAACTCAAATGATTCGTTCCACAACCCAAAACTATTCATGTAAAAATGATTAATACAAAATATAAAGTAAAATTACATAAAACAAATTAACCTGCACTTTACCTTAGAAAAAAATCATGGCTGGTGTGAGTGAGTTTCTAAATTCTTGTGGGATTTCACCCAATGGGACGGCACGCGGAAGAGCGTCCCGAAGCAACCACAGGCACCCAGCGCTGTAGCACTTCGCCGAAAAAGCGAATCCGAAAAGATTGCGGTCATGCTAATGACACCTGCCGTTGATAGGTGATACAAGGAACAAGGAACATTATGAATGCGCATGGCACAGTACTAACCTGGGCATGACCCTGCCTGACTGCTGTGTCTGTGTATAGTTAGTGGCAGATCCTGCTACAATAAATAACCGCGCTGTTCCTGTTTCAAGCTGAATAAAGATGGTGTCACTAAAGTATTGAGACTCAGCTTCGTGTTTTGGGGTTCCAGTCGGGGACTCACACGTCACAGCACACACACATGGTCACAATGCTGTAGTAAACAGTATACGCTCGTACGGATGTTGACTATATGAGTGGGGCACGCCGAATGACGATTGCCCACAATCCCGCAGCGAGAGAGAGAAGAACCATCAGCTCAGTTGTGATAACTTGATGCCCGGCAGACAAAGCGTATACATACTACTCATATTGCAAAACCTTGCACGTTTATCAAGTCAAAATTTATTAAAAATTTTAGCTCGTCTTTCACAAACCAAGTTACTCACAATCCAAGGTTCCACTTGTACATGAAAAATGAGAGCCAACTCCTGCTGAAGCTTAACCATCACTTCACTGAGTAAAGAACAAGCACGTTTTAACCAAACATGCACAGACACAGACAGTCAAGGTAACGTGAGACCTCTTGTATGTGCACAAGCTGATTGTTCTAATGTTATTTTCTATCAGCTGTGCTATTTGGAGGGCAAGTGAATATGCAGTATTATACTGTCAGTGTACAGTATATCATGTCACTGTAAGTAGTTTGCACTATTCAAACATACATGTTACCTACTGTAGGTATTGGCTTCAATTGTCTCTCTTATTGCAACATTTCTGAAAAATAAATCATTTATTATGATCAAACAGTTACTCAGTACTTGAGTAGTCTTTTCACCAAATATTTTTTTACTCTTGAGTAATTTTTGGATGACTACTCTTTACTTCTACTTGAGAAATATTATTTTGAAATAACGCTACTCTTACTTGAGTACAATTTTTGGCTACTCTACCCACCTCTGCATACTATGGTGTTTTCCCACCGAAAATCTCCCAAAAGAGAATTTCTTCTGTAAGCAGAGTGCCTGATTGCAAATAGAAACCATTAAAACAAGAGAAGATCATCCATAAGAACATAAGACATTTGACAAATAGGAGGAGTCCATACAGTCCATCAGGCCTGTTTGTTTAACTAATAGGATAGGACTGAACTAAACTATATTCATGAATCATTTTTAAAAGATCTAAACTTGTAGCTAGCTGCTTTAAGGTCTGGAATTAACAGCATTGCCTGATTTTTGAAAGTATTACATTACAAATAAAAATGGAAAATAATATTGCAATCGTAATATAATGTAACATTCAATGAAACATTTTTACAAATTTATATAATAGAGAACTTATCTTAAGTTTAACGTATTTAAAATAATACCTTCTGCTTGCTGTCATACTAGCTCACTGCACAAATTATGCACATTAATGTACAATGAACATGCCAAAACGTTACGACAAGTTTGGGCATGTTTGTACTGTACCGCTTACTGGGGCAATATCATACGAGGAAACGAGTGTATTGAGCGAGAGCGTCCGATGTAAATCGTCAGTTTGCTTAAGGTATTTGACAAACATTGCAACATACATTTGGCTTTTTTTTTTTGCAGTTTATTAATTTTCATTTTTCATCAATTTGGCGACCTTTCCCATTGTTCTCCTGAGGCAAGTGCCTTGTTTGCCTCACCCTTGTCCCATGCCCTGTTCAATATATACATAAATGAATGGATTGTTAGACATGCTAAATTCATTGTCTGAGCGCCCTTCAGATCTCAGATTGCACGATATGTGTGCTCCTGGTCTTTTACTGGTATTGTATACTTGAGCAAATCCTAATTTAAGCATTTCAAAGCAAATATACAATGACCAGTAATGGTGCACTGCACGATAATGTGTAGTGAATACACTTGACTTGAGCATTCATAGTTTTCATCCTCTTTCTCTGTATGTTTAGCATTCGTTTGCTCAGAGGTTGATGTGCTTGCTGCTTCCTGAGGAGCTCTTCTTATCTCCACCTTAGTGGCCCGCTTCTTCTCTTCTTTCGTCTGCATTTTTTTGCGTTAAAACTAATTAAGTCAGTGTTTGTGTTGCAATTACTTAGTACATTTTCTTTAATTTCTTACTTAAGCTGGCACTTAAGTCTTCAATCTGCCTCAAGAATGATTTAAGATGTGAAAAGGTAGGGGAAGTGATGGCGAAGGTGGTAGGGATGAGAATGGCGCCCATACACATGCGCCACACCGCCGCCCTGAAGGCCACTGCCGAGAGTTGATTCTACAATAATATAAAATAAAAATAAAAAGAGGAATAACCTTGGAGGTCAATCATCATCCCAAAAGCGGATAGTAGACGTCACGTAGTATATGCATACCAAATTTCAGGTCAATAGTTCAAACGGTTTGCGAGCTACAGGTGATTTAAAATCCTGGACAGACAAACAAACAGCCAAGGTAGCGTATTATATATAAAGATTGCTGAGCACAGTAGAGGAAAATGTGTGGATGTAGATTTTCTTTGTGGAATACATCATCTGGTTTAAATCTTTAATCTGACTGAACAAACGCCTTACTGAAGAGCATGTCTGGGGCAAAAAGAAGTAGGTAGACCTCTGCTTTTTTGGTTTGTAGTGGGCCTCATTGATAATGTAGTGGGGGCACCAAAGTGCTGATGGGCCACTTTTTTCAAATAGATACTGGTGTTGTCATCATTTGCGAGGAATGTAAACCTATGCCAGTAGATCACTTCACCCCAGCACAGCTCACAGATATTAAAAGCACAAACAGTCAGGTGGGACACTCATCTCCACTTCAAGTGTCTTGACATTGAAAAGAACTTGAGGGTGAGTGAGGGTCATATTTAGAATGGAGTAAATGTGAGCAGCAGCCTTACATTCACCCTCCCAGAAAAAGCAGTGCTTTGATTAGTCAGTCAGTGAGAGACTGTCAATTTTAAAGGTAAAGATTTTATTTCCAATTAGGGAGGAGAGTTAACAGATGGAGGAAACACATAATCGGTGCTGGTGAAAAAAATGTAGGTGCAGGTGCAGTTTTTGGAGGGACAAAGTGAAGCAGCACTTTATAGCTTGGGAGAAAAGAAAAGAAAAAACACATACACAAATGGTAATGTTTCCTATATACAGAGCGCTTTGAGTAGTGAGAAAAGTGCTATATAAATTAAAAGAATTATTATTAGTAGTAGTAGTAGTAATGACTAGTAGTAGTCGTAACTGCTGCTTTTGATACAATAGACCACAATATCCTTTAATCCCAATTGGAAAAAGGCTGTTGGCATGAGAGGCTCTGTGCTTGACTAGTTTAAATCTTATCTTAATGATAGGACCTTTTCTGTTTGTTTAGGTGAATTTTTGTCCTACAAGGCCAATTTTAATTATGGGGTTCCATCTTTGTCCCTATTTTATTTTCCATCTATATGCTTCCTTTAGGTTCGATTTTTTAAAAGCATGGTCTGTCTTTCCACTGCTATGCCGATGACACCCAGATTTATTTACCACTTCAAAACAACTCTATACAGTCACCATTGGAATGTTTGGATGACATCAAGAGCTGGATGTCCTTAAGTTTTCTAGATTTTAACTAGAACAAAATGGATGTTTTGATTTTTGGTCCTTCTGAGGCTTCTGGTGTGACCGCTAGTCGTCTTGGTTCACTAGAACAGTACTGGACATCATCAGCTAGAAATCTGGGTTTCATTTTTGACAGCAGTCTTAAACTGAGTAAACAGATAAATTCTGTTGTTAAAAACTGTTTATTTCCTGTTGAGACTGTTGGCAAAGGTAAAGCCTTTTCTTTGTTTTTTCTGACTTTGAGCAGCTTTTATTTCATCTCGCCTGGATTACTGAAAATTCTCTGTACACAGGGGTTAGGCAGTTTTAGAATCGTATTTTAAGCATTCATTGCTTGTTTATAAATCTTTGAATGGTTTAGCTCCAGTGTATCTTACCAATCTTCTTAAACCATATGCCCCGTCTAAGTCTTTAAGATCGTCTGACCAGTTACTACTGGCCATACCTCAGACAAGGCTGAATCACAGAGGTGATCATATGTTTGTGGTGGCTGCTCCATGGCTCTTGAACAAATTGCTGCTGCAGATTAGATCTCCTCCAGATTTAAATCCAGATTGAAAATATATCTTTTTTCCTTGGCTTTTAATTCAAAATAAAAGGGTTGCTGGTTTGTATTTTATGTATTGGATAGCCACTGTACTTTATACATGGTGACTGTAATTATGGAATGTTTTTCTGTTATGCTATATGTTATTTATTGTATTTCTATTATTACTATGATTTATTGTACAGCACTTTGGTAAACGCTTTTCTGTTTTTATATACGTTCTTTATAAAGAAAGGTGACTTGACTAGTAGACACGTAGCCAAACATGTGTTGGTGGGTAGGTATATATGAAATTAGGTTGGCAAAAAAAATTTCACCCCGATGAGATGGTATATAGAACTTCACCTTCAACAGCTGAATGAGGGGGATCCCCTAATAAAACCCTGCTCAATAATGCACATAACATTGGAAGATGCACACACACAAATTCAAAGACCCAGCTGTCTGGGTATGGCCTTACAATGATGCGAAAAACTAAACAAAATTCAGGAATTAAAAAATTTCAGGAACTGATCTCCTTGCAAATAATACACATACAAAGAACTACCCTTATCTGTAGTCATAGTTAGCTTTGTCATAGCAAGAGCTGGGAAAAAGTCAGTGTCTAAGCTTGCCCTCAATCACTTGTCTTCTGCTGATTTTTTAAGTCAGGTCAGTCTGGTCCAAAGTCCTTTATTTTCTTTAATTCTTCAAGTGTTGTATTTATTTATGAAGGGGTGCTTCATTAAAGAAATAACCGAATTTCCTTTGATTTTTGAAGTTCCACTTTAAGTTGCCATCTTCTAAAGTCACACTGTAGTTGCTTAACATTAAAGGTGGGTGTGAACTGTGAACCATTGAAAATCAACATGACGTAGTGCGTTGATGATTGTCCAATCACATTAGAATCAAATACCTAAAACAATACTAATTCGCTGCCAATAAATTTGGGAGTATCTACTGGGGCACACAGAGAGCTGTGTCCCTAGAAAAGTCTGAAAGCAACAAATGACAGGGCACTCTCAGGTCACCTGCTTGCCAAAACATCAAGGACTTACATACACTCTCATTTGGCCGGCATCCTTCACTCCGGAAAGATAGGTATTGACGCATAATTTTTTTTTATTCACACAGAAATTAAACAAATACAAGTCAGAACCAATTTTTAATGGATGTCGACTTGTGCTAACACCAGGCATGTTGGGCAAATAAACATTTAATTCATGATTATTTCACATTACCCAATTAATTTAATTAGAGTTTTTAAAATTGTTTTGGGGGGCACCCCAGCAACACCATTACAATCCAACACAGCGATATCACAACTGCCTAACTGCTGCCAAGGATGACTGCTCATTGTTAGGAAATCTCATCACCTTATGCAACTAGAAAAATCCCCATTTAAAAAATAATTTGTGTCAAGAATGGACTGGTGATACTCAAGGCCTAAAAATAATTAACCTATGAACCTTTGACAGTTCAGTTAGGTAATTTAGAAATTAAGAAAGCTCTGAAAATATTGAGACCACTTCTTACAGTCGGTCTGGACCAGGTACAGTGTGCAAAGCCACATGGGAAGTTTCTCTTTTATTGGCTGTAGCTTAAACTTTTCAAATCAGTCCCATTGTTTTGGAGCCGCTGGTGGGACCAAACAATAATTCAAAATTTTAAAAAAAGTCATTAAATAATTCAGTTTCTCATTGCCATAATTACAGTGTTTTGCCATTAAAACTGCCTTATAGCATACCTTGATTACATGTTGCAATTTTTTTTCTTTCTTCCTTCAAAGATGGCCAGATTGCTGCATACCCGTGCCCAAAGCCCCCCACACCCTGGCTTTCCTGACCCTCCTGAATTAATTTTGTACAATCTGACCCATAGACTATTATATAGGGTGGTCCAGATTCTCTGATACTTTCGTAGTGTTTGTAAGGTTATTCCAACACTTATGGAAATAAGAATAACAGTAAAAGTGCATCTTTGGTTAAAACGTAGCTGAATTGTGCAATTGATTTTTTTTTTTGTTTTTTTTTTTGCTGTAACATATGTGTTCAATGTACCTAATTCTCCAGCTGTAAAAATTCTAAAAGAAAAATGTCTGATTTTTATTTTAATGGTGTAGAACATGATCATTGAGTGCAGGATAATTAGGGTTAGGGTTAGGGTCAGTTAAATCAAAGTAGCAGAAAACGGCTAATAAAAAAGGGTTAAGTGACCTTTGGAACTAAGACATGTCATAACTGAAGCTCTCTGCTCTGAAATATTGAATTAAATAATAAATAGATACACTTTTCAAAGTAATGATATTGTAAGCCTAAGAACATTGGTTAATTGTAACTAAACTAGGATACGAAACAATTTAAAAAGTAATCACAAAGTCAAATGTACTTTTTGCTGTGCTATATGTTAAGGATAAAGAAAAAAATGAAGTACTGTAAACAATTACAGAACTACATTACACAAAGAACACCCCTTTAAACCTAAAAGGTAATTAAAAATAAAAATAAAATGCCAGTGTATTTAATGTGTGAAAGATTAAGTTAAAGATTCTATTCTGAAGACAGAGGAGGAGGGAAAAGTCTCTGTGTCATTGCTACTGAATTGTCAGCCCTTTCGTTTTTTATTAATTGCTTGTACTTTAACTGTATTAGAGAGGCTACTCATCATATAGGAAATATGTTGGATTGCTATATTCTGTATTATAATCATTTAATTTTTAATTGCAATTAGCTTTGAGATTAAATAAATAAGATAAAACTTTTTATATTAATATGGCTTAGATGCTTGCATTTTACAGTCTCAGATGTTCCGGGTGAGTGGGTGTTAACCTAACGGTTTCTTTTTAAGGGTTAAACAGGGTTAGGGGTGTGAAATACAAGACAACAGGGGCTTCAGACCTCTTAAAGCCCCATGCTAGAGGTCTGGATTAACTTTTTTTTTTTTGTATAGATGTTTTCACTGAGTACAGGTGCAGAACATTATGACAAGTGGACCCTAAGGTCACCACTGCCTTCCTATGCCCCGGATCTCTCACTCCACAGCCATTACTTACAATGACCCTTTCACCTACATGCTATTGCTTTTTTTATGTAAAGAGGGCCCTTCTTCCTTCTCTTGATGAACTCCGGCTGATGACAGGAATTTATAGCCTTAGGCATGGGTTTCTATGTGAGGAGGTCAAATGCAAAAGACTGATTACAGCTTCAGAGGCAGCCTTATCATCTTGAGGGCACCACACTGTAGTGCCCTCAGGCGCCCATTGTGATTTTTGTAAACTCATTAACTCCAAAGTGTTTAAAAATAGAAAAGCTCAAGAATGTGTGATCAGAGCAAACTATTCAGACCATTACAATTCAACAACCAGTAAAAGGACTGATGTTCTCTTAAATGGGATGGCTTTTATATTTCAGGAAAATGGCTTAGTACAACCAACAGTCATATGAGCTCTACTGTTTTGACAGTCTTCAAGCAGATTGCAGTTTTAAGAATCAATGCCTTCAACCTTCAAGCCTTTACAGAATATTCTGGATCAGTGACTTGGTCCAAGGAACTTTGCTGAAATCAAATCTAACAACAGACCACTTGAGCCTGGCCATCACCTATGGATGTAATTCTTCTAAAAAACTTTTGGGAAATGTATGTCACCTCATATGGACAATCTAGATGAATAGGATGGATGAGCTTGTTGGGCTGAATGGCCTGTTTTTGTCACAATTTTTCTAATGGTCTAATGTAAAATGTTACGTGAAAATGGTAAGATCTCACATTGCCATATTTGTGTTTCAAAATCTCAGACTTCAGCCAGTGATCAATAATAACCCACTAGCCATGAAGATTGACTGGGATCATGTATGTGTGCATCATCATTGTCATTTAATGGAAGGACCACCCTGACAACCATGGGCTATAATGTGAAGGCTGAAATCAAAGTGAGTTTAGAAGGGAGTACGGTGACTGATTGAGATCAACTAAACACAACAGAGACTGCAGTTGAAGAGGTGTTAAATGTAAGATGGAAGAGCAACCACAACGTGCAAATAGCAGCAAAGCAGGCAGATATGGAGTTGAAGCAAAAGCGGTTTACTGTCCACAAGAAAGTTAATGCATTGCATGGCAGTATTTTTAAAAGCTGACTACTGATAGATTGTGGACCACACTTTGAGAGAAATGGCTCTAGATAAGAAGGTGGGTTCTGCAATGTGAGGTGACACACGTGGTTAGCACTGCTGCTTCACACCTCCAGATTCCTGAGTTCAAGTCCTAGCTTGGACAGCACCTGTTTGGAGCTTCCATGTCTGCACATGCTTTCCCACAGGTGATTCAGTTGTCTTTAAATATGTTTGTGTAAGATACATTTGTGACCTGAAATTGGCATTTCTGGGTTACTGGATTCTATAATAAAGTGATGCCCTATTCAGAATTGATACCTGCTTTGCACCTAGTGCTTCCAATATAGGCACCATTAGCCCACAACCCTGAACTAGCTAAATGGGTTTGAAAATGGATGAATGTTTGGGCGGGATTTAATTTTTACAGTTTATAAATGATCATATACTTATTCAATCTCCTTCCAGAAACACCATCAGAACAAACCCTGGAAAGGATGTCAGTCCATTTAAGGGCCCACTCAAAGACGCACCTACACTGTACGGGGGCAGTTTAGACTGCAGAAGATATTAATTTTATCTGAAATGCCTGTGATAAGATTCATAGTTTCGGTTTAGTTTTAACAGTTTCTGTAGGTACTGGACTTTTGAGAAAGTCATAATTATAAGAAACAACAAGGACAAGTTGGAGTAATTCTTACTTTATACTACAGACCAGACAGGCTATGTGTTAATGGGGAGATGGACCATAAACCACAAGGCTTCAGCTCCCTCCACTGACTCAATCCGTGACATCTGCCTGTGTGCTAAGTGTGAAAAATACACATGTAATTGTGCTGTATACAGTAGAGCATAATGGAGGGGTGTTCATTATGGAAAAGCAACATAAAAGTTTGGCTGATTGGTTCAGTTTATGATCTAAGAAACACATATAACCTCAGCATTTTATTGCCTTTAAGCTTATCTCAAGGTCACCGATGTAACAGGTTGATATTATTCTATTGGAATTGGAGCCTCAGATCTAGCTCTGTTTTACTGTTAGCATGCGTGTGTATGTGGATGTTTCCATTTGATAGATTAATGTCCCATTCTTGGTTTGTCAATGCTGTCAAGGAAGGCTTAAGCTCCCTAACACCCTGCATTGGAATAATTTATTTCTCTTTGTCCAATTTTTTTTTGTATACTGCTTCTTCATTAAGAAGCTTATTCAGCTGTTGACAACTTCTTCTATATCACCATTTTAGCTCAAGTCAATAGAAAGACATTTAAGGGCAGGTCACCCTGCTCGGTTTCAAATTCAGGCATTATATTGAAGCACAAGCCATATACTTCATCTTTTTTTTTTTTGGATTGGACATGAACACAAAGACCTTCCAGGTGCAGACTGAAAGTATTCATGCACAAAAAAGCATTGATTAATTGGGTGTTTTATTTCTGGTGCTGCTCTCCATGTCAGCCTTCTTAAATGTCCACATACCAGGTCAAAAGCTGCGTCATTGCTGCTGCTGCCTCTCCAGACAGAAACAAGGGTGGAAAGTTAGTATTGATGTAGTGTGAGAAAGAAAGAAAGAAAGAAAGAAAGAAAGAAAGAAAATATTTCTGATATTTTCTTAAAATATTTCTAAAAAAAAACAGTATTTCTGAAGGTAAACAGACATATAGTATGATCATATTCTAATTTGTGCTAAAAATATGTTAAATCTATCCATCCATCAGTTTCGTCATCTGCTTTACACCAATATAGACTTGTTAGGGGCAGATCCTATCCCAGCTCGATCAAGAATAATGGAGGAGCCCACCCTGCCAAACAAGTCAGTTGCTCACACAGCCAATCCTGAGTTGATCGATGCATATCTTTAATGTGCTTGGAAACTGAACTGTGAAGAAAACCGATGCAAGTGTGGCATTCAGTGTCAATTAGACAGCCACTGGCAACTTGAACAACAAAATATCATGCATATGATGAACTGTGCTTCAGTTGGAGCCATCCAACCATTTTCTTTCAAGAGCCAATTTTTTTACTGATCAGGGTCATGGACAGTCTAACTTATTTTTGCTTTCTTTAGGCTGAAAGCAAGAAAACTGCATTATCAAACTGCAGTCTAAAGCATCTTCTGTTCATGGCTTGTCATGAGAGCATCCTATCCTTTCAGAATGCTGGATCATCAAATTTTTCAGTAAAGTCAAGGTGACTCTAAAAACAAACACACTACAACTCTTATTTCAGACAGCGCTTGTTTCTGTGTCCCTTTTATTTGCTATTATTAATGTGGTAGCTTCAGTGCAGAACCTGTCACAAGATTGACAAACAGACATAATAAAGGTTTGGGGCAGCCACCCATGTAATGTGCCTTGGCTGCAAAAACATAGTTAAAAATTGTGAGTTGTTCACAAGACTGAATCCAAAACAGAACTGCAGTACAGAACAGTATTGAATCAAGATGGCTGCTTTAATGGCCAGTGTAGGAAGTGACGTCATCGGGCCTGGAACTGGAAGTAACATCATCAGAAGTGGGACCAGAAGACACATCATCAGAAGCTGGACTGGAAATTACGTCATCAAAGGCACCAGAAGTGGAAGTGACGTCTTCGAAGGCACCGGAAACCTGCGGGATTTCCCGAGAATGGTCTGCAAGGGATTGAGACAGACAGTTAGTGCGCCCCTCCGCCCCCTGGTCGGACGTGGAATTGCCATTATTCAGGCCCTTTAGTTGACTCCTACTCGCACAATTGTGACAAACCAAATCGTCAATGACTCCCTATCACTGGCCCATATTTTCAGGTAGATCTGTTATATCAGGTGGCCGGGCAGCACAGGGTCACCAATTTCTGATCTCATGATCAGTTAGGTAAGAAATTTATGACCTAGCTCATACACATTTGCTAGGAACTCATTTTGATTCTGATAAAATGTTATAAAGAATTAAAGTGAGCTTTTATTGGCATGGCATCAACAAGGAGGTCTGATACTTTTGTACATCATGCCCTGAATGTCAGTTATGCCAAATTCCATGAAAGTAAGTTGCTCCATTCATGCTTATGCTACTTATTGACATTCTTTTCAAGAGAACTGGGGTGGATAATGTGGGTACACTAGAGCCATCCACTCGCCAGATTAGGTATACAGTAATCCCTCGCTGTATGGCACTTTGACTTTCGTGGCTCCACTCTATTGCGGATTTTATATGTAAGCATATCTAAATATATAACGCAGATTTTTCGCTGCTTCGCGGGTTCTGCGGACAATGGGTCTTTTTACTTCCTGTACATGCTTCCTCAGTTGGTTTGCCCAGTTGATTTCATACAAGGGACGCTATTGGCGGATGGCTGAGAAGCTAACCAATCAGAGCATGCAGTTAAGTTCCTGTGTGCTGAATGGCTCAGCGACGGAGCGCCGAATTCGATTCTGTGGCGTCAACCAGGAAGTTCACTCGCTCATTCAGCATCAACGTGTTTCGCTGTGTAAAGAGTTAACTTTTGTGCTCTTTTGTGTTTATCTTTGTGTGTAATCAAGCCCTTCGTTATGGCTCCAAAACGATCTGCTCCTGCTACTGCTTCAGGGGCCGTGCCCAAGCGCCAACGGAAGATGCTAGCGATTGCCGAAAAGGTAAAAGTTTTGGATATGTTGAAGGAAGGGAAAAGCTACACCACTGTAGGACACCATTGCAGCATCAATGAGTCCACGATTCTTTTTATTTAGAAAGGAAGAAAAGAATATAAAATCTACGGCTGCAGTGTCCTTTTAACCAGGGCGCAAAATGAGTTGTAAGTGGACGTAATAAGGCAGTAGTCCGGATAGAATCTGCTTTAGGGATTTGGATTGAAGACTGCTGGAAGAAGAACAATGGCAGTGCTACACAGTCGCCTGAAGAGGCTCCTTTAGAAGGGCTGTAATGCTCTCCTTTGTTATGCAGTAAAATTAAACTCATCATTATCGGACAAGTCATCGTGTCATTGTTGATGAGTAACCATAATTAACTTTCTACTTACAGTACTTAGTACATGTACGTATGTTTGGTGTCACTATACACACATTTACTGTGTACAATTTTTCTTGCATTGTACGTATTTATTGCTGGTGGCCTGTCTATCGTAATGTCTATAACATATGTGATATCAGAGACGCTTGATATCTTTAAAATAATATTTAGGTTTTACTGTATATAAACAGTGTGTTTACATACATAATTTCAATGAATCTTACCTAATATCGAAGAGAATACAAAGGGTTTATGCTGTATAACTGTGCAGGGAATATTTATAAACAGTGTGGGAGAGTTTATAAGGGCTTAAAATATATAAAAATAACCATACAAACCTATGGTTTCTACTTCGCGGATTTTCACCTATCGCGGGGGGTTCTGGAACGCGACCCCCGTGATCAAGGAGGGATTACTGTACCTTTCCCATGTGACATGCTAATTCGAGAACAATTGCCTGGGAACTTGCAAGAGTCTTTATGTGAGTAAGGATACCTAAAGAAGTCTTAACAGTCCATGAGACTCAGATATGTTCAAGGAGATTGCTAAACTCTTGGGCATTAAACATCTCAAAACATCATTCACAAGAATCTTCTCCTTTCGAATCACTCTCTGGGAGATAACCTCATGGATTTCTCGACATCCTTAATGAGGACTGGGAATCAGAGAGCCTACCCTCTGTTAACATTATTGAATATATTGCAGAATTGTGTGAAAGGTTTGCGAAGGTGCGACCTCTTATGAAAGAACACATAGAGCATGTGCAAAGAGCGCAGTCCAGGCTGTACAAATGGGGATCAACTTTATGGAAATTTAGACCCGGAGATCAAGTAATGGTGCTAACTCTAGCTACTCAATCTAAATTATTAGTGCATTGGTAGGACCCTAATGAAATTAAGGAGTGATTAGTGGCCTGCCTCATGAAAGGAAATATTTACCATGTCAGCTTTTTTAAAACTGTGGAAGGATTGTGATGATGCTGCATCCTATTTCAGGGCAGGTAGATCACTCTTTGTAGAATCTATTCTTCTAAATATTGGATAAAATGGATCTCCATTCTAAAAGAAGCAGTTGCAAGACATTCGGGATGTACACCAGGCCAAGCCTGACTTCATTGGTTTTCACTGGGTCTTGGTTTGATTTCCCAACAGCCCTATTGTCCCCTGGAAGCAAAGAAGATGGAGGTTGAGCTTGAAATTAACCGTGTGTTTGGATTTAGGGTAATAGAAGCAGACTTAGTTCTGGTTGAGTCCTATAGTCCTGTTGTTCGAGTGGTTGGGAAATGCTCGATATTTGTTCCCTAAATCCAAAGAGGACTGTTTCATTTATGTTAGGTAGAATGCCCAGAGGGGACCGGGCGGTCTCATGGTCTGGAATCCCTACAGATTTTATTTTATTTTTTTTCTCCAGCCGTCTGGAGTTTTTTTTTTTGTTTTTTCTGTCCCCCCTGGCCATTGGACCTTACTCTTATTCGATGTTAATTAATGCTGATTTATTTTGTTTTCGTATTGTGTTTTTTATTTTTCTATTCTTTATTATGTAAAGCACTTTGAGCTACTGTTTGTATGAATATGTGCTATATAAATAAATGTTGTTGTTGTTGTTGTTAACTCTTGGGCTGTTGGCATGTTAAGTATCCCTAGTGGACACTGGTATTTTAAGGTCCTATCATTTAACTGCATACTAGAATCTGGTAGACAAACTACAACAATCCCATAATGCCTATAGTGCTGCCTGTTTGTTTGATGTGGGAGGAACACCTGTTGCACATTTTGGCTGTGCTTTGTGTCATTCACCAAGTAAGACTACATGTTAATCCATTTAGTGGGTTGATTGAGGCTAAATACTTGGGCTATGTGATTAGCAGGGGTACGGTTAAACTACAATGCTCCAAAGTTTCTGCCATTCAAGACTGGCTCTGGCCAAAACTCAAATGCCATGTCCAAGCTTTTCTGGGTGCCGTAGGATATTACTGGCACTGTGTGCCCCAGTTCTCAGAAATAACCACTTCTTTGACTGAGGTTATTTAAAAATGGATCCCTAACACAGTGGTGTGGAGTCCTACAGCTGAAACAGCATTCATTAACCTAAAGAAGTCTCTAATATCAGCACCTATACTTTTCACTGCTAACTTTTCACTCCCTTTTTTTTCTCCAGACTGACATGTTTGACACTGGCCTGGGGGCTATGCTATTCCAGATGGTTGACAGTGCTGAACATCCTGTATCATACCTAAGTCAGAAACTTCTGGACAGGGAGAGAAGGTGCACTGACTTGGAACATAAAGCTCTAGCAGTAAAATGAACAAATACCTAGTTGAAGTGCTGACTCCTCAGCAGTCAGTTTAACACAACCAGCGGACCTAATTTGACTGCCAGGAGCTCTGCTTTTTTTTTCATGTTTTACCACCCTTATGTGTTTGTTATTTTACAAGTCTCCACTCACCATTAAACTGGGGCCTTCTGGTTCCCCAAATCTTTTTGTGACTCACAGGGGGTTCCTTAATGTTACAATTCATATTTAATTTCTTAATTACCTATTTGAGCTTAATCAGTCATATTTTGCACCAGGTTAAAGGCTTTTAGGGTCTGGGTTTTTTGATCAGGAATAATTTTCTAACAGCTATTTATGTATTGCGTCTTTTTCCAGTGCCATCTTGGTTTTCATCGACACTGCCATTTTGTGAATCCCCTTGTCGAGACTTGGCTCCCGTTTGCCAGGGGTGTAGTTGCAGAGGTCGTAATATTTGATATTGTTAATGTGACAGGTTTAAAGGTCTATACTGGTGGCCATGTTTCACCTGAGTTTGTGGATAAATCTGTGTGTCATTGTTCTTTTTTGGTGCTTCTGGCTCATTTCCTACCCTCATCTGTGAATTATGGTTTAGTGATTTGATTTAACAAAAAATAGGACTGTCTATTGGTATCAGCTCCTTTTCTGGTGGTTATGATGTTTCTTCTCCTGATCATCTCCATTAATCAGAAAGTTTGTCAGTTTTTCACAGCAAACACAACAGCAACAAAATTAATGGATTTAAAACAACATAAAAGTGAATGATTGGCAAATTGTCTTTTTTTCCAAAACGTGAATCTCTTTCAAGCCAATCACAAGCCTGCTCAATGAATGCTTCATGATATTCCTTATAGGAATGAGTCTGTGGCATTGTAATACTGTAAGTTAGTGTTAGTGTTAGCTGGTTGTCTTTGTGCATTGATTATCACAAAAAGTATCTCCAGTATGTGTGTCATAAGCCCCTACCATGCTCGCTATCTCAGCAGTATTACTTTTTCTGAATTTATTTATTTTCCAAGCCCACTTATTTTTGTTTGACAGAGTCTATGGTAGCAGCATCTGGAACAAGGCAGGATTCAAATCATGTCAGCCCATCACTGGTCACACTCCGACACTGACCGACACACTGACCAATACACATATGTGGCAAATTCAGAGTGCTGAATCAATCTGACATCCATGTTAGAGTTTCTGTGGGATTTTTGGCAACATTCAAATAAAAATTGTAATACAATGAAATAGTTAAAAGTTCAAATATAACAATAAATTGACAGCATTAGTGGTAAAAATGTAGTAAGAATATGAGAAGGATATCTCATTCAGATACTTTGTAAAAGTCGTCAGTTTCTTTTTCACCTATATGACTTGGTAGTTTATTGCAAATTCCCACAACTCTTTGCATAAAGAAGTGTTCCCTGGCCTCATTCTTAAATAGACTTAATAACAGCAGTAACAAAGTAAGCCATTCAGCCCAGCATAGCTCCTCAATCCATAATTCACCTAACCTCTGCAAAATTGAGATTTGAAGGTCTCCTAAAGTCCTACATTACTTGGTAACTTATCTTACATATCTAAAGTATGTTTCACAGTGTTAGGAAATACTATGTAACATGTTGTTGCCACTAAGGGGACACCAAAACATCAACACAACAACACAAACCCCAGTCACAGGTTCAAATAAGCCTTTTATTTGAAGCTTAAACCTTCTTTCCATACATCACAAGTCACAATCCCTTCCTCTTTCCCCCCAAACCTCCTCCAGCAAGTGTTTTCCTCCTCCTAACCTCAACTTCCCGTATGAGATAAGGAGGTCTCTTTAATGCTGGACTTGGGAGTACATCCAGTGCCACCACATTCTACAAAGGAAGCACTTCCAGGTCAAATGGAATCTCCCCAACATGTGGACAGCTATTCCCTGCAGTTCTCCCTAGCAGCACAAATGGAACCCATCATTGCTGCCCAGTGGAACTACAGTTCCCAGTATGCCCAGCAGGTGTGTGCATGGGTAGCACAAAGTCCTGGAGACCTAGTGTATCAGAGAAGCATGAAGTCCTAGAAGGCTGTCTCCTGCTGTTCATCAATTTTATAGTCTTGTCCAGGAAGGCAAATGTCATCCATCTAGTCCAGTGTCGCCTCCCATTACAATGTAAAATTTACCTTTAATCAACATCTGCCTCTACCCTCGTGTTCTTTTTGAAGAACTAACTTTGAAACAATAGCAATAACCAATCATGCCATTTCCCTTCAAGCATTTAAACAGTCCTACAATGTCTCCTCTTAACCTTCACTTGCATAAGCTGAACTCTTTGAGTCTTTCCTAGCAGGCCATTTTCTGCATTTGCTCTTCTCTTTATGTGGGGAGCAGGGTAAAACCAAGTCGAGGAACCCTGACTCAGTGGATTACTAAAAAACTGCCATAAAATTTAAGAAAATGTGTTTTCTTCATCGAAGATAGGAGATCAAGGGCAATGGTATTTGCCTAACTAAAAATAGATTTGCCAATTGCCAGAAGCAAACAATTCGCAAAGCATGTATTTTTAAAAGTTCATCCTACTCACCTCAAGACCACTTTAAATGCAACAACTAGATCATGTGAAAAGGAGAAAATGAGAAGATAATTGAATGCTTTCTTTAGAGCTCAAACCATTGAACTTAAAAAAATTCCCTTGGGGTTTATAGAAGGAAGGAAAGAGTAATTGATGCATCCGGCACACATCCCTTAAAGCGCTACTGTAATTTTACATTTTGGGCAACACACTGCCTATGAGTTTGACAGGTGACTGAAGAATGTTCCACAATCCAGGAATTGATATAATGCATGATCTTCTCCACACAGTCTTGTAGAGTTTTAACCTAAAGCATGAATAAAATAAAAGAGCAATCGCAATCTTAAACATTTATTTATATAACACATTTTCGTACAAACAGTGTAGCTCAAAATGCTTTACAAGATGAAAGACAAAAGAACTTAATATAAAACATTAACAGACAAGATTAGGCAATAATATTTTACAGAATGTAAGAAAGAAAAAAAGCAAGGTTGGATGGCCAGAAGGAAAGGAAAAAAAATCTCCAGTTAGGTTGGAGAAAAAAAAAAAACAAAATATGCAGGGGTTCCAAGGCCAAAAGACTGACTAGGCCCCACTGGGCATTCTGCCTAAAATGGATAGTCTAGATCAGTCCTCATGGTTTACAGGCTTCACATGGAAGAAATTGAAGATGCTGGTCATGTGGACATCTGGGACACCTGCTATTCAATCTTTAAACACAGGGGTCAGCATGATACCTTAATCAGGTAGTGGTGGCACAGAACGCCACTACAGAAGAACTGGAAAAGACAGCAGAGAATAGTACAGATTAGTAGGGAATTGCAAAACCCAGAGGAAAATGATAATTCAATGTTCATATAGTTTAATATGGATACAAATAAAAATAAACATTTTAAAATAATAGGTTTTTAGCAGTTTTTTAAAATTGTTCTACAGTATTAGCCTGGTGAATTTCTATTGGTAAAGTATTTCAAATTTTAGGTACATAACAGTAAAAAACCACCTCACTACTTATTTTAAGCTTAGCACTTGGAATTATAAGCCAACCTTCATTTGATAAAGCATCAATTTTGGTTCAAGTCCAGTTTTTACAGGGTGTATCATGTTTGAAGAATTTTACCTTACAATAAAAAGTGATGATTTCATTTTAAAGAAGTGTATTATCACTGTCTCTCAGTGTGCGTTGGTTGTTTTCCTCCTTCTTTTCAAAGACTTGCAATTCCCGTGAATTGGCACCTCCAAACTGGTTGTCTGTGAGTGAGCTGTCTCGTTTCTCCTTTCATTCTTCTGTTCACTAAAATCCTCCAATTCTAATATTAGGAACACAGTCAAATAAGGCTTCTCCTGGAAACGTTGAGTGAAAGGCTTAAATAAGTCGTGAACACTGTGCCAGGTCATCACAGTGTACACTCTCACATACTCAAAATGGACAGGTCCAAGCAGTCGATCATTTAGGGTTAACCTGGCAAATGAGAACAGGTTTTACTAGCGATAGGAGGCCAGTTCAACATTTGAAATTAGTGGAATAAAATGTAAAAGGAGTCAAAATAGAGAATTTGCTTTGAAAACAATCTATTGTGAAAGAATGAGTCTCACCACACTGAAAAGGTTTGGGGCAGCCACCCATACTGTATATTGTCCCGGGCTGCAAAAGGTTAAAGAAAGAACAAGAAGTTGTTGATAGGCTGAGTTCCAGGACTGAACTGAAGAAGTTTTGGGATATGGTGTTTTTATATACCAGTAACAGGAAGTGATGTCATCTGGCCGGAACTGGAAGTGCCGTCATTCTGGCCACAGGAAGTGGCGTCGTTCTGGGCACTGGAACCAGAAGTGATGTTAAATAATAATGATAATAGAAGTAGGTTTAGAGCACCCCCATGCCTGGAGGGTAATTACCTCCACTTGGTCCACTCAGCTCCCTCCTAGTCGCATGTGTGTGACACTATCTATCTA
>JANRMT010062792.1:26136397-26182969 GCA_026402145.1 Polypterus bichir lapradei | reverse complement strand
TATCTATCTATCTATCTATCTATCTATCTATCTATCTATCTATCTATGTACTCAGACAAGATGAAGACAATATCCACCCATCATTCTTGCTATTTTCTACCCAGCACTTCCAGTTCAAGGTCCTCAGGAATGAAAGTCTCTCCTGGAAGCAGTGAGTGCAGGAAGCAACAGTAGATGGGCTACGTATCTAGTGCAATGTACACATACACATGTACTTATATGATACCAGTTTATGGAATATAAAAATAACAAAAAAAAAAAAAACACATGTATTTGCCCAGAGCAGCAATTCCTAGGCTATGTGGCTCCTGCTCACCAGAACTCTCTCTTTAGGTCACTCTGTGGGCCTCAGTTCAACCCATACAGGATCTCACACTTTAGACCTGCCTTGAACTTTGTTGAAAGTGACACTCATGGGTAACTACTATCAAGTGACTGAAAGGCACTGCATCTTCATGACACTACTCTTGACACCACTGTTCTGTGTTGTGACTTTGCCTATTTATGGTGCTTTCTGTTGATGGCATGTATTATTACATATAGCCTTTCTGAACCGTGACTTGCTCTCAGAATTCCTTTAACAAATAATGACAATATAGTAAATATACAGAAAGTCTCCTTTGATTAAAAGAAAAAATGAATCATTTATCAGAGTGGAATTCTCAAATTTCTTTGTGCTTTCTTCTTTGCTATAATCCCAAGTGGAGACATGGCATTGAGCTACAACCAGGCACTGTGTGGCTCTTTTGAGAAATCACTTTTGTATATGGTATTGTTCCCTTTCTGTTCCAGTGTTAATATTCCGCAACATGTTTTGTCATCAGGCAGGGTTAAATTTAACTCTATGCTGCTAATTTGAACCACCAAGCCCACCCCCAGCAGCCCTGATGCGAGCCGAGAACAGGTGTTCAACTGCTGCCCCCCTTTAGCTACCGTGTGCCAAGGAAGAAATTAAGTTTCACAGGCTGAGTAAGGAACAGCTTTGGGTTCTCCTTACCAGCGTCAACAGAAATGCTGTCAGATGCTGTCATCTCCTTTTTGATCACAGTTGGGAATGTATTATTAACTGTTGTGTAACATACTTTGCTCTGGATGGTGAGCGTATTTATAAGGATGAAGCCAATCAACCAAACAACATGAAGTCAGGAGGGCTTTCATCAGCAGCCGCCCCTCTGACCTCTCATTGAACATCATTTTCTTATAGCCTGTGACCTAAGGTTGATGTAAAAGCCCTAAGATTAGCTGTCACAGATAGAGCAGATATGCTGAAATACCCAGTGATCTTCTAGCAGCCTATTATAAGCTCCAAGCTGCTGGGTGTTTCTATTTTGTAAGAATAAGTGATTATTTCATGAGAAATCAATGGAAAAAATGTAATGCGCTCAGTTAGACAGCCAAACAAGTGTAATACTATGACTGGTCATTCAGCTAAGCTTTCATCACTCTCTTGGATGAAACAAGGCAGGCCACACACAATAGAAAGAGAAAGTCAGCAGAGTGGGCAGGGCCATTAGACCAACCAATTTGGTATCTCAGCTGTTTTTATTCTACCCCTATAATCCTCAATCTTTCCAGCGACAATAAATGTGACTTCACCAAAGGCTTGGAGAGAGCAAATGCCTATAAAGCTGAACTAATTCTGTCTTTGTATGGGGCATTTTGCTCTTTTTTCACCTCAAGCTAACAGTATTATTGCAATTTATACTTTTCTGTGAGATTATTGGCTGACATTTGTATAAGGCTTCATTGAAAAGGCTTCATTGAAAGGAACAGAGCAATGAAAACCATGATGACAAAAGTTAAAATGAGTAAGGGCTATGGCAGAAGGTTACCTGAATAGGGTTTTAAAAGTAACGTGTGAGTCCCGTCTGTGGTGGGAGTGGGTACCATCATGTGAGTCCTAGCGGAGCAGGGCTGACATCCTTATTATAAATGATTTGAGGATTTGGGGTCAATAGGGGACACTAGGCAGACACCCACACAGCCAAGTCTCCCCAAAAAAGGGGTGGAAAAATTATTTTAGTCATTGGCTAAATTCTCAATAATGACTCATTCAGTGCACCATGTGAAATCTAAGTGTAAAATCTAGAAACTGCGAAAAAATCATTTTTAAATTCACAATTGGAGTGCAACATTTATGGAACATTGTTCACAAAGCATATCAGCATTAGAAACTTTTTAAAAATCATTAAATTTTCACTTGCAACACATAAAATCCTGAAAGTGAAATTAAAATCCACCATTAAGAATGGCAACCTCAGCTGCATATTTGGGAAAGTCCTTTTTGAACACTGATCCCTAAAAGTGAGAAAATGAGCTGATCCAGCCTGTTGCATTTGACACAGATTATTGTAATGTTTGACAAATGGAGAAAGGGCCAATTAAAAGAGCTCACCAAGAAATTTGTAGCTTACCTTACTATCTGGACTCAGCAAAGAACATACACATTGACCAAATGCCCAGTTATTAATAATAATAATAATTCTTTACATACAGTTGTGTTTGAAAGTTTGTGAACCCTTTAGAATTTTCTATATTTCAGCATAAATATGACCTAAAACATCATCAGATTTTCACTCAAGTCCTAAAAGTAGATAAGGAGAAACCAGTGAAACAAATGAGACAAAAATATTATACATGGTCATTTATTTATTGAGGAAAATGATCGAATATTACATATTTGTGAGTGGCAAACGTATGTAAACCTCGAGGATTAGCAGTTAGTTTGAAGGTGAAATTCGAATCAGGTGTTTTCAATCAATGGGATGACAATCAGGTGTGAGTGGGCACCCTGTGTTATTTAAAGAACAGGGATCTATCAAAGTCTGCTCTTCACAACACATGTTTGTAGAAGTGTATCATGACACAAACAAAGGAGATTTCTGAGGACCTCAGAAAAAGAGTTGTTGATGCTCATCAGGCTGGAAAAGGTTACAAAACCATCTCTAAAGAGTTTGGACTCCACCAATCCACAGTCAGACAGATAGTGTACAAATGGAGGAAATTCAAGACCATTGTTACCCTCCCTAGGAGTGGTCAACCAACAAAGATCACTCTAAGAGCAAGGCGTGTAATAGTCGGTGAGGTCACAAAGGACCCCAGGGTAACTTCTAAGCAACTGAAGGCCTATCTCACATTGGCTAATGTTCATGTTCATGAGTCTACCATCAGGAGAACACTGAACAACAATGGTGTGCATGGCAGGGTTGCAAGGAGAAAGACACCTCTCTCCAAAAAAAAACATTGCTGTCGTCTGCAGTTTGCTAAAGATCACGTGGACAAACCAGAAGGCTATTGGAAGAATGTTTTGTGGACAGATGAGACCAAAATAGAACTTTTTGGTTTAAATGAAAAGTGTTATGTTTGGAGAAAGGAAAACACTGCTTTCCAGCATAAGAACCTTATCCCATCTGTGAAACATGGTGGTGGTAATATCATGGTTTGGGCCTGTTTTGCTGCATCTGGGCCAGGACGGCTTGCCTTCATTGATGGAACAATGAATTCTGAATTATATCAGAGAATTCTAAAGGAAAATGTCAGGACATCTGCCCATGAACTGAATCTCAAGAAAAGGTGGGTCATGAAGCAAGACAACGACCCTAAGCACACAAGTCGTTCAACCAAAGAATGGTTAAAGAAGAATAAAGTTAATGTTTCGGAATGGCCAAGTCAAAGTCCTGACCTTAATCCAATCGAAATGATGTGGAAGGACCTGAAGCAAGCAGTTAATGTGAGGAAAACCACCAACATCCCAGAGTTGAAGCTATTTTGTATGGAGAAATGTTCTAAAATTCCTCCAAGCCAGTGTGCAGGAATGATCAAAAGTTACCGGAAATGTTTAGTTGCAGTTATTGCTGCAAAGGGGGGTCACACCTGATACTGAAAGCAAAGGTTCACATACTTTTGCCACTCACAAGTATGTAATTTTTGATCATTTTCCTTAATAAATAAATGACCAAGTATAATATTTTTGTCTCATTTGTTTAACTGGTTTCTCTTTATCTACTTTTAGGACTTGAGTGAAAATCTGATGATGTTTTAAGTCATATTTATGCAAACTTTAAAGCACAACTGTATATAGCACTTTTTCCACTACTCAAAGTGCTTTACATAAAGGCTGGTGTGCCACTTCAACCACCACTAATGTGCAGCATCCGCCTGAATGATATGACGGCAGCCGTTTTTGTGCCAATCTGCTCATCACACATTGGCCAATGAGGGGATAAGATAGTGAGCCAATTAGAGATTGGGGATAATTAGGGTGTCAGAATGACCAGGTTGTGTTTGGCAATTTAGCTAGGACATTGGGATGTACCCTACTCTTTACAAAGGATGCCCAGGGATCTTTTATAACCACTTAGAGTCAGGATCTCAGTTTTATGTCTCATCCAAATAACGGTGTCATTTTTACAGCACAGTGACCCCATTACTGCACTGGGGCATTGGGGTCCCCATTCAGACCACAGGGTAAGTGCCCCCTGCTGGCCTCACCGATGCCTCTTCCAGCAGCAACCCAAGCTTTTGCTGGTTGGTCTAACATCCAAGTATTGTCTGGGCCAGAACATGCTGGTGTGTTACCTGTTCTTAAGGGCATGTGGCATGGCTGCTGGGATTCCACTTCCAGTAGTTGAATTATACTGTTCATCTCAACAAACACGTGGAATAAAATACAGGAATAATCAATTTTGGTTTATCTGCTGCTGGAAAACCTTTCTCATTCTCAATCAAGTCAAGTGGCTTTATTGTCAGCTTTTGACTAAATCCACCATGGAGGCCTCAATGGGCAATGGGGTATAGGCAGCAAGGGCTTTCCGGAAGTCAATAATTATTTCTTTTGTCTTGTTCACATTAAGATAATACTTTGTTTGATAGATTTTAATTCCCCCCCAAGTTGCAAACTTGGCTTTTCACAGCTCTTTAAATAAATATATACATAAATAGATAAATAAATATATATATGTATACACATACTAGAGTCTAAACACACACCAAAATTACTAAAAAGGAAGTAAAGAGACAGATTGTTGTATTTTAGACTGCAAATTGTTTTATTTCCAGTCTGTAAACTGACTTATCCCCATGGCTGATGAGACCAATCACTGTTGTGTTATCAGCAAACTTAATGATGGTGTTAGAGCTGTATGCAGTAGTACAGTTGTGAGTCAGCAGAGTGAACCTAGTATGCAGTGCTCAGCCCAATGATGCTGAAGATAGTGTTTCTGACACAGCCTTTCTGGGGTCTCTCTGTCAGGAGGTCCAGGATCCAATTGCATAGGGAAGTGTTGATTCAGCTTCACCAGGAGCTTCTGTGTTCAATGCTGATCTGAGTTCTATGAACAGCATTCTAACATAAATATTTTTTTTTCTAGATGGGACAGGGCCAGATGAATAGCAGATGATATGATATCCTCAGTGGAACAGTTTAGATGATTGGCAAACTGGAGAGGGTCATGTGATGTGGGAAGTCTGGCTTTCAGTTGCCACAAGACTAACCTCTCAAAGCACTTCATGATGACCGGTATGAGTGCTACAGGGCGATAGTCATTGACACAAAAGCCAAAGGACTTCTTTGCACACGTATGATAGTGGTGGTTTAACTTCATTCTTTTCAGATCTGATATTTTTATACTGATTGGTGCACTGAACAGGAGCCACACACAAGGTTCTGTCCTTGAGAATGCCACCACCAACCAAATCAATCACTGATAGACTGAACCATGTGCATTTTCTTATTTTTTAGAAAACATACACAAAAGGCAAAAGCAAGCAAGCAGCTAAATACATACACAGTTCATGTAAGTACTACAGGCTCCTGCTTATTCACATTGGAAAAGTGTGGTTTGTTTCATAGTTTTTTGGATGACACTGCATGGCAATTTGCTATGCTTACAACAGCCAATTACAGCATCTTGTTAAGAATACCAAGGGCTTACAATTTCCACAAAAAGCCTGTGGGATGCTGGCACCATATAGCCCACAGCACATAGTTTTCCCACCCCTGCTTTAGATGACAGTATTGTCATTTCTTACAAGTGCAAACCTCAGCCCACCCAAACTTTGCAATGGTATCCTTCTCCAGGTCTGTCAGCTTCAGACCAACATCATGGAGGTGATAATCATCACGGGATGTGGCATTGGCGAGAAGGTTTTAATCCCTCGCATTTCTTTAATCACGACGGGCATGCCTTTTCAGTTCAAGAGATTACAGTTCCTGGTGAAACTTTGCTTTACAATGTCAATTAACAAGGCTCAGGGATTGACACTCAAGTTGGCAGGGGTTGATCTTAGCTCACCATCCTTCTTGCATGGTCAGCTTTATGTCGCATTCTCGCGAGTTAGTTCCCCAAGAAACCTATATGACCTCGCCCCTGATAGAAAAACCAAAAATATTACATATCAAGAGGCCATCGGATACAAAACTATCAATATAAATTCTTCTCAATACAAATTACATTTTTAAAAAATTTTTTATTAATTTTTAAAATTTGTCATGTTTCACTACTACTCGAGCGGAGCCTGCAGGGGACAACTAGTTTTATTATATATTGTATGTTTATTAATCCTTCACTTAGTAAATATGCTTTTCAAATGAAATATTTTTATGCAAGGAACTGTAGCAGGCAAACTTTTTCTACTTTCAGGTAAAAATCACCCAGATTGATTAATCCCAGTACTGGCTGGCTAACTTCCTTTGTTTAATCTTGTCCAGTTGGAGCTGTCAGCAACAGGGAATTTGAAAATCTTCTCTTCTTGAGCATAAACCTCTGGAGTGACAAGAGCTTTCCTAGACAGTAATCCATGACTTATTATTAGAGAGCTTGGGGTTTGTTCTTAGACTTTTTCTAGATACCCAGCAGGACATGTAAGTCACTGGGTATTTTGTTTTTGTATTTTGACATGGGGGTGGTTAGCTATTCCTGTTCTCATGCTGCTATGGGAGTTTGTGCAGTTCCCTCTTCTGAAGTTTTACTTTCCCACTTGTTATGTTGATGTGAATTTCCGGTTGGACTTTTAAGAGTAACATGAGGTCACTGTTGATTTGCTACTTGGAGCAATTAAGGATAAGGTCTAATTTTTTCATGAAAATAAAGTTCAGATTAAACACAAATTAAAGTTTATTGTGCCACCCCAAATACAATTTAACTGCAATAACTTCAATGCCTGGCTGATTGGGTTAATATCTTTATTTTTTTATTATTTACCAAGGAGAAAGTGGAATGTTACTTGGAGTAATGGGTAGTATTGTTTTTTCTTAATTATCTGACATGGTATTCTCGTATTCTTATATTTCCTGTATGATAGCACGTGAATGCAGAATTAACTTTGCGATTATGTGCATCAGGTGGAGGGCTGCTTTTACTTATTACTCTCAATATTTGGTTTATGTGTTTGGGTTACTTATATTATTGTTTCATGGTTTGACCCTTTTGCAATAAAAAAATGTTTACTGTGAACCTAACATAGGGCATACTTAAAGTCACAGATTAATAATAATAACAATATCAATAGTAATACAGTACATTTTATTTACATAGCCCTTTTCACATTCTCAATGTGCATTACAAATTAGAACAAATGTGTTTTAAGTACGTGACACATCAGTTTTTTAAAAAAGCACTACGCTCCTCTGTGATGATGGGACCGAGAGGCATAAATCCAAATTATTTTAAGTGAGTGCATTACACGGCTATAGAAGAGAACAAAATTAAACACAAAAGTGTGAATAAGGCTTGAGGGAGCAATATTCCTTTTCCCTCCAACCCCTAAAAAATAGTTTTATTTTTGAGAATTGCATTGAGTAATTGTCAGATCATTTTACAAAATGAATTTTAGTGTCAGATTCACATTAGCATATGTGATTTGAAACTTTTCACTAATCTCTACTTAATGTAGTCACATCTTTGGGATGTCATGGAGAAAAACTATTAACTGGAAAGAAATCAGCACAAATGTTGATCAATTGTACAGTACAAACACAAACAGTGACTGGAAGAAGGGGTCTGAAACTGTGAGGGACCAGTCATATCCACTGTATACTACCAGATTAACTATGAGGAGAAAGAAATATTTATATACAGAACCAGCAACTGTAGTGATGCCATGTAGCCCTCATTAAACCTGATAAATAAGACTTTATTTATAGTACTGTATGTACTGTAGCATCTGGTGTTGAAAATATCACCAGAACATTAGAAAGATTTAGAAGAGTGAACAGGCCATTCAGTCCAACAAGGCTTGCCAGTCCTATCTACTTAATTCTTCCAAAATAACATCAAGTCGAGTTTTGAAAGTCTCTGAAATCCTAATGTCTACCACACTACTTGGCAGCTTTTTCCAAGTGTCTATGATTCTCTGTGTGAAGAAAAACGTCCTAATGATTGTGCAAAATTTACCCTTAACAAGTTTTCAGCTGTGTCTCTGTGTTCTTGATAAACTCATTTTAAAGTAACAGTCTCAATCCACCCTTCATAATTTCTCTTCTTAGTCTTCTTTTGCTTAAACTGGAAAGACTTTAATCTTTCCTCACACCTCATCCCCTGCTGTCCTGTAATCAGCCTAGTCGCTCTTCTCTGGACTTTTTTCCAGCCTGGAGACCAAAACTGCACAGTGAGGTCTAACCAGTGTGTTCTAAAGTTTGAGTGGGTTTTGTTCTTTGTTTTTTGTTTTACCTATGAGTCTTTTAACTGCTCTGTAATTGTTAAATATGCTATTATAGTCCGATTTTTTAGTTTAATTTATTTCTCTTATGTCTTGTTGATTTGGTTATGTAGGGGTAATAACCCTAATTGGATTACAGATCCCAGGCACTTTAATTAGTCTCTCTGTAGCATCTGGGAATTACATAAGGTTCCTGCAGCCACTGCCTCAATTCAGTGGCATTACCTAGTGCTGTGTGCTTTTGCTCCCCTCTGTCCCTTGTGTATCGTCAGTTACTTTGCCTTCACTTTAGGTGGTACCTATTTTATTTATATTGCAGTCTCTAAAAGAATATCACACAATCCTCCTTTTTTCTCTGTTTTGTAAGTCATTCCTAATATTCAAATCAGAAAAGAACAGAAATTGTTAGAAATCACTAAAGTGTGAAACTTGTTATGGGAGTAAGATTCAGCTGTTCTACTTTTTCATTCAGTTGAAATCAGTCAGACAAGTCCATTTGCTGACTGCTTAACAGGACAACCAAGATGATGCAGCTGAATTTGAAACAGCTCAGGGCAGGAAAGGAAAACATTGCTGCATTACTCCTAGTCTGTTCTTTCTTTCTTTCTTTCTTTCTTTCTTTCTTTCTTTCTTTCTTTCTCTTTCAAGTTGAGCTGTGACTTTTGAAGACACTGAAATTATCCATTTCCCAACCCACAAGATGCTGAGGTAAACAGGAATGTTCAATTGATACTATGCTATTTACTTGATTTTAATACTTTGCTTTGCATGATTATACACATTCAATAAAAGATATATTTGACAGCTGCTTGCACTCTCCTCTTCTAACCACCACAGAACACCTACTTATTTCACAACATGCCCGTTACTGGGCAATCTAGCTTCTGCTACCTGGATTTAAAATCTTTATCTACTATTAAATTTCTGCTTGGAAGGAATATATAAATTTGACTATATGATAATAAAAACAGCAATCACACTCAATCTGTCATACTTTTCAATTTAACTCACTCATTCCATTCATTTTCTTAACTTCTTTATTGGTGGGAGATTGGCACCGACCCTAATAACAACAACAACAACAACATTTATTTATATAGCACATTTTCATACAAAAAGTAGCTCAAAGTGCTTTACATAATGAAGAAAAGAAAAATAAAAGACAAAATAAGAAATTAAAATGAGACAACATTAGTTAACATAGAAAAGGAGTAAGGTCCGATGGCAAGGGTGGACAGAAAAAACAAAAAAAAACTCCAGACGGCTGGAGAAAAAAATAAAATCTGCAGGGGTTCCAGGCCACGGGACCGCCCAATCCCCTCTGGGCATTCTACCTAACATAAATGAAATAGTCCTCTTTGTAGTTAGCATCACACACATTAATTTCTTGATAGTTTCTTGCATCTCATTGTTGTTATGTTACAGCTACGGTTTGTTCCCTGGCTTATGTTTACTTTCCATGTTTTTGTTATTTTTGAATTATTATTTTTCATGTGTTTTTCAAAGAAAATTTTCTTAGTACTGTTGTGTGTATTTATGTATTGTGTATTTAAGTTTGAGTCTATTCCTTGTATTTTGTAGGTGGATCCCCAAGAGGCGGGGCCAACATGACATTTTCTTTTTGGGAACACCCTCAGTTTTTATATTACAATTGAAGAGATGGTCCCAGCAGTGTGTAATTGAAGTTTGTGGAGTGGAGATCTTTCTTGAGATTTTTTCAGGTTTATTTTGCTTCTAATTATTGGATTGTGGATTTTGATTTGCTTGCCTTTTACTAATGTTTCGCTTTTCTGTCTTTCTTTCATTTTTGATTATTTTTTAATAAATTCTTTATTATTAAAGATTCTTAATGGCTTGTCCTTTAACCAAGGGGTATTACAGTTTCCTCTCCCTTGAAGGGTAATTTTGAATAGTTTGGAAATTTCAAAGTAGTTTTGAACTGTTAAAAGTTTGTGCCTCATTTCTGGCCCAGAGCAGGCCTTGACATATGCCTGTTGAGCTTGGGGTCAGGCTGCCTGTAGTAAGGTTTGTCTCTTAGCAGACTAGTGAAGGTCCTGGAGTGGTTTTGTTCCTTTTTTGAGGCCTTGCACACTTTCCTCCATAGGAAGGAACCTGAAATCCCTGGGGAAAAATATACACCTACACAGTAAGAACATGCAACTCTCTGGAGCTGTGAGGCAACACGGTTGCAATTCACCACTGTGCCACCTCAGTTTTAACTGTTCATTCATATTTTTAATTCTTGCACTTGGCCAACAGTGGCCCACCTCTAAAGGGTCAGAGAGATTGCTTGAATTTTTCCCCCAACCTAATCACTTAAGCCATCACCTAAACTTTGAGGATTCCTGCTCAGCATGTTGATTAAGTAAATGATTACCAAATAATGCTGGCAGATTGCATTGCCTATTGGGATGTCATCCCAATGTGGTTATTAGGTGCTACTATTGGTGAAGTGGAATTCATGCTTTCCCTCACACTCTCATTATATGATGTGAATCCTAGTTCTAAGGGTACATACCAGCATTAAAAAAGACCTATAAGAGACGATTTTCAAATTGGATTGCTTAACAGACACTTATAACATCCGTATGACCTTTTAAAGCATTAAAACGTAGTCTTCATCCCTCCCCACATTCCAAAAATTACCTAGGAGTCAAGTTCACTCTTCCTGTGTGTTGTCCTGAAGCAGTACAGCAAAAGCACTCTCAGATACCAAGCAGAAATAATGATAATAATATCAATAAAGTGTAAAAATTGATTTGTTGACTTATATTTATGATAAATTCTTTTTGACTGATTTGAAATTGAAGTAACGTTCTCTGCAAGATTCTTTATGGAAAACATTTCATTTGCATGACAATATGTAAGCTGTAGCAGCACAACTTGGCACCGTTAAGATTAGACAGTGGCATAAAGATGTTCTATTAAAAATGGTATAAGGTTAAAATGTATGTATAAAACGAGAACACAAAGAGGACTGGAAGCACAGGAAAGCTACTATATAAATGAAATATATTATTATTAAGGTGGGAAATCTCCATTTAATGCAAGTTTGTAAATAAGGAGTGTTATGACACCATTGGCATTACATTTTGCATGGAGCTGTAGTTTGTCATTATTTTACTTGAGGAATAGTTTAGGTGCATTATTATTGAGTTTTGACTTATTATTTGTGTTGTAACTTTTTATCATTTTGTCAATGACGTCCACCAAGCATCATTTAGTGTTCACATTTTTTTCATGATTCCTCTGTTGCTGGTCTCATTATTAATGGAGGCGTGACATGTGATGTCATAATTATAAACAGTATTTAATGTGGTAACATGAGAATCTAAGTTTCTGGATAAAATAATAACATCCAGAAACATTTTATAAATCTAAAAATTATGAAATAGTCAGGTCCTTTTTGTTTTGTTTTTCAAACCTTTGCCTGTCTGTGTGTATAGATATTTTGGGTACTTACCATATATACTCACATTTAAGTTCACCCACGGATAAGTCAGTGCTTGATTTTACTGTATAATGTCCGGGTATTTTATAATATTGGTCGTATAAGTTGAATGCAGAAAACTCACGCTATTGGTCCAAGAGATTATGATATGCTAACGTCCACCTGAGAGAGTAACCACAGAGCACACTGCCTTTTTTTTCTATGTTTTGTACCTACGTAACCACATTGTAATACCCGAACAATTCCAAAGCGACGTTTGCACGGTTTTGTGTATCTCACACTCTCATACACCTTTATCATAAGAGCATCTCTCATCTACAATGGAAAGTTCGATCAGAAGAAAATATGAAGCTGGTTTTAAATTAAAAATCGTTGAAGCAGCGAAAGAAATTGGTAAGTGCACTGCTGCAACAAAATTCGATGTGTCTGAGAAACTGGTGCGAGATTGGAGGAACCAAGAAGATGTAAAAAAAAATTAAGTGTTGCATTTTTGAATGGGCGTATAAGCTGAGGTCTGATTTTATGATTGACTTATACGTGAGTATATACGGTATCTTAAAAATGCCACTTTTTTTTTCTGGATAAGCACTCATATACATGGTTTTGTAGTTGTGGTTATCTGTAGTGACTCTTAACATCAGTGTAAATTGTTTAAAGGTACAGGGAAGAAATGGCAATGAATGGAGAGTGTGACCTGTAAGGGGCATTGCCGCAACCCAAACCCTAGGCACAACTTCACAGATACAAGTCCCACTTTCAAGTAAATGGTTTGCTAACACCAGTACCTTACAAATCAGGCTTCTCCAATAAAGTCTTCCTCTCTCTGTCTCTCTTCCTGTGACAAATAACATTTAACAGACCCATAGTTTAATAAGAGGAAACAAGCTGTCGTCTATCATTACTCAATCACCTGTGGAAGGTCCATTAATTTCAGTCATTCAGGTTAAAATGAGTCCGGGTGCTGAGTCCAATGTGTGTGTGCCTACAGGGTAAAGGTGAGGTCCGGAGTAATGACTCTCAGATAAGGTGTTGCCTCTGGTAAGTAGGCCAACAGCAATTAAGGGTGACAGAGATGGTTTGAGGAAATGAAACCACTGTTTTGACTCATAGGGTGGACTGGTGGCTCTATGGCTAAGGATCTGACCCCCAAAGGTGTATCAAATTAAAATAGGTAGCCCAAACTTTAAAAGAACAAATTTAAACCACAATATGTTGGAAGGGGGCTGGTGATCCTACACTTTCCAAATCAAATGAAGAAAAAGTTTCACAAAATATAGGCTAATTTACCATTTCATTCTTCTTGATGGCAACTTTGCTGTTTCTCAGTACTTGGGACATATTAGAGATTTTAAAACTGTCGAATGACATCTCAGGTAGGTTTGATTAATAGTATTAATAATACATTTTACTTATATAGAGCCTTCCCCAGGCTCAAGGCGATTCAAGACTTGTCCCTATTACATCTGGGATAGACAGCTGCTTATCAATTTCAGAAGCAGGCCAGAAATAGAGATTCATTTTCAAGCCCCCAACTCCACTTCTGCAATTATCAGACTACACAGAGTCAGTGCCCTGGCCATCCTTTTATGGTTTTAAACTGTTCATTATTTAGGTATATTAATTTACAACATACTAGTTACAACAGTGTTCGAGACTAGGGTCACAAAGCCTATCCCAGGATGTCAATCTATTGCAGGGTACATTCCAACGCCTTACCACACCAAGGCAACAACTAGCAGAAGACCTTTGGACCATGAAAGGAAGGTGGAGAACTGTGGCAAAATCATATGAACTTGAAGAGGACAGTCGAGAAGGCCAGCCACCTCAGAAATGGAGTGCCGCTTAAGCGCAGCAATGCCACTGTGCTGCTCATACAGGTAATCATCTAAACAAATTAATAACCTGACAAAAAGAAAAAAGAAATGTAATGAAAACCTATCCAGCTTTACATTCACAGAACAGAAGGGCTGATATCTTCATATATATCCTTACATTTTTGCAACTGTTTTGGTAGCATTAGGCACAAGGTTTGGGCACTGGTCCATTGCAGGCATGAATACTTACTGATCTTGACACACATTTCTTCTTCGTTTTCTTCTTTTCTTTCCTTATTCAGTATTGTTGTTTTGAGCCTTCAAACACACCCTTCTACCCACGCCTTGCAGTAAATGTGCACAATGAGTGGCCTGTCATAAACAAAATAACACTGCCCCGAGAGGCCTGCTGACTAAAACTGGACTGAAATTATTGCTTTTAGAACAGAAATAGGAAATGCAGAGGAGTTCTTAAGATGTGCCTCGTGCCAGCAACGTAAACTGAATAGCAGCATTACACAAAATATAATGTCATTTCTTCTAGAAAATGTTGCATTATGAGAAAAATGAGAAAGACTCAGGGGAAGAAAAGAGTAAACTCTATAACCTCACCCAAGAATGGTGATGTGGAGCAGTTTTATGGTGTAGCCATAAAGTAGATATAAATATTAACCTGTTAAGGTGTGTGGGTCAGAATGAAAAAAAAAAAGTGATAAAAGAAAAGCCAACTATTTTATTACTGTATATTACTACAGCTGTGGTTCTCATGAAGATAAAACCTGTTTGTTTGACAACAAAGTGAAAATTCCTGAGGACCTGACGGAAATTCTGTGGACAATAAGAAAACAGCCTCTGCTTTATAAAGCTTCCCACTCTGCTAAGTATCATCAACTTAAAATAGAAAAATAGGCAAAAATATGGAGGAGCTTTTTTTCTGCAGATAAATTTAAAAGCATGAATTTTCTGCAAATTGAATTAAAAAAATGAACTATAGTAGGACAACAATGATCTCAAAAACAAGACAGAGCAGCTTAACATTGGGTATTGTCATCCGATACTTTATATTTTGATCTTTTATTATTTTATTATTATTTTACTAGTGGAACATGCGGACCTCAGGTAAAAGAGGTCTGAAAGGGTTTCAGTCCATCAATATAATGAAAAACTTGAATATGAAGTTTGAACACGTACGTACCATGTCGGTAGAGGCTCCAGTGGATGCCAGCGATAAGGAGTTGGTGATACCGTGCATGTGTTCCTCAAATTAAAGGAAGTGGAAAACATAGTCAGAGGTGGTGAAGTGTTTAAGTCCATAACAAAAAGAAATGTGTTACTCAAAATAAGAAAGGAGCAAGGCAACACAAAGACAAAGCATTGGAAGAATGTAAATAAATATCATACTAACAGTCTGAAGTACTGTGTGTTATAACATCTATGGCGTCATATAAAAGAGGTAAGGAAGAACTTTGTAAAGTTGTGAAAGTTGAATGACGTTTGTCTGTGACAATAGATTGTATTCTTGTGTAACTTGTCTTCTGTTTGTAACGACTTGTGTGTATGAACTAAGGAAGCCAGGGAGTGGGGTGGAGAAAAAAAATTGAGTTATGCAATATGTTTGATATAAGAGTTAAAACTTCCAAATCTGAAGTCATTGACCTCTTACTTGTTCCGAAGTAATGGGTAAGCAACTGTTCTAAGGAGAGAAGTTCTCAGGATTGATTGTGAGGTTGACCAGCAAGTTTCACTTGACTGCAATGATAGAGCAGGAGCTTAGACTTTGTACAAAGCTTTCAGCTCACCAGTCAGTCAACATCGCATGACAACGAGCTCTTGGTGGTGATCAAAATGAATGACACAGCAAATACAAGCATCTGAAATAAAACTCCAGTGCAGAAATTTTGAGCTGATGATCTGTGGAAGGGTGAGGAGCTGAACAATACGGAGGCAGAACCTGGGTATGATGTAAGGATTACCACACAACTCCACTGGCCTTTGGAATTTCCTAGGATGAGCTGGAAATTGCTGCTAAGGATAAACTTAATATTTTATTACTTCCTACTGAAGTATATCCCTAGGTACTTCACCAGTACAGACAACTACTTTTACTCATGCGTAGGGTATGCTTAAAACTATTTTAATTATAAGTATTTGCAAAAGTCAAGTTTTATGTCTCATGTCACTTTTGTGTGTTCAGAAAAATAATCTGGTAGGTTAGTTGCCTCCTAAAATTCTTCACAAAGAAGAGGAGCCAGAGGATAAATATAGATCATCACACTTGACAGCACCATTTAAACAGAGGAAAGACAGAGTAAATATGATGAATAGTTAATAGGGATTAGACAACAGAGGCAGTGACTGTCAAACCAGATTTTATACAGTTGTGTGCATTGTCCATTTTTAAATCAAATATTAATGAAGCGGTGAGAGCTTCCAGGCAAAAATAAACCCCACTGTAATTTAAAGATATATCTTCTCATCACCAGTATGTGCGTTTGGTATTGTAGCAGAGCTGACAAAATCATACAGTACGACCTCACCTTGGCTTTAAACTTCCACCTGGGCCAGACCTCCAGATATCACATACTATATGAGAAAAGCCTGAAGCTCCTCTAAAAGGTTTTGAAAGAAGGCATCGACCCTGCCTCATGGTTTTACATGACAGTTGTATAGTTTAAAGTACCCAGATATTATGTACTTACCAGAGGTTTATTTTTCAATTTGTTTTTTATTTTTCAGTTTAAATATATTTTGTATACATTTTCAAGAAAAAGCATTCATGCATTCAAATGATCAGATACCTTCTGTTTCTATGCAGGTTAACTCACCTGTGCTCCACAAAGATCTGGAACATAGCTGGTTTGCTTACACCTTATTCCTGACGCTGCCATGATTTACTCTAATGTAAAATTTGGAGTATCTGGATTCATGTAATGATGAATGGAAGTTTTCAGTGGTAATAACAAAACTGAAAAGAGTAGAGCTTCAGTTTGGGACCTGTGTTCTTGACATGTCAACATTTTGGACATTATTGTCCCTTGTGAACAAAACAATGTGACAGTAATACAAATAGGCTTTTGAAAACTATTAAATATGATTGATTTGTGGCCATAAAAGCAAAATGCTAATGGGGATTGGACTATGCTGCTTTGTTATAATGCTGTACTTTGGCCCTGGACCATTCCAGGCTCATCTTTTCTTACTTGGGGCTAAATATCCTTGACATGTCACACAAAGCTGAGCAACTAGAGGTCCTAAAATTATGCAAGTTCAATAAATGTGGAGATTTTTAAGCCCTGGAATAGTGAAGAGGGCTTTAAAAAGAGGTGAAGGGGTGTCTACTTACTACAGTGTGCAGCAAACAGTAAATGCATTGTCGTAAAGCTAAATAACTGCCAATCACACAAGGGCAAAAGTTTTAAATATTCTTTCCACTCTAGAAGAGGAGGAATGATATTGAGAGGAATTGCTGTCATGCATTGATTCTGATAAGTGTTTTGGATTATTATTTGAATAATCATTCCTGGATAAGACCATGTAATTCTGCTTAGCTTTTTGTTGTAATGTACTATATTAAAACTTTGTTATTAGCCATTGTAACATCCAAAAATATCTACTGCTGCTGTCTGTTTCATAAGTTGCATCTGTCAAAACAGATAAAATATACCTACTGCTACTTTTTGGCAAGAATTACTTTTGTACATCACGGTTATTTGTTGCTGTGAACAAGTGTAACAGACTTAAGCAGGAGCAAAAGCACCCAAACGTTTGGATTACATACAGTACTACTCATGTTACATGGCATAATATTTTCATTGTTTTAGAATTTATGTGTGATATATTGCTTTTAAAATGACAATGGATTTTTTTTAATACCCAACCATCCTGGAAAAGTCAGATGTTTGCTTGACAAACTAAAGAGTCTGAAATTAATGTTTGCAGTGTCTTATATATGTCTGCCCATTCACATCTCCATCCACTTATCTATTTCTGTGAACTTCTTATAGGCAGAAGCCTATTGTGACAGTATTAGCCTATTATGACACTTGTCTATCAATTCAATTTAATTAATTTTATAGCACCTTTCAATGAGTGCATGCTCAAAGTGCTGTAGGAAGTTATATATGTATGTTTTATATATATATATATATATATATATATATATATATATATATATACACACACACATATATATGTAAGAAGGGGATGGGACAGCAGGCTGCTTGCTGCTTGTGCTGATCGACACATTTACAAAACAAAAGACGCTGATGGGAGAGGTGCGAAGGGATTTAAGGTGGGCCAGGATTACAAGTTTTTTGTAGGCTTCAGGGATTCTAGTGTTAAAAAGTAACATAATATTTTAGCAGTCTACATCGTTCCCCTAATAACTAACGTTTTTGTTTTTTTTATTCAAAGTCAAAATATCCAGCTGTCATGTTCTGAAAGCCAGAAACACTTAAAATGTGAAATATACTTAGAACCCAGCAAAAAGTTTGTAGATATACTGTATTTTTAACTAATACATTGATTTTAATTAACAAATACATTTAATGCCTGGACTTCATCAGTATGTATATCGATTTACTAAATATTCAAAATTAACAAAGAGAATAGGAAAGAAACTTGAAGCCAATATTTACAAGGGAGAGAAACACTTGATGAAAGGGATAAGAGCAAGAATCAATAACAAAATGAAAAGAACATAAACACAGAGAAAGCAAAAATGTGAAAGGAGTAAGGAACTAGCAAACAACTAATACTAAACAGACAAACAGAGATAGATGTCACTAAACTAAGAAACAAAGAAAATATGAAAACATAAACTAGCACAAAAAAGAAACAAGTCAAGTTAAAACTTTAATTTAAAAATGGAATAAAGAACCATTAAGAGTAACTCCAAACTGAAAAGTAGCATGATGTTATGTGTCTGTTGGGGTCATTGCTAGGACAACTGCTCTTTTTAATATAAAGTAAATAGATAGGAACTTGAATAACAAGCTGGTTAAGTTAGCAGGAGATACCAAACTAGGTGGGGTGACTGATTATCTAGAACCAGGAAAATCATTACAGAGAGACATAGGCAGCATATGGGCTTGTGCAGATTTGTGGCAGATGACATTTGTGTAATGCTATTACATATAAGATGTAAATATGTTGGATTTTAATGCACAATGGGAGGTGTGAAACTTGAAAGTATACCTTATGAGAAGGATGTAGAGGACATAGTGGATGTGTCACTATGTACATCCAGACAGTGTACAGAAGTGATCAAAAATACTAATAGTATATTAAATGTATGTTCTGCATACTGTATATCAATGTGTAGAGTACAAGTTAAGGGAGGTTATGCTTAAGCATTTTAACTTACTGATATGACCTCATCTGGAGTAATGTGTGCAGTTTTGGAAGTGATTTAAATAAGCTCAAGGCCTCATAGAGCACAGGGAGTAATTAAACAGGTAATCCATCAATCAGACCTTATAGAACAATCACGGCACACTTTGCAAAACAAATACAAGGTAGATTCCAATACATGTAACATATGATGTTTAATGCAAATTTCATGTACTTCTAAAATTTTAACAGTCTATTCAGACAGAAGACAAAAATGTCAAGGTACAAATAAAACAGAGCAATATTCTGCACTTAAATAGCTCTTTGCTTATTATTATTAAAATTTAACATAGTATTTTAAACATGCTTGATCAGGTTTAGAGCCTATCCAAGCAGCATAAGGAGGAATGTGGGAGCCAACACTGTTTGGAGTGCCACGTCATCATAGGGTCCATTTACACACACATGCCCCCACACACATACACTAGGCCAGATTGGAATTACAAAGAGCATAACACACACATGTTTGAGCTGTGAAAGGAAAACCAACGTACCTGGAAGAACACTCAGACAGACAAAAGAAGAACATATAAACTCCAAACAGTGACCAGGCTAGGATTCATGCTGGATCCGTGAGGCAGCAGTTCCACATTCTTCGTCTTCTTATTATTACTATGATTATTATTGTTTTTGTTATTTTTGTTATTATTATTGTTATGATTAATGCCTAGAACAATTGCCTTCCTGTCATGCTTGGCCTAAAAGCTTAACAAGGTGTGAACGGAAACTTCCAGGTCAATGGAGATACAAACTGGAGGAGATATTATTTGTTTCCCCACTTGTAATTGTGTCTCCTCGCTTACTGAAAGGTACAGTTTGCTCTTCTTTTCAAAGCACTCTAAAAATATATTAACTCCAGAGACATGTGGCATGATTGATTTTTGTGTTAAGAGGACTCAGTTATCTGGAAATATTGAAATTGCTCAACAGGGTAAAAAGTATTGGAAGTTTAGAGAGGCATAAAAGGTGAAGTGCTTTGTATATTCTCAGATGGATAACTGGTGAGTCAGAATGAAGATAAATATGTGAAGTATTATTTATATATAACTTACCTTACAAAGTGCTTTACAAAAAAAAGATAAAATACTTATGATACTATTGTAAAAATATATAACACACAACAACATCAAATCAAGCACGGCAAAATCTATTAATGAACAATACAAGCAAAAATAACTTGAGTTGCTCCTTAAAATTATTTGTTAATTGTGCTAATCTCAGTTCCAGATGACCATTCCAAAGTCTGAGGGCCCCTAAAAAACAAACAGAAGCACGACAGAAGCGAGCACAGTGTGAAAATGTTTTGAGAACGAGGTGGTATCGTCGCCTTGAGTTCCTGTTGATCCATTAGGGTTTTCCCTACTTGTGCCAAAGCTATCAAGATATTTTCTTTCTGTTGCTGTGCTGGTGCAGATATATAGAGCACACCCTTACAAAAATAAAATATATGTAAAAAATATACTGCTACAAATATGATTATATTTTCAATATATTATAAAATACTTCAAGGGTAAATATATTACAGTATACTGAAATATATTGTAAAATATGTCAATTGCTGCCATTTTTGAATATTGCAATATATTTTCCAAAATTTAAAAATATATTTCTTAACATATTTTAAAAATACTAGGAATCAGTGGGAAGACTGGCTATACATTTTTTCAAGTAAACAGATAAGCCATGAATGACCTGCCATGTCTCTGGACAAAAACTATATTGCATATCTTAGACACAGTATTATCTGGAAATGATTTAAGGGAAAAATATATTTTTTTATATTTTATATAATATTCAATATATGTTGTGGCCACTAGGGCACGACACCCCAGACACAACTACAAAAGACAGTCCTGGGTTCAACCAAATGTACCTTATTTGCACAAAGTACTTTTTCACAGGCTTCTTCTAATCATACAATCCAATCAATCCATTTAATGTCTCTTCTTCTTCCTCTTCCTCTTCCTCTCCCTCTTCCTCCATCCTAGTGAGTGTTGTCTGGCCCCTCTCTTGACTCTAACTCACCTGGTTGAGGCAAAGTGGCTCCTTTTATGTCAGAGCTGGGAATTCTTCTATTGTGACAACATTACAACCAGAAAGTACTCCTGGGTCAAATTAAACCCTTTTTGATTGTGTGAAGTTATTTCTTAACAGCTCCCCTTGGTAGCACCCATGTACCCCAGCATGGCTGCCCATCAGGACTACAGCTTCCATGTTGCCCTGTGGGTGTACAAATAGCAGCTCCACCAGGGTGGAATACATGTCCTCTGGAGGCAGTCTGCCTCTGTCCTTCTGTTCAGGAAAAACACCAGCAACCAAACTGTCCAGGTAAGGAACTATCGATGCCAACCAAGCTCTGCAGTACATTACAATATATATATATGTATATATATGTATATACTAGCTGTCCCCCGTGACTCCACCTGTGTATTAGTGAAACAGGAAAAACTTTAAAAATTAATAAATAAATAGAATCAATATCTAAGTAGAGGCAAGGTACGCTCCAAAACATGACCAGAGGTAGACCGATTCGAACAGAGGCTGGTGTGTGAGTGAGGCAACTCCTATGGCAATGGCAAAGCCCCAACCCCCCCGTCCCACAGCCTTTGTCTCGGATTCGTGTGAATTAATTGCTCCTGCAAGTGAACTTGACAGAACCAGCCCTTGTGAGATGAGTCGCTTCGCTCTATAGGCTTCATCTGGGGAAGGGATAGTGTGACAGATGTCCAAGGACCTTGCCCCACGGGATGCCGGAAGACAGGAAGGTCCGGTAAAAGGGCAGTATCTTCCCTGGACCACAAGGGGGCGACCTTGTGATTGGTGCACTGTGTTCTTGTGTGGTGTAATAAACGTGTGTTTTGGGACATTCTGTGTCTGCCTGTTTGTGTATGGGTCCAAATATTTCCAAAGTATGTATATGCTTTAACATATTGAAAGATATGCAACAAATTTTGGTGTATATTGCTATATATTTAATTTTTGTAAGGGCAGTTAAAAGAACACCAGCTTTAGGAGTAACTAAAGAGCATTTAAATCCTGCTGTCCATTTCACCTGACAGCTGGCAGAACAAGAGAAATAAACTTAAAATGTTACAATTTTTTACTTTTTATGTACTTGCTTAAGCAATTCAAATACTGCATCCATCGATATGCAACTCAGCCTTGCCTAGGCTACTCTAGGTTTCTTCCACTTGTTTAGCAGGATTATCTTAAATACTGTTACGGTGCCACATCTAAATATAAGATGAGAAAGCATTTACTTAGCATATGTAACTTAACTTGTGTAGAAAAAGTAACAAAGTAGAAAAGGATTATGGTATTTCCACACCCACTGAGTTAAAAGCAGCTTTTGAAGTGTTAATGAAATATTTTAAAGAGATTTGTCTGAGCTTTTGCATATAAGGATGACAGCAGTTTTAAGGTAAGGTGATTATACCCACTAGCCAGAGAGCTGGAACTGTGATGTATGAATTTGTTTCATATTTCCACATGTTGATTAGTGTGCTCGGTACATGTGATAATGACCCAATACATTTATTTCCAGACTCACTTATCCAGTTCAGGGCTCCATGGACCCAGACCAGTCTCAACAGCATTTAGGACAGGATGGGAACCAAATCTAGATGAGATGCCAGTCCATCACAAGATCCAGTTACACAGGGCCAACCGACAACTTCCTGTTAAACTAACAAATATGTTTTTGTGGTAAAGCGACCCTAAATGAACATTAGTTAAGCTGATTTCTGTTTTTTGTTCTATTAATATATGGAATTCCATGGTGGTGGGGACTGATGACACATTGTAACTTGCTGTGTACATGTGACACTACAACTACTAAAGCTCATTTTTGTGCGCCATTGTGGTACAATCTGTCTCATTTACCCAGAATTCACCTGTTTCTACAGGTGTTTGATGAATGATGGCACCAAGCATATACACTACTAGAACATATTGTGTAAAGTTCTTCAGTTAAGATTTCATTAGTGGAGAACAGACAAAGTAGTGCCTAGGCTGGGTGCATGGAGGTGTGAGGTATCACCCCAGCCTCTCAGACACTATGCCATCGTCACAATCTGTCCCTGTTTATTATTTAGTATATTCAGACTTTCATTGCAGTATGTTCCTAGGAGGCAAAAAGAACTTCCAAGGAATGAAGCCATTGATCCAGAATCCACACTTTTATTAAATAGAATGGGTCTGGATCTCATCTCTAACCGCTGCTTATTGACATGGAGTTCATTGATGTTCTCCTATCAGCACATAAAATAGATCAGGTTACCAGAATTGTGCAGAAGAACATTAAAACTGAACTTGAGGGTCTCCTTCAAAGCGTTGCAGACAAATTTGTCACTTTAGCAGTGTTTAACTTGAAGTGAACTATGTGATCTCATGATTTGTTTTAAATGTGATTATAACACCCATAAAAAGCACAACGAAAAAAATGATCTCATGAAAAAAGGTATGTGAGTAACAGTGTAGTGAATCACAGTGCTTTATTATATTTGTTTCAATACAGGTCAGGCAACCTTTCATAATGCAAGAGAGCCAGACATAGGAAACAGTTAACTCAAACCAGAGAGAGACCTCTGACCTTTTTTTTTAGGACAGGGATTAAGCACAGGAAGAACGTTCAGAGTCGCAAGTATTCAACTTCACTTCAGAGGTTTTGACGTCCCAGCGGCAACCTGAAGGAAAGGTCAGATGTCACGTTTGGCTCCCACAGGTTTTCCTTTATTTAACTACATGCTGAAAGGTTTCTTTGTTTGCCTTTTTTCCAAAGTGCAGGGGAGGACAATGTCTGGTGGTAGTTGTAGATTTATGCTCCAGCCAATCTGACAATGAGAAACTAAATTATGTTAAATTATAGCTTTTAAATTTGGATTTTTTAAATAGTGTGGTGGTTGTTTTTCATTGGATCTTGTTTGTTGAGTGCTCTGAGAGCACAGAATATAAATCAATTGAGTTGAGCTGAGTCACCAAGTCTTGAGTTTTTGTCAGATGACATATTCCTAAATTAAGTCATATTTAGCACCTGTAGCTTATACTCCTGTGCATTCAAGTGTAGTGACTGACTTCTCAGCAGATTCCTAATCTAAAGGAGACACCACCAAAGGCTGAAAATTCAATTCTAATTAACTCAATTCATTCTTATAAAGCACATTTGAAGTTATGAGCTTTCAAACCACAAATACATCATGCCATTGTTAAACCCAATAAAAATAGTTTGGAGTCACGGATGCCAGAGCAAATCCTGGCAACACTGGGTTCAATGGAAGTGCACTCCTCATAGCAGGACACCAATTAACACTACTGTATATACGCATTTTTGACATGTGGGAGAAAAAGTCAGAACACCTGGAGGGAAACCCACACAAACATGGGAAGAACATGCAGACTTTCCATTAATATTAATCAGACGATCCACAAGCTACAGCTTCACTATGGGTATATGCAATGCATCAAGGCACAGGCAAACAATGACAATTTGCATAGGATACAAGGTGGATCTGACAGTGAGTGTGTCTATATGCAAATACATAACCAGATTAAGGTGGGCAACCTGGCTAAGGCAGAAACCTAGATTCTTAATTATCCACTGTGAGGGCCAACTGGGACCCCTTCACCATGGAAGAACAGGTGGAGACAGCATACACGGGGCATTGTCTCCCACTAATTGCTAGGTGGCAGCCCCCTTGGGTTGCAGTGGTTCCCCGGTTTCTCACAGGGCATCATGGGACTTGGAGTTTATTAACTCAGCCCTGTTGGGTTCTGTGGGAGCTGCCAAGGGATGCTGCAGGAACTGGGGGGCCCTAGTTTGTCCGGGCTCCCACCTCACCCAGAAGTGCTCCTGGGCCAATCCTTTCAGACCACCGGAATGTGTCCCGGGTGCTGCATAAAAGAAGCTGGCTGCTTCAGCTCTAGGAGCCAAAGTTGAGAGGAAGAAGGACAAAGCTTACTAGGAGGAGCAGAGGCAGCACAGAGAGAGAAAAAGACGGAGAAGTAGGCCAAGGATTGCTGTGTGCTACTTATACTTGGACTGTAATTGTGGTGTGGAAAACTCTTCCCTGTAAAAGTTTAACACATTAAAATCCTCTTGCTTATCTTACTTATACTTGTGAACATGGTGAACGTTGCCAACCGTTATGACCGTTACGCGTAGAATTTCGAAATGAAACCTGCTTAACTTTTGTAAGTAAGCTGTAAGGAATGAGCCTGCCAAATTTCAGCCTTCTACCTACACGGGAAATTGGAGAATTAGTGACATTGGAAAGTTCAATATGGCGGCTGACAGTGGCATCATACCACCAAAATAAGTACGTACACTGGTTTCGGTTAGCGCAAGGAAGCCGCCTACCAAATTTCGTGAAGATGGGGCCATGAATAAGAAAGTTCAACATGGCGGACGTTGTTGACCGTTATGACCGTTACGCGTAGAATTTCGAAATAAAACCTGCTTAACTTTTGTAAGTAAGCTGTAAGGAATGAGCCTGCAAAATTTCAGCCTTCTACCTACACGGGAAGTTGGAGAATTAGTGACGTTGGAAAGTTCAATATGGCGGCCGACAGTGGTGTCATACCACTGAAATAAGTACGTACATCGGTTTTGGTTAGCGCAGGGAAGCCACCTACCAAATTTCGTGAAAATGGGGTCAGCCTTCTACCTACATGGAAAGTTGGAAAATTAGTGATGTTGAAAAGTTCAATATGGCGGCCGACAGTGAAACAAAGTTTCAACATGTTCAAAGTTCAACATGGCGGACGTTGTCGACCATTATCGACCGTTATGATCGTTACGTGTAGAATTTCGAAATGAAACCTGCTTAACTTTTGTAAGTAAGCTGTAAGGAATAAGCCTGCCAAATTTCAGCCTTCTGTCTACACGGGAAGTTGGAGAATTAGTGATGAGTGAGTGAGTGAGTGAGTGAGTGAGTGAGGGCTTTGCCTTTTATTAGTATAGATAATGTGCACAAATCACCCTCCACTCGACTATACTCATAAATATAATTCACAATACAATAATCAATACAATCCTCCACTCCCAGACGCGTTGTTCCTTTCCTCCCAACTCAGCTCTCCCGTCTGGGATCTCCCATAGTCCTTTATAGTCCTTGACCTGGAAGTGCTTCTGATCCCTCAGTCCATGTGATTATCCAGTACTTCCGGGTCAGGTGAAAACTCCTTTTCTTCAACCCGGAAGTACGTCGTTTCTTCTGTCCCCATGACTGTGACGTACTTCCGAGCTGTATTGAAAATATAAGTCTCTGGGCCTCCCTGCTGTGTCCTCTGGCGGCCCCGACATTATCCAGCAGGGCTGTGCATTAAAACTCTACATATCATGATGCCCTGCTGGAATTCAGGGCATCTCCATGTCGCAGGGAGGGCTCTATCTGGCGGCTTGGGGGTATTGGCCGGGCTGGACTACCGGCCATATATCACAATGGCCACATAATCTGAGAATTTGTGGAAAAATTTACCTCTATGAACCAGGTTTCTCAGAGGTCATTAACCCGGCTTCAATAAACAAAGTAATGATTTACATGGCACTTTAGAAACCTTATTTCTATGAATAACCGGGTCATTGAGGTGCATGTAAACGCTCCTAGTGAGTCCATCATTGGAGATGACATATTCACTCCAAAGTGATACAACAGGCTGTTGAAGAAAAAGGAGGAAAGACTAATGAAAAAGTGCAAAGTATTTCCCATAGTTCCCAGCCAAAGTGCACCAGCTCCTTTTACTAATGAGACATTTCTTATCCTCTAAATGATCTCCGTGAGACAGCACAAATGGACAGTATGATATAAGTGACTTAGAGCAAAAAGGAAGTTAGAAATAATGAATAACCAAGGAAATGCAGATGCCTCACTCCTTATTGTACAGGCATTAAACCAATATTGTAGAAGCATAAAAATACTTGATGACAATAAGATGGAGGAAGGCTGAGCCAATCAGGTAAGTGTTGAACTATTTTCTATTTTCTATCTTTTTTATTATTTTTTTAACTGAAGAACTATTGCATGATCCAGTCATATGCAATCATCCTTGGGTATTATGGAAAATGTAAGACTCAAAGAAATAATTTTTAGAATCTAACTTAAATGAACATGTTTTAAGGCTTTGAATATTTACAGTATCTGTAATACAACCAAGATCAACATATTGAGTGGTGTGAGTCTCGTGTTCATCCAGGGATACCACAAGGAAAGTTGGGAAAAGGAATGGATTGCTTGCTGTGAATGAATCAATTAATAAAGTATCTTCTTTGCTTATGATGATGACAATAACTAAGTAGACATTTTCCCACATGTCCTCATTTTTATCTGTAGTGGGGTTCCTGGCTTTTAGGCCTAGTATCAATATAATTGAGCCTTGTCTATTTTAAGAAGCAGATTTCAAGAGAGTTGAGAAATAGATAAAAAAAAAAGGTTCTGTGTGGAAACCCTGTTTAATGGTGGTGAAAAAATGTTTCTGTGAAGAGCTTGATAAGTCAGTATCATTGCACAACTGATTTTGAGGCGACATTGTTCTATAGTGAGATGGAGACAAGTAGCTGTGAGTGATCCTTCTCTGAGATCCTCCTCTGAGACAACAAACTGTAGTACTAGGGTGTTGTACCGTGTTAGCCATTATGGATGTAGTGAGAAGTTAAGCAAAACGACACCTTTTATTGGCTAACAAGAAAAATTATAATATGCAAGCATTCGAGGCAACTCAGGCCCCTTTCAGGCAAGAGAAAACTGACAGGCAGATGAATTCTGCGTTTTCTTCTACAATTCATTCTAATGAGCCCCATATGTTTAGACCCATTAGATTTGTGTGAATAAACATCATGTTGACACAGAATAATGTAATTTACTGATATACATAAGGATTGCACAAATAATAAAATTGCTTGTATTATCAACATTAAAGATGAGACTTAAGGCAAATTAGACTGACAAGCACATAAAGCAAAGAATAGGCTGCTTCATTGTTTGGAAGTTCTCCACACTTTCTTGATTTAGCAAGCATTTTTGTTTATTGTGATGTAATAGATGTTCTGCCATTAAACGATTAAGACTATGACCAAGCAATTATAATTTAAATGAGAATCTGATAAATGTGCCAGGGTCAAAAAGCCGCAGGCCAAATGAAAAGAAAGATACCAAAGCCAAAACCAGAAAGTTATAGTCAAAAAACAGACAAGTTCCGAGCAGACAATGGAAATTAATTGACAACTAGACGCAAAATTAAGGCGTGTTTGTTTGTCCAGAAATCTGGTGGATGTAAATGATGTAACTTGTTATAGACCTTTTTCATGAATAGGTAAACAGTGTTTACCTTAGGAGTTAGAAAGGTGGTAAAAGGGAAAAAAGTGGTCTTGCCATGTAGTGAGTGGTAGTGGGCCCGTGAACCAAGAATAGATATACTTATTAGTGAACAATTTAGAGTAGATATACTTACTGGAGAATGATTGTAGTTCAGGTGCTTATGGACACACACACACAGCTAGACACACACAAGAGTGAATCATGGATATATAGAACTCCTCCCTGATCAAAGCATGTAGCGTAACCTGCGTGCAGGCACACAAGTTCATTGGAAGGGTTTGGAGAAGCATCCATAGAGATTGGACAACATTCTGTGGTAATTACAACTCGAAGACACATGATATCCGATATGGTGTTCCACAAGGCTCTATCTTGGGTCTGCTGTTATTCTCAATCTACATGCTTCCGTTAGGTCAGATTATCTCAGGGCACAACGTGAGCTACCACAGCTATGCTGATGACACACAGCTGTACAAATCAATAGCGCCTGATGACCCCGATTCTATTGATTCACTAACACAATGTCTGGCTTGTTTCTCAGAATGGATGAATAGTAACTTTCAAATGAGAGTCTCCTTAGAATTCCAAGAACAAAACTTAAAAGAAGTGGTGAGGCGGCCTTCTGCTGCTATGCACCTAAAATCTGGAATAGACTGCCAATAGGAATTCGCCAGGCAAATACAGTAGAGCACTTTAAAACACTGCTGAAAACATATTACTTTAACATGGCCTTTTTATAACTTCAATTTAACTTAATTTAACTTAATCCTGATACTCTATATGTTCAATTTCCTCATAATAACTATTCATGGTGGCTCTAAAATCCGTACTGACCCCTACTCTCTTTTCTGTTTCTTTTTCCGGTTTCTTTGTGGTGATGGCCTGCGCCACCTCCACCTACTCAAAGCTTCATGATGCTCCAACAATGATGGATGGATTAAAAGGCAGAATTCTACGTGACCATCATCATCAAGCCCTTCCATGAGAACCCTAAATCCAAAGAGGACTGTTTCACTTATGTTAGGTAGAATGCCCAGAGGGGACTGGGTGGTCTCATGGTCTGGAATCCCTACAGATTTTATTTTTTTTCTCCAGCCGTCTGGAGTTTTTTTTTGTTTTTTCTGTCCCCCCTGGCCATTGGACCTTACTCTTATTCGATGTTAATTAATGCTGATTTATTTTGTTTTCTTATTGTGTCTTTTATTTTTCTATTCTTTATTATGTAAAGCACTTTGAGCTACTGTTTTGTATGAATATGTGCTATATAAATAAATGTTGTTGTTGTTGTTGTTGTTGTTGTAGCCATATAAAACAGAAAAGCTGTGATTAGAGGGTGCCTCAAAGAACTTCAGAACAACTTGTAAAGAGAGACATTAGTGCGCTGAATTCGCAGTGAGAGTAGCAGTAATTTGGTGAGCTGGATGTTGGTTCATTTTTGTGAATAATTTTTTTATCTGTTGGGAAAATCCTCCTGAACAGCCTGACAAAGAAGCAAAGTAAATGGATTTGAGTTATTGTTATTTTTTCATCTTGTTTTTGTTTTCTTTGCTTATGTCTGTTGCGTGTAGTTTTCTTCCTTGAATCAATCTGGATATTAGGCTCTTTGCTCTGTCCTCACCAACTTCATAGGGGAAAAAAATAACTCTTTCTGTCCCAGAATGGACTCAACTCACTGACATATAGTTTGGCTTGTAAGAGCTGATCTTAGAGCTAGTGATTCCCCGTGTTTGTGTTTGCAAGGATTTCATAGTATCCAGCTACAGGGGCTGTAAAGAGAGGAACAAACATACAGGCCCATGAGAGAGTGTGTGAAAAATACTGAAGAGATGAAAGCAACAAGTTTTTATGAGAAGATATGGCTTCTACTTGTGAGATCAGTGTGCACATCCAGGTAGAGGTCAATGCCCGCTTACAGGTGCATGCAGTAAGTGTGTCCATCTGGGCAACCTACAGGTCAGCTAGACTTCTATAAGTCACCTTTTGGTCTGCAGACATGTCAGCTCCTCTTTGATTAACACATCTAGTTATCAGATGAAAGTCATAAATAAAACTGTGCAAAGGTTGGCTAATGGTACAGCTACAGAACAGCTCAGCTGCTCAAATAACTAGAATGCCGGTGCAAGAGAAGCAACGGGCTTTCTGCATTACTGTCAGGTCTGTTCTTTTGGCAGAGAAGTTTTATTTACGTAGAAACAACACTAATGGCTTCCATTAAATTAAATATCAACATATCTCAATGAAATAACTTTTGGGGTATGTTGCAATGATCCCAGAACCAGCTGTCATAATCTGATTGAACACAAGCTGGACAGGTGTGGGGGCTTATGCCTAATTAGTTAGCATTATTTTGTTGGATGTCAAAACTCATTTATTCGCGTTTAATCAAAGCAAATGAATTTAATTGCCAAAAGATTTCCAATCACATGTTTGCAATTCAGAATGTCACAAAGCAATTTTACCAAATAGGGAGTTTTCATCCCCAGATTAGGTATTTTTGAACACTATCCATTGAGGGAAAAAAACACAAGCTGACAGCTGTTTTGGGATATTTTCCAGATCATTTTTGGCAAAGAATGCCTAATTAGCATAAAGTTAACTCATTTGCATTAAGGAAACGTCCACTCTCTTTGAGAAAGTGTTACAAAGGATTTGGGGATTACCACCGGTTTATAGAAGGACTGAGAAAGTTGAAGGTTGCAGCTGTATTTGTTGAGTGCCTTGTGGCTCTGTAAGTGCCTTGAGGCGAGTTTTGTTTTCAGTAATCTGCCAAACCTGCAGCATATCCTACATCACCATTCAATGACACATGGCTATGTCTTATAACAATTATGTCAGCAAGTATTATTGTCTGTTTGATAAAAAAAATATTTGTACATTGTGTAAGTGGGCAGTTGTTGTAAAGGTACTTTATCTAGTGACTTCATTAATACACTTGAAAGTCCACATTGTTAATGGAATTATAAAATAATATGAGCATGAAGTCAACATATATGAATTATATTCACTTAATATGTCATGGTCTAACTTGAAAAAATGTTGGTTTAATAATTGCTCATTTGAAATAAGCATAGTTATTTCAGATCAGTTACAGTAAACCCAACTCAGTGCACTGCAGCTTCAGCTGGCCGGTGTTCAACTAACCACAGTCATTTTGCAGTTGCTAGCTTCATTTACAATTACATAAAGTTCTTCCAATGATTCATTTTTTTCTCATGTTAAAAAAATGTTTCTGTTTTTTGCACAATAACATAAAAAAGGGTATTCATATAAGTGTCAATTCTGGATTGTCAGGAAAGCAAAGGTAAACAAGTTAGAAAATGTACACATTGCATAACAATCAGGTGCTGTTGGGACTTTATTAATGGATGCAAAACTTGGAGCATTTTCAGTTTTTTAGTTACATCACCAAAGAGTCATTTCATTTTTATTTATTGTATGTTTCTGTAGCAGTGAATCACATTATAAAATTGCTGATAAAATGCAACGACAAGGTATATTTGTAAGCAGACTACACTAAATATAGTGTACAATTTTTAACAGCACTTTATAATATCAGGTAATTAAAAACTGAGCTCATATAGGCCTATGGTGGCTCAAAGCCTTGCACAAAAGGCAGACTGCAATTCAAATGATGTCAAAATGGCATTGATTGATGTCCTGCTGCTAGTCGTTGGTTGTGTAGGATCAGAGACAAATTGTTTACATTTTTATACTTAACATTTTGATGGAGAGTTCAAATCTCAATATAAAATTGTTTTCTGCTTCAGATCATGATGGAGAGTAGGTCTGAAGCTTCACTGATAAATTATAGCATCAAAAAAATATAATCATTATAATATTCAGATAATGTAGCTGCGCTGTGAGGTTGTTTTTAATGTAACATAAATACTGAGTATACACTTGTTCACACAAAGTTCACTGAGTACATATTTGTTCATGCAATGCTTACAGAATTAAACTTGCATAATTCCTTTTCTCTTACTCTCTGTTGTGATGTGTGATATGGTGTCTTGTACCCCAAAGATGAGGCTGAGCCTCAGTACTTTAGCAAAACCAGCTTTATTCCACTCGAAACAGGAACACAAGGTTATTTATTGTACCACTGTACTATACACAGACACAGCAAGCAGGCAGGGTTGGGGCCACGTCAGTTGCCAAGTTATAATGTTCCCTGCATCACCTATCGGGTGAACGGCGCTTTGCACGTGGCAGCGGTCAGCTTGTAATTGTTTCTGTGGTGCTGCGAACCTGTGATTACCTCAGCGATGGACAAGCAGCCATCAAAAGATGCGGCAATCATGCTTCTGTGTGTCGTCCCATTGGGGAGGTTCTCAAAAGGTCTCACAATATATATATATATATATATATTTATTTCACTTTTATGGTTATCTTCTCTCAAGCAACAGGATAAGTGAGAAGTGAGATGCCTTACATGCACTGTAGCTGTGTTTATACCAAATTACCAAAGTTCTGCAGCTTTATGTTTGCTCCATAGTACAGTTCTGGCACTAGTGTGACAAATTTTCAAATAATCCAACAGACTAAATATCTTTGCTTAAAAATTTTAGTAAAATTTCAAAGCAGAAAGAATTTACACAAAAATAGAGAAAAAGATTATATTTAAGAAAAGAAAGGTTTTTGTTTAAAGTAAGTTCATTTTAAGGCTTACTTATCTTTTTCTTGTTTCTCTAAGTTTGGTCATACAGTCATCTCTCTATTATAAATAAAAAACTTGCGACGAGACGTGATCTTTTGAAGAGAGACAGATTAGAAGGGAGACAGAGAGTCAGAAAGACACTTCAGAGAGACACTTTCATGTCCCGCGACACCACCAAGTCACGTCATACTGACATTCTTTGGAATCAATGTACTAAACATTTTCAAACAAGATCACGGTCATCTAACCTTTCAGTTACATTATTAATGCGTATCTAAAAGTTGAAGCTAATCATCTCTTCTTTATTAAACCTAATCAAGCAAAACTTAGAAAGGAACATATACGAAGTCTCATTGATCATGTTCAAAATTCAAATATCAATAGTTCAGACAAATTCAAAATAGGTAAAGCAGTAATATTACTATCATCATATCAAGGTAGTCCAAAAGTATTGCAATAGTTGTATCACGATGCAATGGCAATATCCTGAACTATCATTCAGCTAGATTTATTTATTACAATGACGTGCAATCCACAATGGCCAGAAATCCGCAGATTTTCTTGAGAACAATGTCACCGGCTACATTGGCTCTGGATAGTCTCACTTTCGTAAGTTGATTGCTTCATCAGAAAGTTTATTTTTATTGAATGAACTCGAAACGGTGTTCAGTCAAATCAGAGCACACGTTTTTACACGATCGAATTTCAAAAACGGGGTTTGCCTCACATGCATTTATTGGTTACTTTGCAAAATAAATTATTAACTGCTGATGATGTAGATCAGTTTGTCGTGCTGAAATTCCAAACAGAGAAACCTATCCTGAATTATGGTACGAAGTCATTAAACAGATGCCTCACAGACCTCATTTAGAAGATTATGTTGGGACTCAAAAGAAAAAAAGTGTTTAAAGAAATTTCCAAAAGCATTCATTCAAACAACAGATATGACTAAGGTTGGCTTTCCTGATTATTGCCGAAGAGATAATCGTCACGAACAACACACTTATCATGGAAAGAAAGATGGTAAAATTGTGATGCTCGATAATTCAATGATTGTACCGTATAATCCGTATTTGCTCAAACGATTCGATTTTCATATTAATGTCAAGTATTGTGCATCGGTTATGAGTATTAAGTACATCTACAAGTACATTCATAAAGTGCATGATAGAGTGCGCGTAACTTTGTCGAAAGAACAGTCTCAAGGAAGTTCAAGCATATTTAGATACTTGCTATATCAGTGTAATGGAAAGCGGGTGGCATTTAATGGAATTGCCAATGCATGGTCAAAGTCATTCTGTTGAATTATTAACAATTCATTTACCAGGTCAGAATATGATTCAGATTAAAGATGGTAAAGAAGCTGAAGCTTTAGAGGTGGGGAAAAATAGAAATACAAAATTATTGGCTTATTTTGAACTTAATAAAACAGACATAAATGCAAAAGCATATGCATATGCGCAAATTCCTCAACAATAAACATGGCAGAAACAAAAAAGAGTGTGGCATCAAAGAAAAATTTATTTCAAAAGTGTTGCTCAATTAAATATTGTATCACCAAAAGATATCAAACGGTTTCATTTAAAATTATTGTTACGTGAATCGAAAAGACCAAAGTCATATAAAGATGTTCTAACTATAGATGGAAGTAAGTACGGTACTTTTCAAGAAGCGGCACGACCAGGTAGGTTATGTACTATATGTTTGAAATGATGTCTGATGCCACTTCTGTAATGATGCCTGACAAATTAAGACACTTCTTTGTGTACTTAATTATGACGGATGAAGTTGATGCTTTACAATTATGGAACATGTTCAAAGGAACATTATCCGAAAAGTCGAATGAACAAACGGCTCTTTCGATCATCAAAGAAATGTTAGAAGCAAAAGATTTAACGATGCAGCAATTTGGACTTCCAGAAGAAATAGACGAATCAGAGGTAAAGAAAGAGATAACAGCAGACGAAAATTTAACAGTGGAAGACCATAAAAAATTATATCAGAAAAGTAAATTCAAAATATTGTTTTTACTGAAGTTTTAAAGTAAAAGTGAACATAATGCATATGTAGCAATTCTCATGAAAAAAATAATCTCTTTAAATTGTATTTCTGGAAAAACAAACCTGGGGGTTGGCGAGTGAAGTGAGCAGGGGGCAAAGCCCCCTAGTACTTTCAAATGTTTCTGTCCAAAAACAGTCAGAAAGTTGTATACCGATCTGCTATTTGCAAACTTACCTAACAGTCCATGCTAGCAATGAGACTATTTCCTGACTGGCTTAATGAAAACTTTACAGATATAGTAAAAGGAATTTCTATTTCATATTAACTTAAAGGGGGTAAAAGACTATACCATATTCTAAGTAACTGTAAGAATTTAATATTCTATTACTGAAATTAAACAATTCGGACAATGACATTAAACATTCTAAGACTGGCTCCTACATGCATGCTTCTCCCAGCGTAACTTGTATTGGTGATTTTTCCCACAAGTAAAAGAGGAAAAGTGTACAAAATAAATGAGCTGAAGGGACCACTCCCAAGGCAGATCTGAAATAGTAAATTAAACTGTAATGGAAGTCATACAGAATATTTCTCTGTTTTAAGACACATAATTTTGCAAATTTGTCAATTGTTTTCAATAGTTGATTTTGAAATTCCAAAACCTTGTTTGGGATACTCTATTCAAAGTATCTCAACAAAAGTTGAACTTTAATAGTAAATTTCCTTGAAGATGAAATGTGCCAGAATCAACAAAATTGGTTTACTGCAAGCCGAATTGTTCCATACTGACAGACAGAAAGACATGGCAACCTCAGTAGGTGCTTCTCAAGTGATATACCAATGCACCTAAAAAAAAGCTGCCATACTATTTTTACACCATAGACCAGTGGTATATGACATACAGCTCACAGACAAGGTCTAGTGGTGTGTAACACCCATTTTCTCAGTTGGCCTCCATGTTGGATCCTATTGCAGTGCCAGCCCTTTATGTACACAAACTACCGTTCTATTCATAATGATTTTTTTTTTATTAAATAAAATCTTTCCTACACTACCATCCAGTGTCAGGGGGTTGTGCTTAGCAAGCAACCACCTCTGAAAAATATTCAGGAAGTGCATTGTTGGTAAGAACAATACTAAAGCCTGAAGATATTTTGCCAGAGCAAAGAAAAGCACCAGGATATGAAAATGTAATTTAAGAACAGGCGGCAGTCAACACTAGAAAGCCAACATTCATGTGATGAAACCCAATAGGCAAACCAAACTCAAAACATTCTGTAGTAAAATACTTTTATTTCTAAGTCTTTAAATAAAATAAATACTTGCAAAAAATTTTTGATTTGTGTCCACAAACTTGAACAGTTAGAAGCAACACGTCACCATCTTATATAGTAGTGACATGCTGACGTCACATGCCATGTCTTCTGGGAGTCACTAAAGAGCAACTGTAATCTAAGTGACAGATTTGAGGGAGCCATGAAGAAATGTTGGTGCACCAACCAGGTTTCCCCATTTAATACAGAATAAAACCTGTTCAACAGAGGCAAAAGAAATGGGCACTCGCGGATGCAGTAACTGAAATACAGTAAAGGCAATCATGTACAAATTGGCCTTGAAAGGGCTTCTGTAAGGCTTTGGGGAGCTCCGCACTGGTCATTGCCCTGGTCTAAAAAGCGATGCAACATTTCAGGGACGTCCACTTTTTATACTGTCTGGGTTGGATGGAGCAGGGCTCCTCTATCTCAGCTACCTGCTTTAGGTGTCTTCTCAGCACTGTGAGGGACCATTAATGACAGAGCCCCCCCCCCATCTTAGCAGGGCATTGCATACCTCATAGGACAGGGGTGTCGAACTCTAGTCCTCGTGGGCCACAGTGGGTACAGGTTTTCATTCTAACCCTTTTCCTAATCAGTGACCAGTTTTCATTGCTAATTAACTTCTTTTCCCTTCATTTTCATAGTTCTGTTTTTAAGTATTCAGTCCTCTGAATTGATTCTTTTCTCCTTTAAATGGCAGCCAAACAGAAATGAAACATGAAATGAGCTGGCAGATGACCAGGTAAATGAAGGCGTCAAACTCCAACCAATTTCACTCCAACCAGTTTCTTAATGAGAAGCCAATTCTTCCTGTCAATTAAACCCATTATTCAATTTTATAGCTTGTTGCTGCTCTCATTCTGCCACAGCAGACATTTCCAAAACTGTGGATGATCTGTTTTTTCTAAAAACATCGTCAAAATGTTTTGGTGACCAGAGCAGATTAACCTTACTGAGACCATTCACCTTTCTTTAATTTCAGATATTGTGGTTAGCTGGTCACATGGCGGCTTGTTTTGCGTCTCATAATCGTTAGGCTGCTAATTAAGGGAAAATGAACAACTAGGAGGACCAAATCAAGTTAATTAAAACTAAGGCAAAAGAAGTTATTTAGCAGCAAAAACTGGTCACTAATTAAGAAGAAGGTTAGAATGAAAACCTGCAGCCACTGCGGCCCTCCAGGACCGAAGTTCGACACCTGTGTCATAAGAGCCCAGAAGGTGATTATCTAACGTGCATCTGTGACACCATGAACATTGTTACTATGAACAAAAAGGGGGAAATTGTTGCCAAAAATAGGAGTTAAAACGGTGTTGTGGAGAACATAAATATATCACAAGAAAAATAACCCACATTTTCAAAGCGAACCCTAAACTAAAAAATAATAAGAGAATCAAGTAAAGCATGTTCCCAAAACTTTTAAATCATAACAAAAGTGTTGTGCTTGAATCTCTTCTTCATTAATCTGCAATCCTGGCTCTTGCTTATATAAATTTGTTGATTTTAACAAAGGATTGCCTGGAAATTATTTTTGCTTCAAGAAATTCTTACCTCTGTCGTATGAATAAATGAAAATGATTTTTCGAGGTTAAATTTTAAACTCTTTGGAGTGATACTGCTCTGTGTGATGGCACCTTTACAAGAGCTGCTCCTATCAGACAGTGCTCAGATTGTGCTGCACCACACAGTGAGTCAGCCTTGTCTGGAAGTGGAGTTGTGGTGGCATCTGGGCACACGTGTGCATGTATGTAGGAGGTGGGTGCAGAAAGCCTCCAGCGGATAAAACAAAAGTTCAATATGAATGATATATAGTGTGACAGATTGAGGCTTTGCCGTCCTCTTGAACCCTTCGATCCGACTCCAGACACGAGGAAAAAGTCCAATAATCCTTTATTTGGACAACTGTACAGTGCACAAAGCACCCTCCTCTCCACAATACTCAAACTCTCAACAATAATCAATAATACACTCCATCACTCCCAGACGCGTTGCCACCCTTACACCCAGCTCAGCTCACCGTCTGGGAGCTGTCACAGTCCTTTTAAAGTCCCTGACCCAGAAGTGTTCCAATCCCCAGTCCATGTGATTCCTTATCACTTCCGGGTCAGATAAAAAGTCCTTTTCTTCATCCCGGAAGTACGTCACTTCTGCCATCGCTTTGCCTATGACGCACTTCCGGGTTATAGGGCACATATGACTCTCTAAGCCTCCCTGCAGCGTCCTCTGTTGGCCCCTGGGGTATCCAGTAGGTTTGTAGGGGAAAACTCCATAGTCCATGATTCCCTGCTGGTATCCGGGGCACCTCCATGCTGCAGGGAGAGCTCCATCTGGCGGCCTGGGGGTATTGGCCGGGATGAAAAGCCGGCCATGGACCACAATAGTTTATATGTTGTTTTACATTTAGATGTTTGACTGACTGCGATTGTTATATGTTTTCCAGTCACTTTGAGTTAGTCAGCAGTTAGGCTTTGCCATAACTATGCTGAGCTATGAGCCAGCAGGCTAATGAATGTGCCTGTGCCTAGCTCATTTCACTATGGATATGAGAGACCAGGACAGCTTTTATGAGAACTCGTGTCTTTGACCAGTGGAAGCTCTTTGGCTCAACAAACAATTCCAACTGCTCAGACCCATCCAGCCACAAATGTAAACTGATGCAGCCTGTCCTGGAAATGGATATGAGGAATCGGTACAATTTTAGCAGCATGACTTCTACCCGGAAGTGAGACTCACACTCAAGTGCGACAGCTGCAAGAGTGAGAGTCAGAGTGAGAGTAGCAAACAGGCCTGGAGCAATCAAGGAAGGCTAGGGAGGACAATCACAATGTAGACAGTGCAGCAGATTTCTTAATTCCTTTTCATTAATTAGCTATTTATTTTAGACAGGTAGAAGAAAACATTAATATAAACAACTCTATTCTAGTTCAGTTTCTTCCCTGAGGACAAATTATATTTTCACTTGTGGTTAGTCATGTCATGGAGCTGGGTTCTAGCAGAAAAATCTGTACTTAAAAGGCCCATAGCTTTATAGGAAATTGTCACACATGCGCATCTGAGGATCACCATCCAAGTATGTGATACCACCCCAGGCCGAGAGGGGGTGCAGCTGCTAAGTGTCTTGTCTTGTCACTGATCCCGTTCCAGAACATCAAAAGGACCACCGCCCAAAAGGAGGCATCACTTATTGCGGAGATGACTTGACCAAAGGCGCTCTGACTCTAACAACCAATCTGCAGACCCAATTAATCAGAAGCCACCCCACTATGTCACAATGTCCCTTTTTGTTGTTTTCTTACACCATCAAGTGTTGGTTTTTTTTTTTGTTGTATAATATTAGTAAATGGGGAGAGCTGTGTTGGCACCCCAAAATATTCCACAGTTAACAACCTTTCTTCATTTAGATGACCATATCATCCGCTGATTACAGACTCTCGACCTGACCCAGAATTTGTCCCTTGCTTGGGAGAACACTGTAAAACCCTCGACCTGTCAGGCAGCTGTAGCTGTAGCCATCGACCTTTGTGTGCCCCAATGTATATTCTGGTTTCAGCCAACTGATATTTGACATGAAGACTGCGTGAAACTCACATATGCGTAGATCTCCTTAAAGTGTTTGTTACAGAATTTCTTACAGCATGTTACTAGACATTAAAGTATTTGAATAATATTAGCCAAACCAAGAAGCCTGCAATATTACTAGCGGTGACCAAGAGGAAACAACAATATGTAGCAAATCCTCTTAAAGGAGGGTATTTCAAAACATAAGGTAACATGACCTCCTTTAATCAAAGGCTTGTACTGTATGTCCAGATGCAAAATACTTTTTTTTTTCAATATAATCTCCAAACTTCTCTAGGTATTTGTTCTGTGAGCCTCAACAAGATAAAAGATTAAAGAAGATATCTGTATCAAGGCAATGTAGCCAGGACGGTATGGCATTTCATATGTCACTATTAGTTTCCAATGGACCTTCCAAAAGGTTAAACAGAAGGAAGTCTCTTGGTCCAAAGTCCAGGCTGTGAAGTGCATGGCCCTTACGCTCCCATAAAAAAGCCTGGAGTTGTTTTTGCAACGAGAAGGCTGCCCTTACAGCAAAGCAGGATAACTCCTCCACCAGTTGGCAATATATTTCATCTGGGACTGTGTCTCTGGCATGAAGAAATCGGATCTCACTGTGCATTTCTATGTCTGTCCGTGTGTCGAGACATCCTGCCATCTTTAGAGTGACACAGGCAGCAGTAAATGCTCAGTCACACCCTCTGATAATCTGAAACATAACCACACATAATGTATTAAAAGCTGTGTCTATTCATGCCAACTCCATGTTTAAAGTGAACACACGTGTTGCCTTACTTTCTGAAATAATTGTATACCGAGCTGTTGCTTAGTCAATGCTAAATGCTTAAGAATGCATACCTCACTGTGTGACTGCTTCTTACCTTCCAAAGGCAGAAAGCTAAAAAGTATTAAAAAGTTTGGTAAACCTAACCAAACCCCACCCTAGCAAATTTGTCTTCCCACCTGTAAAACTGGCACTTAAAATGACAAATTAGAGAATACACAGAGTTCAAACAGGTTCAGAATGAATAAATAAAAGCCAGACGTATATATATTCCTAATAATGCGTGAATGAATCGTAAATGTGCCACAAAAGAAATATGTGTGCACCACTGAGCCCCAAATCCCAGACTCACTTACATGCAACACAGTCACGGGTTTAACTAAAGTCCATTTATTACACACAGAAAACCACAATTAAAGTACCACAAACACAGATATTACCCCTCTCCTTCCACTCCTCCTGGTGAGCTGTGTCTTCTTCCTCCCGATGCTGATTCCCCGGGTAATGGCTCCTTTTGAAAAACTTCCAGGTCAAGTGAAAATCTATGAGAGAGGGGATCATGAGATACTGTAGCGCCCTCTGGTAGGACCCAAGTAAAGTCAACAATGTTGCTCCACAGCACTACAGATCCCAAAATGCCATGTGGGTGTCTGTATGAGTGCTGAAGCCAAGGAATACTGCGATCTAAGGTATTGGGGTAGCAGATAATCTGAGCTGATTGACTGCCCCTGTCTCTCTGTTATACTGGCCTCCCAGTCTTTAGACCTTTAGACCATCCCAGCCGGGATGCTAGTGAACCCAGTTCTGCAAGGGCATCTACTGCCTGCCACCTGGCCGAGTCAAGACATTCCTTGCCTTTTTTCTTGTGGCTTTCACGGGCTAGCCTTCCATCCAGGTAAGGAACCTCACCCCACCCATACACATCTTCCATCACATTTGGAATAGTTCCATTTTTACAAGTGAAAAATTTAATATTAGCAATTTAGAGAAAAGAATGCAGAATCTAGCCACAGGGGATGCACAAACCAGTGTGTTTCTTCATGCCGGTCCCAAGCCCGGATAAATAGGGAGGGTTACATCAGGAAGGGCATCCGGTGTAAAATTTTGCCAAATCAATATGCGGACAACAATACAAATCTCTGGGTTAACAACGACCACCACCAGTACTGTTATCCTACAGGGTGCTGGCGAAAATTGGGCTAGTGTTGGCTGAAGAAGAAAAAGGAGAAGAAGAGGGGGGATACATGTCCGGAGGCAGAAGGAGAGGAGGAGAGTAAAGAGAGTGGAACTGAGGGTAGGAACTTTGAATGTTGGCTGTGTGACTGGTAAGGGGAGAGAGTTAGCAGATATGATGGAGAGAAGGAAGGTTGATATATTGTACGTGCAAGAGACTAAATGGAAGTGGAATAAGGCCAGGTGGAATGGAGGTGGATTCAAATTGTTCTATCATGGTGTGGATGGGAGGAGAAATGGGGTAGGAGTTATTCTGAAGGAACAGTATGTTAATAGTGTTTTGGAGGTGAAAAGAGCGTCAGACAGAGTAATGATTATGAAGCTGTAAATTGGAGGTGTTATGATGAATGTTGTTAGTGCATATGCACCGCAAGTTGGGTGTGCAATGGGTGAGAAAGAAGATTTTTGGAGTGAGTTGGATGAAGTGATGAACAGTGTATCCAAGGGACAGAATGTGGTGATTGGAGCGGATTTCAATGGGCATGTTGGTGAAGGGAACAGTGGAGACAAGGAGGTGATGGGTAGGTATGGTGTCAAGGAGAGGAATTAAGAAGGTCAGAGGATGGTGGATTTTGCCAAAAGGATGGACATGGCTGTGGTGAACACGTATTTTAAGAAGACAGAGGAACATAGGGTGACGTACAAGAGTGGACGAAGGATGCACACAAGTAGATTACATCCTATGTAGAAGAGTTGATCTGAAGGAGATTGAAGACTGCAAAGTGGTGGCAGGGGAAAGTGTAGTTAAGCAGCATAGGATGGTGGTCTGTAGGATGACATTGGAGATCAAGAAGAGGAAAAGAGTGAGGGCAGAGCCAAGGATCAAATGGTGAAAGTTGAAAAAGGAAGACTGCAAGGTTGAGTTTAGGGAGGAGGTGAGACAGGCACTGGGTGGCAGTGAAGAGCTACCAGACAGCTGGGAAACTACAGCAGATGTAGTAAGAGTGACAGCAAAAAGGGTGCTTGGCGTGACATCTGGAAAGAGGAAGGAGGAAAAGGAAATCAGGTGGTGCAATGAGGAAACACAGGAGAGTATACAGAGGAAGAGGATGGCAAAGAAGAAGTGGGATAGTCAGAGAGATGCAGAAAGTAGACAAGAGTACAAGGAGATAAGGCGCAAAGTGAAGAGAGAGGTGGTGAAGGCTAAAGAAAAGGCATTTGATGAGTTGTATGAGAGGTTCGACACAATGGAGGGAGAAAAGGACCTGCACTGATTGGCTACACAGACGGACCGAGCTGGGAAAGATGTGCAGCAGGTTAGGGTGATAAAGGATGAAGATGGAAATGTACTCACAAGCGAGGAGAGGGTGTTGAGAAAATGGAAAGAGTATTTTGAGAGGCTGATGAATGAAGAGAATAAGAGAGAGAAGAGGTTGGATGATGTGGAGATAGTGAATCAGGAAGTGCAACAGATTAGCAAGGAGGAAGTAAGGACAGCTATGAAGAGGATTAAAAATGTAAAGGCCGTTGGTCCAGATGACATACCCATGGAAGCATGGAATTGTTTAGGAGAGATGGCAGTGGAGTTTTTAACCAGATTGTTTAATGGAATCTTGGAAAGTGAGAGGATGCCTGAGGAGTGGAGAAGAAGTATACTGGTGTCGATATTTAAGAATAAGGGGGATGTGCAGGACTGTAGTAACTACAGGTGAATAAAATTGATGAGCCACAGCATGAAGTTATGGGAAAGAGTAGTGGAAGCTAGGTTAAGAAGTGAGGTGATTATTAGTGAGCAGCAGTATGGTTTCATGCCAAGAAAGAGCACCACAGATGCAATGTTTGCTCTGAGGATGTTGATGGAGAAGTTTAGAGAAGGCCAGAAGTAGTTGCATTGCGTCTTTGTGGACCTGGAAAAAGCATATGACAGGGTGCCTCAAGAGGAGCTGGGGTATTGTATGAGGAAGTCGGGAGTGGGAGAGAAGTACGTAAGAGTTGCATAGGATATGCACAAGGGAAGTGTGACAGTGGTGAGGTATGCGGTAGGAGCGATGGATGCATTCAACGTGGAGGTCGGATTACATCAGGGATCAGCTCTGAGCCCTTTCTTATTTGCAATGGTGATGGACAGGTTGACAGACGAGATTAGACAGGAGTCCCCGTGGACTATGATGTTTGCTGATGACATTGTGATCTGTAGCAATAGTAGTGAGCAGGTTGAGGAGACCCTGGAGAAGTGGAGATATGCTCTAGAGAGGAGAGGAATGAAGGTCAGTAGGAACAACACAGAATACATGTGTGTAAATGAGAGGGAGGTCAGTGGAATGGTGAGGAAGCAGGGAGTAGAATTGGTGAAGGTGGATGAGTTTAAATACTTGGGATCAACAGTACAGAATAATGAGGATTGTGGAAGAGAGGTGAAGAAGAGAGTCCTGGCAGGGTGGAATGGGTGGAGAAGAGTGTCAGGAGTGATTTGTGACTGACATGTATCAGCAAGAGTGAAAGGGAAGATCTACAGGACAGTAGTGAGACCAGCTATGTTATGGGTTGGAGATGGTGGCACTGACCAGAAAGCAGGAGACAGAGCTGGAGATGGCAGAGTTAAAGCTGCTAAGATTTGCACTGGGTGTGACGAGGATGGATCGAATTAGAAATGAGTACATTAGAGGGTCGACTCAAGTTGGATGGTTGGGAGACAAAGTCAGAGAGGTGAGATTGCGTTGGTTTGGACATGTGCAGAGGAGAGATGCTGGGTATATTGGGAGAAGGATGCTAAGAATAGAGCTGCCAGGGAAGAGGAAAAGAGGAAGGCCTAAGCGAAGGTTTATGGATGTGGTGAGAGAGCTCACACAGGTGATGGGTGTAACAGAACAAAATGCAGAGGACAGAAAGATATGGAATAAGATGATCTGCTGTGGCAACCCCTAACAAGAGCAGCCGAAAGAAGAAGAAGATGAGAAAAGAATGCAGAAAAATTGTTCAAATCATCCACCTTAATAAAAGGATAAGTGTCTGTGTGTCGGAGTGTCCATCCGGTTGTTATGTCTCTGTCATTCCAAAAGATGGCACATCACAAATGTTTTTTGTAATAAAATGCATTGCATTTGTCATTCCAATCGATAGTGCTTTAGAAATATCAGTACTGCTTTTACGAATCCCATACCAAAAGAAATAAAATAGAAACAAACATTAACACCGAGGTCTACGTTGATTACTTGCAGTATATTTCAACCTGTTTTAGACTAGTAGCAAAGCTAGTAAAAAAGATAAATGACTGTGTATCTATCTGTGCGTCTGTCTGGTTGGTATGTCTCGATTATTTCAAAAGATGGTGCATCACAAACACTTTTTGTAATAAAATGCATTGTATTTGCCATTCCAACAGATGGCATATAACTGAGACATATGCACTGCATGGTGTGCTGCAAATGTTAACACTGAGGCCTGCATTGATTATTTAGATTTCAACTCATCTTAGACAGGGGTGGACATCTAGGCCTGTATAAGAAAGTAGTAGATTGATCTCACCAGTTATCTCGAAAGGCTTACTTACTCATGCTGCTGTTTACAGGCTCATATCGAGTTTTTTACCCATGTTAAACCTCTGTAGGCTTTCAAAGTGTTGGGAGTGGCTTTTAGGCTGTCAGAAGGCTTAAAAAGAGTACATTAGTCCCGACTCCCTTGGAATAGTAGATAAACAGATTACCCTTACAGATTAATCTTTAATACCAGAGTAGTCATTTGGGTGATGGTGGTTCTACTGTTTTCTATTGGCATCAAAAGTCATGCCAGAACTGCAGTAGCCTTGAACACTGAAAAATTGAAAGAGTACAATGTGAAAGTGGTGAAGTTACACTTTGTGTAAACTGCTTATTTCTTTTTAAAACTTATAAAGAAATAAAAATATGGAAAATGCATCCAAGTTACTTTAAAAGGAGCTCATGAAGTTTTAGATCACATAAAGAATAACACAGGTTGAAAAACATGATGTCTCATCTCATTCTGAAATCTGCTTAATCCAGTTCATGGTCGTGGTGGACCAGACCCAAACTCTACAGCACTGGGTGCAAGGCAAGAAATTAGCCTTGGTCATGGTGCCAGTCAACCACCAGCCCAATTAATGTCATTAGCAAGTCATTAGAGACTTGGGATAACAAACACAATATCTGGGAGAAAATCCCTGCAGGTGTAGTTGACTGTATTTTATTTGCCCCCTGCGTAGTGCTTCTGAAGTTAAAGATAAGGCAAAGAGCAATTGGACAAAGAAAAAACACCTTCTCTCCAATTCCATTTCAATGATCACACTGTGAATAATGGAAATTTTTTTTACATTTTAACATACTTATTTTATATTAAACTATTTTCACTGAGACCTACTGAACATTTTTTATATACTTTAAGAACATGTGACTCTATCTATCTATCTATCTATCTATCTATCTATCTATCTATCTATCTATC
>JANRMT010062792.1:26117662-26135868 GCA_026402145.1 Polypterus bichir lapradei | reverse complement strand
ATCTATCTATCTATCAGTTTTCATAATCTATCAGCTTTATATAGTGCCTTTCATAATCTATCTATCTATCAGCTTTATATAGGGTCTTTTATAATCTGTCTATCTATCTATTGTGGACTAAGCCCCAGACACAGACAGGCGGACATGTTGTAAATCACCACTACATGTTTATTTACAGACTACTATCTACAAGTTAAATGCCACACAACCCCAAGCTCCCCCAAAGTCCAGGCCTCACACTCTTGCCTTGTCTCTTCAGGCCGCCTCCACTCCTCGCCTTCCAGCTTCGTCCTTCTTCCACCCGACTAAAGCCCTGAATGAAGGGAGGTGGCCCCTTTTATAAGCACCCGGATGTGCTCCAGGTGTGTTCCAGCAATCTTCCACTGACACGCTCCAGTGTGGCGGAAGTGCCGGCTGCATCCCCGGAAGCATTCCGGGTGTCCTTGCTCGTCTTCCCCCCCAGCACTTCCGGGTGTGGCAGAAGTGCTGAGGTCAAGGGTCCCAAAGGCATTAGGGTGCCTCCTGGCGGTGACCATCCATTCTTTTTTGAAATGGATTTGCTGTGCATTCAGATCTCTTTACTTTTTTTACATTTTGTTATTTTGCAGCTTTATGCTAAAATCTTTTAAATTATATTTTCCCCCTAACACTCAATACCCGGGAAAGACAAAGCAAGAACAGGACTTAAGAATGTTTTTTGCAAATATTTTAAAAATTAAAAATAAACTGAATTACCACACTGACACAAATATTCAGAACTTCTGCTATAGCAATTGACATTTGGCTCAGGAGCATCCCAAACTGTTGATCATCACTGAGATGTTTCTAGATCTTGTTTGGGGTCCACCTGTGGTCAATTCAGTTGATTGGACATGATTAGGAAAGGCACACACCTGTCCATAGAAGGACCCACAGCTGACAATGTGTATCAGAGCAAACGCTAAGCCATGAGATGAAAGGAACTCTCTGCAGAGCTCAGAGACAGGATTGTGTCAACAGCCTTAACACCAAGGAATCCTTTGACCACCTTAGTGACTTCAGCATCAGTGATGGGATTCCCTCCAACCTGGTGTGTCTAGAACTTGCTATTAATAGGAGGACATGTCCACCTGGTTGAGTCAAAGTGTTCCTCCAACCATTTGACAAATACCCTTGAAGAAGTCAACACCTCTCCATTCTTACTTAACACAGTCTGTGCAAGGTCAGGCCTTTCCCTTTTGAGGTTTCAAACAACAGAACAGTCTCAAGGACATCTAATAGTCTTTCTTCATGGCCCCTCTTCCCATGCTCGGGCTTTTGTGTCCATAGCCATTTTTTTAGCAGACCTGTCATCTGAGTGAGGAGATCCTACAATGAGCAGTTTAGTTACCATTTTTCACATGTATTATGTTATAATTTAATACACAAGCTTCTCGTTTAAACCTAGCATTTGAAGAGCTGGTGAAGTCACCAGGTTAGCCTTAGATTTTTAGTTGTGGTAAGGAAAAACATATACACACAAAACAAAATGTGTCAAAAAACAATAATAAATACATAACTCTGCATAGTGTATACACAAAAATATAGGTGCCTGAAAAACATGAGAAACGCATGTTTTGGAAACAAAACTTCAGGCTTGAAAATCCCATCTGATTTGTAACAACACGTTGACTCAACACTGCAGATGGTAATTTCCATTAACCAGACCGAGGCTGCCGAGTAAGAAGGATTATTTGCACAGAGCCCAGTTTCTCATGATGCCCTGCCGCCTCTAGGCAAGTCGTCTTGTTTCCTCCTCTGCTCAGCAGTGCCGTCTCTGTTACTGAAAGGCCATGTGTGTTACAAAGCTTTTTACAAAGTGATGAAAAGTAAGATCTATTCGTGTTCAGGAGCAACACAAGAGCTTTTTCTTTCGTAGAACTGCAGTGGTAACAGGATCTGCCCTTATTCACCTGATATTAATCCTTATGGTGTACAGTTTCCACCCAGAACACTCGAATGCAGTATACTGATGCCAGCACTTTGTAGGTTTGCCTGGAGTATCTGCATGGCTTACAGTATTAGAGAGGTGAACAAAGCAAGAAACGAAAGAATAGAAAAGAAAGTGGAGCTCAGCCAGACAAGAGGATGGATTTTTCCGTCAGTTTAAAGCTATCAGGTGCTAAGTTGGAAGGTGTGGTTTTGCTGGGCATAAGGCCAGTAGGCCAACTCCCTTGATGCCACCATTTTTTTGTTGTTTATTGTAACAATATTGTATGGTGGCAACATCTTTTGTTAAGACAGATTATATTCTCTCCACCTGCTGGGGTAAACAAAGAGGTAGAAAAACATTATTTTATAATGACACCTTAGTGGTAAAAGAGAGTGAGTCGAGTAATCTACACAGATAAACAGACTAATGCCTAACCTTAACAACAACACTAAAGCCTAACCTTAATGTAACCCTGATATTAATCCTGTATGCTACACACTAACTACATTAACCCCTAACTTTAACTTCACTCCTAAAACGGCTGCTCTTTATTTTCTGCCCTAGACTTGTGGTGACATCTACTAAGTTTAAAGTAGAAATTTTGAGACTAAATTGGAAATTTCAACTATAATCATCTTTATTTTCTTCACTGTGATTGTCATTTTTTTCATCTCTGTGGTCCTAATACTCTTCTGTTCGTCTACTGACTTCTGCCCATAAACTATGGTGAAAAACTGTGATGACATATGCCGCTCCGGCTGAATGGCTTAGAAGATGGATATTACTGAAGTGCATACATGGATAACGATTAGATGCTGTACGTCTGCGTAAAAAATTAAGATGACTTAAAAAGTTACCAATCACAGCTGCTTGATACATGTGATGTTAACAAGATGCCATCAACTAGTGACTTACTCCAGTTACTAGTTAGGGGTACATCGTATTGGAGGAAAAGGTGAAATGTGTTTTGGCAAACATCCCATTTAGGTTTTATTCGCAGAAAGGAAACAAACAGAAGTGCAAAACGTAACAGTCTGATTTCAGTCCCGAACTGGTTATGCCCCAATGGTGAGTGAAAACGCAACTACTTTAGCAATGGGCTTGTTGCCAATGTTACTACTGAGCATGCAAGAAAACGTATAACCACCCAAACGACAAATGACGAAGGATCAGCCAGTTTACGGATTTGTCTGATATTCTCAAGTCACCAGCTCAATCAGTATCAGTAAAGTCTTCAACTGATACAGCCGGGAAGCCATGCAGCTTTGTGGCTCACTGATACAACAGAAACAGTACCTTGCTGGAATGTGGAATGTCGAATGATGCAAGTTTGATTTTTTGTAATAATCTACTTGAGGACAGGCAGAGTTAAAGATGCTAAGATTTGCACTGGGTGTGACAAGGATGGATAGGATTAGAAATTAGTACATTAGAGGGTCGACTCAAGTTGGATGGTTGGGAGACAAGTCAGAGAGGCGAGATTGCGCTGGTTTGGACATATGCAGAGGAGAGATGCTGGGTATATTGGGAGAAGGATGCTAAGGATAGAGCTGCCAGGCAAGAGAAAAAGACGAAGGCCTAAGAGAAGGTTTATGGATGGGGTTAGAGAAGACATGAAAGATATGGAAAAAGATGATCCACTGTGGCAACCCTTAATGGGAGCAGCCGAAAGAAGAAGAAGAAGAAGATCTGATGTGGTCCGGTAGCTTGAAATTGGCCCCATATGCATGAGCTTCCCCTGCAAAGAACCAGGATCCCACTCAAAACAGTTGCTGTCTTCCACCCAGCATTAACCAGAATCACTGGCCCTGTAACCGAAAATGGAAGTTGGGTAAATCTTAACAAGAGACTAACCATAAATGAAGCACAAAGATGTTACTTTAGAAGATTTAACTGGCTTTTAATTAAGAAATCAGGTTGGAACAAAAATCTGCAACCACTACAGCCCATCACAGTCATAACAGAGCAACATCGTATGTTCAGTATGTTATAGTTTTAATCATTTTATACTTTTAACTCTATGTATTCCTCCTTTCTTTTTTAATTCATATGACCTTATGAGCTGTACAATTATGAAAAGAAAGTATTCATGTGTCTTCAATTCATGTTGCTGATGTTTAAGGTCTCCTTAATGGCCTTTCAAGCAAGAAGCACCAAGAAAAAAACATAACAGCAAGACCAATGAAAAACAAAAAGTAAATAAAAGTCAAATTGATAAAGCTGCAATTAAAAATAAAAACCTATTCTTAAATGATAATTTTTTAATGATTTTTGAACTATATTGGCAATCTGATAATTTGTAGAGAATTCCAATTTTTATTTTTCAGTTCCTGTTTATTCCACGACAGGGTCACAGGAAATCAACATCTAGTCAGCACTCACTCACATGGGCTTTGACTAGATAACACACATGTCTTTCAAATATGTTAGAAAATAAAAGTATCCAACCATGAGAAGAATGTGCCAAATAGTGACTAGGCTCAGATTTGAACCAAGGAGAGGGAAGAAAAGGAATCTCAAGCTCAGAATACTAAAGGTGAGCATATACTGATGTAATAAGCCACAAACACATTATACTACTGGCACAATTATACAGTATTACCAATTAAAATAAGTAAAGACAGAGATGAATAAATTTGTTGGTACCCTTCCACAAAAAAGAAGGACCCACAATATAATATAATAACTTGAAACTGGCAAAAGTAATTGGCACCCATCATTGTTTATTCTGTATTTAATAAAAATCTGACTTTGCTTTAGCTTTTTTGTCAATGTTGAAGTTTTTGTTCAACAGAATATTTCAGGTAACACAAATAAAAATGACATGGACAAAATGCTAGGATGCCTAAGCTAATATTTTGTTGCACTCACGGAGGCTATTACTGCAAACGAGCGATTCCTGTAGCTCTCATTGAGATGTCTGCACTTGTCAACAGGTAGTTTGAGCCTCTCTAAAGGGGACCTTCTCCAGACTGCATGGTTCAGTTCTTTCCATAGATCTTCCATTGGAATCAAATCAGAGCTCATACTGTAGAAGGCCACTTTAGAAGAATCCGATGTTTTGTTCTTAGCAGTTCTTGGGTGCTTCTAGCTGTGTGTTTTGGATCAATTATTCTGTTAGAGCATACATGACCTGTGACTGAGACCAATCTTTCCAATACTGGGCAGTACGTTTAGTTCCAGAATGTCTTGATAGTCCTCAAATTACATTCTTCTCTGCTCAGACTCAAGGCAACCTGTGCCAGATATAGCAAAGCAGACCCAAAGCATAACCGAACCTCCTCCATATTTCACAGTAAGTGTGGTGTTTCTTTCTTTGAAAACTTCATTTTTTCATCAGCGGACATAGAGCTGATGTGACTTGCCGAAAAGCTCCAGTTTTTTCTCATCTGTCCAAAGGACATTCTCCCAGAAGAAATGTGGCTTGTCAATATGCATTTTAGTAAATTCCAGTCTGGATTTTTTATATTTTTTAACTGTGTAGTCCTCCTGGGTCTACTTCCATTGAGATCCCTATCACTCAAAAAGGACAGGATGGTGCAATCAGACACTAATGGACCGTGACCTTGTAGTATCATTTATTCTTGGCATTTTGTCTACCATTCTCACTATCCTTCTGCCCATTCTGGGGTTACTTTTCCTCTTGTGGTCATAGAGGTTGACTACAGTCCCATGGACCTTAAAATCCTTAATAATATTTGCAACTGCTGTCATAGTAACATCAAGCTGCTTGAAGATGGTCTTATAGCTTTTGCCTTTAAGATGCTTATCTATAATTTTCTTTGTCATATTCTCAGACAGCTTTCTCCTCTCCTTTCTCTGGTCCAGGTTCAGTGTGGGTCACATGATGATACCAAACAGCACAGTGGCTTATTTTCTCCATTTAAACAGGCTGAATGACTGATTGTGTAATCGGAGTCATATGTGATACTTAATAAAGAAAACAGCTAGTATGAAAAATCACTCTAATCCATTCATTTATGATCTTTCTAGGGGTACCAACAAATGTGTCCAGGTCATTTTAGAATATCTCATTTCACACTTGCTTTGCTTTACTTGGTGACAAAAACATGGGACAACTGCTTTTCATGTAATCACTTTTCAGGAGGCATTCAGCTCATGTTCATTGAGCTGTAAGGGTACCGACAAATTTGTCCACATCTGTAATTGTACTGTATTATCTGATTCCAATATTTACCATGGATAAACAAAATATTATTAGGAGATGTATCCACCTCAATATTATTTTTATCCATCCATGCTTTTTTGATTAAAGGATCACAGAATACTGAAGTCTTTCTCCTTAAGAATTAACTGCAGGTGGGAACTCACTCTGCATGAGATGCCGATCCATCAGTGCCCTTCACACTCGACTCATCTTAATTTTAATTTTAAATCTTAATTTTTTTCCTTATTTTTCTTAATTTATGATCAAGTGAGTCTGGAGATGTCTGACATCCAAAGAGAACAAATACATAAGCCTCGAAACACAAAACAATATCAGATATACTGTAATTCAGTTACATTGACAAGGCATTGGGGAAGTAACACCATATATAGCCATTTGCATTTGGATTTACATTTATTTTGCTTAGCAGAGACTTTTCTCTAAAGTGACTTACAAAACAGGATAACATAATTGTGTAAATATCAGTCTAGCGAACTGTTTAGAAACAAGTGTTGCAGGGGTTCACCGACAAAAGTGCGATAGACATATGCACCCCGAAAAAACTGCGACGGACAAATGAGCGCCGACAAACACGCTAACTGGTTTTCAACAAATGCGCGCCGACAAAATCGCCACGACAAAATTGCGAGAGAGGCCAAGAGAGTGGGACGCCCTTGCTGCAATTCTTCCTGCATATGCAGGGCGTGATCTTAAGGACTATCTGCGTGCCGTGCTGTTGGCATGCCGCGTCTCATAATATTGACTTCTAAAATAAACATTATTATATATGCTTTAAACTAGTAATTCATATTTAATGAAACTTTTGCGATTTTGTCGGCGCCATTTTGTCGAGGCGATTTTGTCGGCACGATTTTGACCGCGCGTTTTAATCGCCGCTATTTTGTCGGCGCGCATATGTCTATCGCGCAAATGACAGGTCACAGTTGCAGGATAAGGTTTAAAAATTGATCAGCACAAGTGAAGAGCTCAGGACAAAATGCAAGCTAGGTACACTTCCTTAGTTACAGAACTCATCAAAGTTATTTAGACAGAAATTCGCCAAACAAAAGAGTCTTCAAACACTTCTTAAACACACTGAGGGAGTCAGCAGTCCAGCAGCTTTTTTCACTATATAAGAGCCACACATAGAAAGACTTTTGACTGGGATTTAATGCCAAATAAAGGTGGCACCACCATAAGCTGTTCACTAGCAGACCCGAGTGTGCAAGAAGGAGCATAGGACCTCATAAGTGTCTCCATATATACAGTAATCCCTCGCTATATCGCGCTTCGACTTTCGCGGCTTCACTCTATCGCGGATTTTAATATGAAAGCATAACTAAATATATAACGCGGATTTTTCGCTGCTTCGCGGGTTCTGCGGACAATGTGTCTTTTTACTTCCTGTATATGCTTCCTCAGTTGGTTTGCCCAGTTGATTTCATACAAGGGACGCTATTGGCGGATGGCTGAGAAGCTAACCAATCAGAGCACGCAGTTAAGTTCTCCTGACTGAGAAGCTAACCAATCAGAGCACGCAGTTGAGCTCCTGCGTGCTGAATGCAGTGTTAACCAGGAAGTCTCGTCTCACTCATTCAGCATCAACGTGTTTCGCTGTGTAAAGAGTTGTGCTATTTAGTGTTTATCTTTGTGCATAGTCAAGCCCTTCATTATGGCTCCAAAACAATCTGCTACTGCTTCAGGGGCCGTGCCCAAGCGCAAGAAGAAGATGTTAACGATTGCCGAAAAGGTAAACGTTTTGGATTTGTTGAAGGCTACGATTCTTTTTATTTAAAAAGTAGGAAAGGAATATAAGATCTACGGCTGCAGTGTCCTTTTAACCAGGGTGCAAAACGAGTTGTAAGTGGATGTAATAAGGCAGTAGTCTGGATGGAATCTGCTTTAGGGATTTGGATTGAAGACTGCCAGAAGAAGAACAACGGCAGTGCTACACAATCGCCTGGAGTGGCTCCTTTACAAGGGCTGTAACGCTCTCCTTTGTTGTGCAGTAAAATTAAACTCATTGTTATCGGACAAGTCATCGTGTCATTGTTGGTGAGTAACCATAATTAATTTTCTTCTTACAGTGCTTAGTACATGTACATACGTTTAGTGTCACTGTACACACATTTACTGTATACTATTTTTCTTGCATTGTACGTATTTATTGCTGGTGACCTGTCTATCGTAATGGCTGTAACATATGTGATATCGGAGACACTCAATATCTTTAAAATAATATTTAGGTTTTACTGTATATAAACAGTGTGCTTAAATACATAATTTCAATGAATCTTACCTAATATCTAAGAGAATACAAAGGGATTATGCTGTATAACTCTGCGGGGAATATTTATAAACAGTGCGGGAGAGTTTATAAGGGCTTAAAATATATAAAAATAACCATACAAACATATGGTTTCTACTTCGCGGATTTTCACCTATCGCAGGGGGGGTCTGGAACGCAACCCCCGCGATCGAGGAGGGATTACTGTATAGTTGCACACCCACTGACTACTTTATAGACAAGCATCAAGGATTGGAACTTCATATGTGATTCTACAGTAAGTCAAAGTAGTGATCTGAAAAGAGGAATGACATGTGCCAGCCATGGCTGGTTGAACGCCAGATGTGCCACCACATTTTGCGTCATCTACAGTGGCTTGGTAACACATGTATATATCCCTACCAATAGAGACTTGTGGTAGTCTAACATGACAAGACCAATGGCTGAACCAGGAGTTGTGCTTCATGCCCTGTCACGATCAGTCGCATCTTGAGAATGTTGCATAGAATGAATCTGCAAGACCAAGAGACCAATGTAACATGGTCAGTGGAGGACAGCTAGTCATTCATCTCCACCCCAAGGTTGTGTACTGATGTGGCAGGTGTGATAGTGAGCCATCCTGAACAAAGATGGAGTGTTAAATAGAAGGACGAGCAGGAATAACGACCAACAGGAGGTGCTACCATCACACAGTAGGATCACCCAAAACCTTCATTTAAGTCACTGAGTCACTGAGTCACTGAGACTGGATTTGGCAGATAGCTGGTAAAAAGGATTCAACCTTCACGAGGGAGGAAGGAAGAGCCAAGGTGGTTGAAAGTGTGAACTTAAAAGAAGGTGTACTGGAAGAGGTAGCTATGGGGCTACATTTGAGTATGTAAGCCTTGGACTGATTAGGTAGGTGTCTGTCATTTTACCCAGCAATTGTACTTTTGTCATCCTTGAAGTGTTTCTTCTGTTGTTTTTAAACCACATGTTGTTTGTTACTTTGCTACAACCTGACTTGGATCCTTCTTCTCTCTCCATTTACAGACCTATCTCTAATCTCCCTTTTTCGGCTAAAGTGATGGAACGCGTGGTTGCTACACAACTCCATGCTTTTCTTCTAGACAATACACTCTATGAGCCTTTTCAGTCAGGCTTTTGTACACAGCACAGCACTGAGACAGGTCTTTTCCATGTAGTTAATGATCTTCTCCGGTCTGCAGATTGCGGTTCACTTAAAATTCTCCTCCTTCTTGACTTAAGTGTAGCATATGTTTCTGATAGGCAACGGTTTGCCACACTTGGCCAATATAAATCCTTGACCTCACCTGTGTCCTTCAGGGTTCAGTCATTGGGCCATTAGTCTTTCTACTTTATATCCTTCCTTTGGGTCAGATTATTTGCAGACATGGCCTTATCTTCCACTGTTATGCATACAACATATAGTTATATCTTAATACAGACTCCCTTATAGACTCACTTCCCAGCACACTTGCTGACTGCATCACTGATCTTAGGCTATGGATGGAAAATAACTTTCTCAAACTTAATGTCAATAAAACTGAAGTGTTACTGGTAGGCCCAAACTCCCTTCTTTCTAAGGCATCCAACTTCTCTGTTTCTATTGATGGTACACTTGTCAAACCTGCTCCTGTTGTCAGAAATCTTGGTGTTTTGTTTGATTCATCACTACACATTAGGTCTCTTTCCAAAATTTAATTCTATCATCTCCATAACATTGCCTACCTCCGTCCATTTCTGTCCTTTAATGATGTTCAAATTCTGGTTCATTGTTTCACAATGTCTCATATTGATTACTGTTCCCTCTTCATCGGCCTCCCCGCAAAATCTTTACAGAAGCTACAGTACATTCAACAACAACATTTATTTCTATAGCACATTTTCATACAAATGATGTAGCTCAAAGTGCTTTACAAGATGAAGAAAGAATATAAATATATATATATATATATCCTATGGCCAGGGAGGACAGAAAGAACAAAAATAAAACTCCAGAGGCCTGGAGAAAAAAACAAAATCTGCAGGGGTTCCAAGGCCATAAGACTACCCAGCCCCCACTAGGCATTCTACCTAACATAAATTATCTCAATCAGTCCTACAGCCAGAGTCCTCTCCCACACAAAGCGTTTTGCTCAGATCTCCCCTGTTCTCTCCCAGCTGCACTGGTTACTGGTTCCATCAAGAATTAAATTCAAGATTCTGGTTCTCACCTTCAAAGCCCTACATAACCTTGCCCCTCTCTACCTCACTCAGCTACTAGCTCCTTACACTCCTTGTTGCTCTCTCAGGTCCTTGAGCAGTAAACTCCTTACTGTCCCACACACCAGACTCTCCACCCTAGGAGGCAGGTCTTTCAGTGTTATGGCCCCTCAACTCTGGAACTCTCTCTTCTTCAGTCTCTCCGAGATTGCTCCTCTTTCTCCACCTTTAAATCTCAACTCAAAACTTTCCTCTTTTACAAACTTTTATCTTCTATGTGATTTTTTTCCCCTTTGAATGTAAAGCGACCATGGGTTTGTGAAAGGCGCTCTATACAGTAAATGCAACTTATTATTATTTATTTACCCAAACCTCCTACAGTCCAACTGATATGCTGGGATTTGCAATAGTAAGAGAAATATTTAATGTGGCCTGTCACACAATAAGTCCCTTTGTCCTTCCTTACAACTAACATTAGATTTTTGCCACTGGTAGATCTGCTCAGACTCTGCAGAGGGTGAACACACAGGATTTGATGATCAGCATTACTTCCCAGAACAGAAAAGAAATACAAAGTGTATCACCTGCTTCATTCATTGACATGGCTAACCCTCTACAGGGCACATGCAACATTCATTGGTATGTCAGCAGTTTAACATCTACTGTGGCATTTCAAAGAAGTGAATGTGTGGCATGTGAACTGCTGTGCACAACATTTGCGTCACATTCATATTTAAAATATCGGTTCATGGATTTTACTGACTATACATGACTTTCTGACGTCACTGAATCCATGTTTGTTTGCCTATAACATCATTTTGTTTTCTAGAAAAAGGGTTTATGAGAAAAGTGTGTAAATAGGAATTTCAAAATTGTACTGGAAGAGCAAAGAACTCACATTTAGATCTGGAGGAAGCTTGTAGTCAAAAAACTTCAGAAATGCTAACAGGTTTAATGGTTCACTCAAGGATTGATGAAAAACAAGGGAATTCAGAATGGAAACCAGGAGAAGACGCTGGAATGAGGAGAAGCAAGTAGCAAGCTGGTGTAGTCTTGAACCAAGGGACACATCAGACTATGTTAGGTTCAGATTGCTCAGTCTCTTCAGTTTTAAAGGGAGACATCTTGGGGGACTTAATCCAGTTTTTTTAATCCTTTACTGTATCACAAATATCATGCAATCTCTTTGTAAAATAATAGTCGGCAATTGTAGATACCATGCTACCAGGGCAGCTACCAGGAAATGCTTTTACACTCAGAGGGCAAAACATTATGATTAGATTAAAATGGATAGATACCCAGTAACTCTGCAGGACTATGTAGATGAGACATGGTCTTTGTCTGTGGCCAGAACACACAGATTAGGCTGCCAGATGGCTGAAGGCAATGGAATGTGTGCTCTGGCACTAATGCCCTTGAATAAAACTTGGCGGTAAGTCACACCCATCTGCCCCAGAACTATTGGCAGAGTACAGTGTAATGCAATATTATGATGCCCACTTCACTTCTAATTGGTTGTCACCTCTTTGGTGTATTTATCACATTAATGGTGTGCCACCTCTCCTACTAATGAGCAGCCAATGCAGAGAATAAAAAAATAAGTGAAGCCCAAGTTTCATTCCGCAGATTTTAAAAGTAGTTTATAACTACTGCAGCTGCTAGAATCCTAACTAGGAAAAGAAAATCCGAACACATTTCTCCAGTTTTAATGTCACTACACTGGTTACCTGTGTCATTCAGGAGTGACTTCAAAATTCTGCTTATGGTTTATAAAGCCTAAAATAATCTCGCCCCATCTTATATATCGGAATGTCTGACACCCTATATTCCAAATCGTAACCTCAGATCCTCAAATGAGTGTCTCCTTAGAATTCCAAGAACAAAACTTAAAAGAAGTAGTGAGGCGGCCTTCTGCTGCTATGCACCTAAAATCTGGAATAGCCTGCCAATAGGAATTTGCCAGGCAAATACAGTAGAGCACTTTAAAACACTGCTGAAAACATATTACTTTAACATGGCCTTTCTATAACTTCAATTTAACTTAATTTAACTTAATCCTGATACTCTATATGTTCAATTTCCTCATAATAACTATTCATGGTGGCTCTAAAATCCGTATTGACCCCTACTCTTTGTTCTGTTTCTTTTTCCGGTTTCTTTGTGGTGGTGGCCTGCGCCACCTCCACCTACTCAAAGCTTCATGATGCTCCAACAATGATGGATGGATTAAAAGGCAGAATTCTATGTGACCATCATCATCAAGCCCTTCCGTGAGAACCCTAAAGAGGTCTGTTTCATTTATGTTAGGTAGAATGCCCAGAGGGGACTGGGCGGTCTCATGGTCTGGAATCCCTACAGATTTTATTTTTTCTCCAGCCGTCTGGAGTTTTTTTTTTTGTTTTTTCTGTCCCCCCTGGCCATTGGACCTTACTCTTATTCGATGTTAATTAATGTTTATTTATTTTGTTTTCTTATTGTGTCTTTTATTTTTCTATTCTTTATTATGTAAAGCACTTTGAGCTACTGTTTGTATGAAAATGTGCTATATAAATAAATGTTGTTGTTGTTGTTGTTATAAATCAGTAAAAAAGAAAACACCAAACCATCCTCCTCATCATTCATTACCAGTCCCGTTGAGGGTCACAGGGACTGGAGCCTGTCTGAGCAGATTATAGCTTTGCATAATGCTGTCCATCACTTAACAAACTTGCATACATTCACACAAACAGAAAATTTAGAGTTGATAATTACTCTAAAATGAAAATATGGTAGGCAAGTGTGAGAAAACCTCATAAGGACACTTTGAGAACTTGCTTGTTCTGCACAGGAAGTAGTAAAGCTTGGTTTATGACTAAAACACATTTATACTTGTGGCCCGTTCGATCGGCACTTGATATTCTCCTACACAATAAGTGACAGTGTTTGGTCAAAGTCGCATAGTTAATAATGTCACAGCAGAGGATGTGAGGCTCTGCTGATGAACAAAGAGTTGTGCCTGCTATTACTGACTTTAAGAAAAAGAAAAGGAGAAGGCAGAGTGTCAGACCTATTGACCTAAAGTCGTGAAGGAACGGTGAGTGTAATATTCTTGTGACTGGGGGACCTACAGGATGAGCAGATGTTTTTCAAATGTTTTTGCATGGCTTCCTTGTGTTTTAATGACCTGTTGCATCATATTCAGCCCTTCGTTCATCATTCTGGAGAAGAAGCATGCACGGCTGGACCCTCACCTCTTGTCTCTTACAGCTGAAGTTCCTGTGCTCCACAGATCTGTGTGCTGCCCCTCTGTCTCCCATTGTACACCAATGACTGCACCTCTACAGACCCATCAGTCAAATTACACAAGTTTGCTGATGATACAATGCTCATTGATCTAATCACGGATGATGAAGTGTGAATGTCTTATTGTTAAAATATTTAGTGCCAAATTATCCTCACCAGTGTTTATATGGTATGCCCCATCGTGCAAGGATGTATATGATCCAAGACAAAGAACTAATGACACTATAGGAGAAAATGTACTGTACTTGAGACTGCCTGTTTAACTAGGACATCCTGCACATTTGCATGTAAATTAGAAAATGAGGTCATATATAACATTTAATTTCATATTGTGTTCTCTGAAAACAGTTTATATAGATGAAGTCTTATTACTTTGAACCAGAAATTCACCCCTGACTTTTAATGATTAACCATTTTGGGACTGGTATTTAATGGCAGAGTGGTGTTATAAGAATATACCATTTATCTATATGTTGATTGGTGTAATTGAAATGCTAATTATTATATATAAATAAACTTAGCTGATTAAAGGAAGCTATTCTGTTAGATTTCTTTAGTCTGTCATGTTGCATTGAAAAAGAGCTCATGGGGCTCTTCTAAAGGGCATCCATTTTGGAGTTCATTTATAACTGGTCCATTTTTAAAAATAAAATAAAGAACTGAGAAAAAAATGTAACAACATGAAAACTCCTCACAGTAGCAACCATGCTGAGTGGGATCAGCAACACTTTTTCCTGTTTGTGTCTTTGCTCTGGGGTTTTAGAGATTTTCAAATCAGGGAGGATGGCAGCTGATGACATTTACTGCAGAGGAGATGACACGATGATATTTGCTCTTGGCCTGTGCTTATAATTTGCCAAACCAAGTGACTGAGGATGTGTGGATGATTTTGATTGCAGCTCAGTAAAAAGTGGACCAATATTGACTGGAGGACATGATGTTGTTTTTTCAGCTGTCAAAGGAAGTGCATTCTCTGACGTGTTTTATTAGTTACACTCCTCATATGATTAAATCATTTCATTGTCGTGGAGATTGTGGTCCACGTGAACTTAAATGTCTCCATCTCACTAACATTTGATTTATTTTTAGATGGGAAAGTGGAGGATTTTTTTTAGTCAGTAATTATTTTACCGTACTGAGTTCAAGACCAGGTTTAGAACATCATATCTGCTGGTCCACCTCTCTCCTACATACTTCATCATTAGTGATTAGATCAATGAGCATTGTATCATCAGCAAACTTATGTAATTTGACTGATGGGTCTCTAGAGGTGCAGTCATTGGTGTACAATGGGAGACAGAGGGGCAGCACACAGATCTGTGGAGCACGGGAACTTCAGCTGTAAGAGACAAGAGGTGAGGGTCCAGCCGTGCATGCTTCTTCTTCACCAGGCATTCACTCTAGTTTGTCTCAACATCCATTGTGTCTTCTTATTTAGTTTTTGTAGACAAAAAATCAATGAAGATTTCACTAAATAATTTAAATTCATTTAAATAGATTGTATTGGCATCAATACTGAATGTCTGTTAAAACCAGGTTGTAGTTTACTCATACAAAATCAAAAAAAAAGAAAGTCTTTAAACAAATGTGTTAATATTTCTACCATCCTCATCCTCTGAACCCTAATGATGTCGGGCTTGAAACTCTGATTGAAACTGCTTCAAGTAATACAAAGTACAGCATCTCAAAGCATTCCTCCAAACTCCATAGCAAAATGACCAAGTGAGATGATAACACTAAATAGGGGGGGCTTCATTATGTTGCACTGTTTGGAAAATTGTCTAACATTTCACCAGAACTGGCGCAGGAAACACAAAGTGGAAACTGATGATCTACAATTAGAATATTTTGAACCAATATTAATTCATGATAGTCACAAAAAGAAATGTTTCTTCTCCAGTTTGTGATTGGTGCCACCTGTCATCAACATTATTTGCCACACTTCACTTTTAAAAGTTTCATACAGGTTGTAAAGCATTTAGGAGCAGATGGGCGTCTTTTTAATGTTGCAATTTTTTCATTTAAAAAGCAAGTGCTAGTCTCCATTTTCTTCTTTTTTGTCCACACCACCCTGGCCTCTTTAACTGCTGCAAACACCAGCTCAGCGTTGAAGTATGGACAGATGAAAATGGGGAGTGTGATGAACGACACGCATGTGCAGGCATCCCGGCAGAGAAAGAATGTGGTTCCTTAACCGGACGGGAGGCCACTCCAAGAAATATGGTGCCCAGAAATCAGGCAGAGGATGCTGATGTCAGAATGGATACACTGGCGTCCCGGCAGGGGTAGAACCTGGAGCAATACCCGGCCAGGAGGCCCATATAATGGAAGGTCTGGGAAGGGCAATTGATTTGGTACATTTCCCCCCCAGGACATTTAGTGGAACCTGTAGTCCCTTGATGCAGCCCTGTGGTGTTCTGGGGGGACAGCTGGGGGGATTGAAGGGGTTAAAAATTCCTATATGGTGGGCCTTCCGAAATTAACCCAGAAGTACTTCTATCAGGCTATACACTAGCACCGGAAGTACTTCAGGATCTAAAATAAAAGAGGCCACTCGAAATCATCCAGGGAAAAAGAGAGAAAAGAGAAAGAAACTGAAGAGAAATGTGCTTAGTGTGTTATTGGAACTTTTGTGGAAGGTAACCGTGAAAATGAGCCAGTTTTATTTGAAGGGGTCTTGTGTCTGTGAGGTTCTGTCTGGAGTTTGGGGCTCTCTGGCGCCCCCTGATGGTTCACAGATATAATGAAAATGCAGACTCGAATCTCAACTCTGATTCGTTTGTGCTTCTTACATGAGCCTTTTATGATTGGATCCTGCTAATTATATTTTCTCAGCTGCTTTGACTGCCTTATGCTTATGTGTTACTCTCAATAACAATTCCTTTTCATTGTTAGTCCAAACAAAACAATCTGCTTTTTAGTTGTTTAGGTATTCATCATTGCTGTTCCCTGTGTGTAAATGGAAGGTGCAAATGATTATCTTGTTTCTGCTGATGTGAGCATGCCCAATGTAGACAAACGGCTAAGTCGAATGCGTTTTCGGTGGTTTTAGTGCAGGTGGAGATACTTTCATAAGCGATTTGAAAACACTAATTTGGACAGAGATCGTTTTTGTATAAAAATTTCATTTTAAAATGAAAGTGCAGTAGCCTTAGAATGAATAAGAAATCAAAATACACACAAGTAAACACTGGCTGCAGGCGTGCAAAAGAAACTATTATAATAAGGTAGGTGATGTAGGTGTGTTCTGAAGTTTTCACCTTATAAAATTCATATTAAGCAAATAAACCACAGACAGAATGTGATGTCAACAAATCACTTCATTAAATACTGAAAACCAAAGTATCTCTGGTATTCAGTTCTTTGCATTTGTTTCTTCACAACATTGTCTATAGTGTCACATAGTGTTTGTCCTGTAGCTTCACCTACAGAGTTTATTTGATAATATTTTCACTGTCTGTCAGATAGGGTCTTTTATTGTGCACAGTCTGCTCACCTGGTATTCCCATAATGCAATTAACCCAAGTTCATTATACCTGATGCCTTTAAATGGAATATACTGTACCATTTGAATCATAAAGGACATTGGAGCTCAACTAATTAAACTAAACTTTAATTACATATTACAAAGAAAAAAATTAGCAGTTTAGGTACTTTTACAATTGAAATATCTGGCACACCCAAAATTAAGACTACCTTTTAATTATTCTACCTCCTTTAATTAAACATGGCTGCAGCCACAATTTTGAAAACCTCTATATACCCTGTGCTATGGTTTGGCGATTGTACTTCAACTTTCATTTGCCTCACGACCCAAAACAAACAATGTAGGAAACAATTTCCATATTTTTAAGTAATTTAAAGGTAATTCAGCAGAAAATATGGTACAAGTCCACATCCAATTTTTCACTCCTATATTTTAAATATGATGAGTTAAGTACAGGCTTAGCTGGAAAAACTTATATTGTAACCTAAATACTTTAAATAAACTGCCTCCATTATGTTATAACGAAGTTGAACCAAATTAATCATTGATATATTTGTGATGGCTTTAGTCCCTACAGCTAGACAAAATGATTGTCAAGACAACAAGCACAGGTCTGAACCAGGAGGTCAAAAGGGCAGAGAACAGAACCAAAACCTGAATGAAAACTAAACAAAAAAAACAACATATAGATTTACACGTTATCCTTCGCCATGCTGGACATACAGTCGTCATTTCCTTGTAAACTAGAGTGCTGCTTTCTGGTTATGAAATTGGTACACTAGATAGATAGATAGATAGATAGATAGATAGATAGATAGATAGATAG
>JANRMT010062792.1:26016559-26099816 GCA_026402145.1 Polypterus bichir lapradei | reverse complement strand
TATCTATCTATCTATCTATCTATCTATCTATCTATCTATCTATCTATCTATCTATCTAAAGCAACATATCTGGGTTAACACCATTTTCCCATTCTACAAACATCCCATTTTCTCCATTCTTTTTGATGTTTCTCCTTAGGACTGTTCATGCTTTAAACCTCACCTTTTCTCTTTTGTATTTTAAAAGTCATGTAATTGTAAGTGTTTATTGTCTATTTGACCCTTCCACATCCTATTGCAAACTCCTACTGTTAATCTACTCACATCAGTTCTTGTTTACGTGAGTTCTCTCTTTTAAGTTCTTGTCCTATGCATTAGTGGCCATCATTTTTTCTATGAACATTTATGTTTGGTTATGTTCTGTCATTTATGATTCATTTTGCATACCATTTTTTGTTTTCTTTAATAGATTCTACTAAAACATAAAGCTCTTTATACAGTGAACCTATTCAGAGAGAGAAAATCAGGCCAGTGGCAATGCCTGGATAAAGAACGGCATTAAGTCCCACTCAGGTAACTTCACAACTAACTGTGGCAGCACCTGAGGGAAATACATTAACAAGAGGCCCTGTCTCTTTAGGCTCCAGACTAAATAGGGAGTAATTAACACTAGGAAAAAGGAACGGGGAATCAAGAAAAAGGTGAAAGGGAATGGACATACAGTATGATCTTGGGACTTCACTTGGCCTTAAGCAGCCTACCTATGTACAGCAGAAATGCAGTACAGTCCTATAAATTGTGAACAGGCATGTCAAACACGCGGCACGCATGACAGATCCTAGTTAACACTAAACTTGAACAAAATGATTACTATCGTTTGTGATTATATCATTCTGCATCTTCGGCATTACTTATTAACTTTTCTTACTTCCGCACATTTTCCCATGGCATTACGGTACTGGAAACGTCATCTGCTAGTATAATTGCAGCTGCGGCGTCAGCTCCTTGATACCCTAGGCATGACACTGCCCATGAGCCTTGACCAAAGTTAATGAGCCACGACGTGCTAGACTGCAGCAACCTGGCAGGCTACACTACTGGCTGGGCTGCTAAGACTGGCCACTGGGCAGAACTGACCATCACGAGTGGTAATAGCTTGCATATTTTCACATAATGGAGCAGGAGATCGACAGGCGGATCGGTGCGGGCTCTGCATCGGTCTTTCGTGGTGAAAAAGAAGCTGAAAGGCAAAGCTCTCAATTTACCAGTCCATCTACGTTCCTACCCTCACCTATGGTCATGAGCTGTGGGTAGTGACTGAAAGAACGAGTTTACGAATACAAGCAGCTGAAATGAGTTTCCTCCGCAGGGTGTCTGGGCTATCCCTTAAAGATAGGGTGAGAACCTCAGTCATCCGGGAGGAGCTCAGTGTAGAGCCACTGCTTCTCCGCATCGAGAGGAGTCAGATGAGCTGGCTCGGGCATCTGATCAGGATGCCTCCTGGACGACTCCCTGGTGAGGTGTAACGGGCACGTCTAGCCAGGAGGTGGCCCCGGGGAAGACCCAGGACACACTGGAGGGACTATGTCTCTCGGCTGGCCTGGGAACACCTCGGGATTCCCCCGGAAGAACTAGTAGAAGTGGCCGGCGAGAGGAAAGTCTGGGCCTCTCTGCTCAAGCTGCTGCCCCCGCGACCCGATCTTGGGTAAGTGGAAGAGGATGGATGGTTGGATGGATATTTTCACGTTTTTTTGTTCTAGTTTTATGTAATTTTGTGCTAGTATTGTAACGAACAGTTAGTGCAGACTACAGCTGAAGATCTGAAGTGGACGCGAGAAGTTAGTGAGTTGTTTATTAACAAATTTTTGTGATTTTGAGTTTGTAAAATTAGTGTAGGTCAGGGGGCTTTTTGCATATCGGCTTATTTTACAATATAAACTTTGAAGTAAACTTAGTAAATTAAAATTTGATTTTTGGAGTATTTGTTTTCCAACTTGAATTACTAAGCAATGAATTCAGTGAGCGTTTTCGTGATTTCAGTTCACACGAACAGGACTTTGAGCTGTTCTCTTACAACGTTGAGAATGCGCCTGAGAATATCCAAATGTAATTGATTGAACTGCAGTCAGATTCTATTCTGAAGGCAAAATACAACGAAGTGTGCCAGGCTTGCATGCTTACCTGCCACCCTCTTACGTATGTGCAGATCCGTAAATTGGCATTGATAGTACTGTCTATGTTCGGAAGCACATACCTTTGTGAGCAATTGTTTTCATTAATGAAAGCTACCAAGAGTTACTGTCGAGCACCTGTCATCCCTCACAAGATTTCAAGCCTGATATTAATGAACAGGTTACTAACAAGAGATGCCAAGTGTTGGGACAAAATAAATAGATCTCAGACTGTAAGACTCCTATATAAGGACCTAGCTAAGAGGCTAATACTCTAATTGTATGCTATTGTATGGAGATTGTATGGAAATAAATTGCTTGTCTTTAAACTTTAAGGGTTACATTTTTTAAAGTTTTTAATACAGGAAAGAAAGCTACAGTAACTTTGTATAACAGTATAATAGTATTTGTTACAGTACGGCCCGCTGACGCATGTATGGCAGTCGAAACGGCCCACCAATGGTGGTGAGTTTGACATGTCTGCTCTAATGGTCAATAGGTATGGCCCCATCTGGCATTTCCACCCAGATCGCATCGCTTTCTCACACTCTGTGTTTGTACCTCTGGCTAATGCCATTCAGCATGCAATTGTCATATTAAGAAGTTGTTACTGTTGTTATGTATTTTTGTGTATTATATTTTTTAGTATAAGGATTCCATTTCTGTGGTTTATTCTGCATTTTCCCAGGGTCTATTTTTGCTTGTATTTTGTTTTGCTGCTTTGATGTTGTTTGGAGCATGTGACCTCGATATTCATATTCATGACATCATAGAAGATAAGATATATAAACATAACAGTCACTTCATGCACTATCTTTTGGTGGATAAGGTTATTGACAAAGCTATTTTGTAGTGTAGTTAGTCTCTAATTCAAGTAGGCCCTGGATCTATGTTTGTCTTTTCTGGTTTCAACTTTATTTTGCTCTGAACTTCTGATTAAGGTCTTGTCCCTTTTGTTTTAGTACCTGTCCTTTCCTGATCTCCTGGTTTTCACCCCTTGCTTAGCCTGACTTTTATAAATTCTTAAATGACCATCTTCTAGTCTTTTTCACTCTTTCACAATGATCCCTGGACACATTTTGTGACTCAACAGGCAGTTATAGGGGTGGCATATTGTCCTCTCGTGGATATTGCGTGTCCACTCTGGAATATGCAGGACCTTTACTGTTGCCAGTATGTCTCTTTCTCTGTCGCAGTGGTCTATTTGAGATTTAACCCTGTCTTCTTCCATCCTAGTGGTGCCTATACCCTTAATCACCAAAACATCCTGTCATTTTCAGTCATACTTCTTCTTCTTCTTCTTTCGGCAAATCTTAGCATCTTTAACTCTGCTTCCTCCAGCTCTGTCTCCTGGTTTCTGGTCAGTGCCACCGTCTCCAATCCATATAACATAGCTGGTCTCACTACCGTCCTGTAGACCTTCCCTTTCACTCTTGCTGATACCCGTCTGTCACAAATTACTCCTGACACTCTTCTCCACCCATCCCACTCTACCTGCACTGTCTTTTTCACCTCCCTTCCACAAATAGAGATCTGTTAAAGTTTCTATAATGCATTAAGTAGAAATTATTCCATTGAATGATTATTTGTGTAAGAGGAGAGGGTGTCCACATCATTTCTCTAACCAAGCAGCCCAAAATATAAAAAATGGTGCATTTATTTTATTTTTAAAGCACATACAGGGGGGGAATCAACATATCAAGAGTACAAAATACATACGGAAAGACAATTTAAAAAAAAACCTGCTTTTATTCTTACCAAGAAGCATCTTTCACATATTCTCTCTGTTTCTCACATTCTTGCTTCTGCACCTTCATCCTAAAGCTGTGGTGATGCTTCCCACCAAACCTGGAATCACATACAGGGTTGGGCAGTTCTTCTTTCTCTATAGGGGCACCTGGTAAGAAGTCTCCATATGGACTCCCTTAGTCCTATGTGTCTCAGACAGTTTATGGACTACCTGTCTTAAAAGGGAAATTTCTAGATTAAAATGCAAAATGACCCCTCTCTTCCTATCCATACCAGCTTCCTGTCCATCTTTCCAGTCCTTACCTTTACGATGGTATCATTTATCCAAACTTGAGACCCTGTGCTGCTCCCTATTGATGCATCTTGACTCTTGCCAAACCCCCTTTGGCACCCTGCCTCTCCAGAACCTTCAGAGAAATTGTTTCCAGGGCATGTAGATGGATGGTGGTGCATTCAGCCACCTGAAGGTGCACTTTTCCCCATAATGGCATTGTCATGGTTGATAATGCATGGACTCTAAATTGAGCCACATGACTCAGTGTAACCCACAATGGTTTGATTTCTGACCTGTGCCCTATGCTGCTGAGATCCTTTTGAACCAAAACTAAATGACTAGCTCCAGGAAATGGCTGACTGAATGGATGGAAGGCTGGGTAAAACTCAAAACCATTCCAAGGTCCACAAAAAGGGAGTCACATCTACTAAAATGCTTCAGATATTAGTATAGTAGGTAACAAAATTTCCTTGCAGACCCTGGAGAGAAAAGGGAGAAAAAACTTGTATTTTAGGGCCTCTTGTAAAAGGTGATTTTGTTTATACTTTATATCTTTTTACTTTTGTTACATTGTGTATAATTAAATGGGGCTTGAAAACCCATAATTGGGAAAAACTTGGAAAACACTCTTCCTGTGTGGCACAGGGCCTGCAGTAATAATAAGAATAACCCTGTAAATTATTTTTTAAATGCAGAGGTATGAATTTCAGTATGCACGTCACTCAAGCCTTTAGTGACAGCTACTTACAAGTCTTTCCACACGCAAACATCCTTGGAAATATAAGGATCTTTCATTTCTTGGTACGTAATGCAAGTATTTTGCAATAATAACAGTAATTAAAAGAGTTTGTTTGTTCATTGTTAACACAAAGCTGCCCAGTAATATTTGAGGAATGCACATGTAATATATGTAATTTGAAGGCTCTGATGTACTGTAAATAGGACCCTCTGATTATGAACTCCAGGATTTGATACTCTGCTTTCAGGGACCATTAATCTGTCTCCTGTGTCTGCCAAAGCTCCAATCTCCAAACCTAAAATAAAAAGGCATACCTTTTAATCTCCATGTAGATCCCTGAAAGCTCTAGGTGCTAAATGTTTCTTTCAGTATTTGGCATTGGTGTTGTGCATGTGCATTGGGACTCTTTTTGGAAAGTGCATGCCTATTGGTAACATCTTATGCTTGAAAATGATGAAACATGTCAGCTTTGATCTGCTGGCCATGCGTGAAAAGAGAGCAGACAGTATTGACTTTTGCATTTGGTTGCAGAATATTAAATAGATTTTGGCAGATCTGAAAGTCAAATATATCTTCAAAAAGAATGTGAAAGGTGTTTGATCCACATTTTCAGTTTCTGACAACTTGTGTCTTGCATTTACATCCTCTGCTATGCACTGTTCTTCATTGAGAGCTCCATTGGACCTTTTTAAAGCCTGAAGATATTTAATCTATTTACAACACTGCAGAATAATGGCCTCAGACATACTGCATCTTGTTAGTCATAGGTTGTGGATTTACATTCATATAGCATTTGATGCTATAAACATCCAAGGTATGTTTAAGGACATGTGTATATACTACTTTGATAAAGTACAATGTATGTAGTGTTTTAAGAAATATTGCAACTTTCCACCTTATAAGATAATAATAAATAATAATTATTTACATTTATATATCGCTTTTCGCACTATTCAAAGCACTTTTCATAGTGAGTGGGGAGCCACTTCAACCACCACTAATGTGTAGCATCGTACGCTGACCACGCATGAGCTGTTCGGTAGTGAAGTGGTGAAAGGTAGTTAGCCAATTAGAGAATGACTAGGCCATGGTGGGCAATTTAGCCTGGACATTGTGATACACACTGCTCTCTGCAAAGGATGACTAGTGATCGTTTATAACCACAGAGAGTCAGGACCTCAGTTTTATGTCTAATCCGAAGGATTGGTACTATTTTTACTGTACAGTGTCCCCATCACTGTACTGGGGCATTGGGATCCACATTCAGACCACAGGGTATGCGCCCCCTGCTGGCCTCACCCATACCCCTTCCAGCGGCAACCCAAAATTTTCAGTGTTGGTCTCCTATCCAAGCACTAGTTGGGCTCAAACATGCTTAGCTTGAGGTGGATTTAATGTGCTTGTCATTTCTGTCTCTAGTTACGTTACCAAATCCCAGTGCGATCACAAAGACTAAACTCCACCTTGGTGACTGCCAGTAATGCAATAGGTTGGCAAATTTGCTTATCCTCTAACAGAAATAAATGGAGACCCAGTCAGCACCCTAAATCTATTTCTGCATGTTTTCCAGGTTTTTCTGGACAAAGCATAGTTGGAAATTGTTGTGTTTCAGCACTTAAAATGCACAAAAAGGGCCCAAAGTCCTAAAACTCTAGAACAGCCCTAAGGTATAATTTCAAAAAGATCTAAAGGATAGAATTTAAAAAGGGGAAGGGAAAATGTCAAACTCTCTGGATCATTTAAACAAGACTTCAATTTATAAAAATTTAATTAAGAAAGTAAAAAAGCTAAGTTATTTTTAAAATTAAATTACACACCACAGATGTTATTTGCTCATTTTTTATTAACAATACTAAATTCTGTAGGTTTATTGTTGTGTGACCATAAAAAATACTAAAATAAAATCTCTTTAAAACATACTTTCTGAACTAATAGAACATGCACGGAAAATATTTGCCCATAATACACATGCCATAAAAGAAAATGAAAATTTTGTCATAATTACAAGCCACAGTTCTAATAAAATGTTCATGTTTATTAAGAAGGTGCCTAACAAGCTTACATGTTGTGACCTGTAGGGGGCATAAAACCCCAGGTTGAACTACACTACAACAAAACCCAGGTGCAAATAAGTATTTTATTGTTACAGTACCTTCAGACACATAACAGTCCACTATACAACTGCCTTCACTTTTATCCTACACTTTTCTCCAGGTCATCTTTGTCTCTTTTTGTTCCTGACTCCTTAGATGAGGTGGAAGAGCTCCTTTTAATCCGTACCCTGGAGAACTTACAATGTATCGATATATATCCTCCCTGAAGCACTTCCAGGTCAGGCAGAACCTCTTGGGAACAGGGGAGCCTGTAAAAAGCAGTTTGTTCTAGTGACACACAAGGAGCCCAACAAGGATGTCCACCAAAAGTTCAGTTCCCTTGTGGCCTTGCAGGTGTCCAAATGGAAGATACACCAGAGGGATGCTGCCACCCAGCATACTGGGGGAACACCTGGTCCTGGGAGGCTGTCTCCTTCTCTCCTAATATTATGCCCTCCCATCCAGGAAAAGTGTCACCAGCCAACCTGGCCAAGATGTCCTTCCCTTTACATCCTCCTTTACAATGTAAAGTCAACAAATTTGTCTCCTAAGCTGCTTATTAAGCAGTGAGAGCAAATTCTTGTTTATCTGTTCTTTTTCTAATTAAAAATATGAGCTGCTGTACTAAACACAAGCTAGCTCACCATCCACACTCAGACAAGGAGTTTCCATTTTAATTACAACATGAAATGAAAAGATTTGACCTCATTCTCCTTTCATTTCTGCTGAAGAGGCAGCTGTCTTTATGTACACTCTGCCTTTCCTCTATGTATACAGGATGGCTCCTCAGATCCCCTTTTCTCAGTTTGTTACTCTACTTTCTTTAATATAAAAGTTAATATTCATTTCTGTTAGCTCTCTGTTTACAGGAAGTTAGGCAGTAAAATGACATGTGTGACTCCTCAAGAACTGCAATACTTTGCAAAAAGGAGCACTACAACTAAATTATTGGAAAGCTTTGAAAGAAGGTTCTGAAAAAAAAACATTTTTTGAGATTAGTTAATTTATTGATCACCGATCAAGTCATTTGGGGTGAAAATTAGTCTACCTTGATTGGCAGCTGATCGATTGGAGTACAGTATTATTGAATTATACATATGATTTTGGAATATTAATTTAGAATTAAATTCAGAGGTTGCAAGTGATTACTATTTCTGTCACACAGGTTCAAAGTTCTAGGTTTTAGTTTCAGAGTGATTCTTGTCATTGTGAAGTTTACACAACACCCCTTGTTTCGTTCTCCATTTAATCCTAATGGTGCTGGGACAAGCATTGGCTCCTTAACTCTCAACAAAAAATGTGGCATAGAAATTAGATAGATGGGCAAGCACCATGTAATATACTGAACATGAGTGAACAATATATTTTGACTTTTAATATAATTCTCAAAACACTTTATTAAGAAGTAAAAAAGTTCACAAAATGAATGAATAAGTAAATAACACCCATTTTGAAATGTAACAGTAAAGGGAAAGTCCATCTGAAACCTAATGCCCTACTGCTGGGACTTTAACTTCAAGCTGCTGTCACATAAGATGGATTACTACAGGCTGCCTTTTGCCTGAGATACGTTAAAAATCTTTTAACCAAACATTTTTCATCCTTCATTCTGGTCTTATAAATGGAGCAATGGACATTTTACAATTAAATTTGCACATTTTTAAATGTAGCAAGGACAAGGGGAATGGTGCAAAATTGTTGGAGTGAGGTTTGACATCTACAAAGAGGGAAGAACGTGGGGTGAGAATGTGAACTGAAAATCTGAAGGACAGCCCACAGAAGACTAAGACATTGCAGGGTTATAGGATGTGAGGGGTATATATATTTAAGTAAAGAATGAAATCCAGAAAAGGAGCAGTGAAACAGTCCAGTATTGTTTTAGCTAAAGAATTATTGTAAATTGACATTGACACTTAAAATAATCGGAGTTTGTCCATCGTAATTGTTAGCTTGTGAACTAGCCCCTATTCATTATATATGTAGCCCAGGTAAAAATGTGCTTAACTAACTGATTTATGTAAATAAGTTACTGATGTAAAAAATGTAAATGTTTGTGTTTTAAACTGTTCATTTTAGTATAATAGTTCATTTACCTGGTTATGCAGACTTTTATTTTGATAACCAGATGGGTAGAAAAAACGGAAGGGGGTAGAAGATCCACAAGAGAGAAAAGAACGGAGAGCGAGGAGGAAGGAGAGTGTGTGATGCCGAAGTGGTGTAACAGAAAGTTTGGGAGACAAATTATCAGCACGATAATTTACCGGAGTATGAACTGCTGATATAGACGCAGAATTTCAATTAGACGTTCGCAGTGTCAATCCGGTGAATAAATCACTCGTTAACTCAGTGAGGGGAAGTAGCAAGGTGAAGAGGCAGCAGATAACTCAGCTCAACATGCTTCTGGTGGACGTTCGCTTAATTGGAGATGATTTTGGATTAGCTCAGCAGCGGTTCCCTGCTCGCGCACAGAGGCGGAGAGATCGGAAGGATTTGCTGGACTGATAACCACATTGCCAAGTAGGGTACTTTGTTTTGTTTTGTTTTGTTGCTCCTGGTGGAATGAAGGGACCGATAGGTTTTTGGTCGCAACGCTCACAAGCCACGAATCAGACCTGCAACGTTTTGTTTTAAAATGTTGAAACACCTCCTTCTGGGAACACCGGTAACACCAACACAACCCTCAGCAACCTTCAGGGTCTTGTCACAAAAGGTCTCCCACGTCATATTAGGATCGGCAGTCGCACCCAAATCCGCATGTTCCTCACATAAACTACATGCAAACCTGTCAGGAACAGCCTGATCTTAGAGTCTGGCCAAGTCCAGACTCAGTTTCCTAGTAGGTAGTAACATACTGGACCTAAATTGGATCTTCAGAGTAGCAACAAGTCTGTAGTCAGAATTCACAAACTGGGCACTTCTGTAGACCCTGTAGTTTTGCAAGAGCCTCCAACATCTGCCCACAAGGATGTGATTGATTTCCTTCACTACACCACCAGTATTGGAGTACCAAGTCCAATGATGTGGCTCAGGGTGCTGGAACCAGGATCCAGCAATTCGCAGCCCCTGACCCTTTGCAAAGTCAAGGATCATGAAGCCACTTTCACCTCAGTCACCATACCCATGGGGACTGAGACAATCCTCATAGCCAGCCCTGTCAGTGCCATTGGCTACATCGAAGTCACCCATGACCAAAGGGGTGTCACCTCGTGGGCACCCATCAACCACCAAGCAAAGTTGCAAATAAAATATCTTCCTCACCGAGTCATCACTCACTGAAGTTGGAGCATACACTGAGACAACAGACAAGGCACCCAGGGAATGCCATAATCTGAGTTTTATCATACGCTCATTGAAAGGAGTGACATCGGACACCATCGGAAGAAGCCAATCCGCTACAGCAACAGCTACTCCCCGAATATGTCAGCCATCAGAGCGACCAGACCAATAAAAGGTGTATCCACCTACAGAGACCTGGCCAATCCCAGATCTGGCCAATCCCCGGTCTGCACACCACTGAAATGCAGAGTTTACGCAGCTCCTCCAACAGGAGAGGAAGATGATCATCATGCCGGAGAGAAGTAGTTCCACACACCTACCAGGATGGGCCGCCTCAAATTGAGACCCAAGTGCTGCTGTGCAGTGGGCAACACCTCAGCACCACACCAGTTCTGATCAACCAATAGGCCAGACTCCATTGACTCTCTGACAGTTTTGACTTATCCAGGGGTGGGGCTCCTGAGGGCCTTCCCCCATCCCCTTCATGATGCAAGCAGCCTTCCTATTGGCAGCTGCAGCAGAGCTACTCCCACGAAAAGCAAAAAGGAGTCCTGTCTGTCGTCTCACAACTGTGTAAAGCTTTTTTTATGGTGGCTGGAGTGCCAATCCTGCCACCAACCCCCAAGATTTCCCTGCAAGTTGGAGGAACGCTTGCAGGGCCAGATACAGTTTAACGTCATACGCAGGACATAGACCCATTGCCCCCTACTACGCTGTTTGGTAACTTATTCCATGTGTCTATGATTTTCTGTGTGAAGAAAAATCAAATGCTTGTGTGAAACACACAATCATTATTAAGCAAGCAATGATCAAAGTCCAAAAAGCCAATACTAAATGAAATAATGTTGTTTTAGAATGATTCCTAGTGACTTACCCAAGAGTATGCATTAAGAGCATTGACTTTGTAATGGTACAGTGAGAAGCAAACACAATCAATTTCAAGTATCTTTACATTCATCAAGTGATACACGGGGATGCCAACTTGCGAAATGACCTCTATCTGTGAAGGTCTAAAGAAATCTCTATTTCAATTTTCAATATTTTCATTTTTTTGCGAATGTTAATTTTAAACTTTAATTGTAAAATAAAAGTATAGAGCAAACTTCATTTTGTCACAGTTTTTTTTATTGGGGATGACATTTCTGCTATAGTTGTGCTCTACACGTGTTGGTTATCAAGCTGATGCAGTGCCAGGTTAATCATAAAACTGGAATATTTTTTTATAAGAATTAAAACTGCACAAATCTTGGTTAAGTGAATTCATTCACCAAAAAAAAATATAAAGTCCCCCATGATATTCATTATTATTTTTTTCCCTTATGTCTATCGAGCAATGATAATGTCAAAAACACTCAGCCTTGCTTTCCAGTTTTGGGTTTGCAAAACAACCTAAGCAATCTGCCTTGTTAGTGTTATATCAGCAAATGCTGTTAGCACTAGCTCTCCAGACAGTAATTTAAGTAGCTGTTGACCTGTCAATTGAGCCAGCTCTGCAAAATATGTCTACTGACCACATTTATTCCTCAAAGGGACAAGCTGATGCTGCTGTGACCCCAGTCTGCACTGAACTACTGGAACATATTACAGGAAAATGCTGAGGGAAGAATGAAAGAAGCATAACTGATGGCTGTATGGACACAATGAGCCTTCTTCTCTCCAATTTACCTGAGAAATATATTAACGGAGAAAGTGTTGCAGGAAAAAAGCCTATAAGGACCACGTCAGTGTATCACAAGTAAATTCAGCGCAGAAGAGTTGCTTACAAGAGGTAAATGGCCTTTAATCCCTAATTAAAGTTTGTATAAAAATGGGCAACATCTGCATGAAGCTGTCCACTGTTTGCTTGATATCACTTGTTGAACTGTGACATCTTTGTCGCATTCCCTTGGAAAAAATAAATCCACCTGGAAACATAATATAATGATCTTTTGTCTTTAATCATATTACTTTGTTGCCCATATCATTGGATCAATTGTCCAGTTGTAAAATCAAACAGACTCCATCCTTAGCTCCTGCTCCAATATCACCATCAGACAGTAAGCCATTGTTTTTAGAGGAAAGGGCAGTGACCTTAGTTGTGGAGATGCTAACTATCTTGTTGTCCACACCACAGTCAGTTGTTAAATGTTTAGGTTTGTACATGAGACTAAAGTCACATAAGACCAGAAGCAGAACATCACTGGGAAGCAGCAGAGTGCAACACCCAGATTCTTCAAGTGTATTAATTCTTTCTCAGCAACACTTTAAGCCGATGTCACATTATACATCTTCTTGTCACTAGATATGTTAGATTTGCTTACTGCAGTTGCTTATCTCATCGCTGGATCATGTCAGTTTATACAACTGAAAGCAAGCAATAATGTGAGATAGCCTTTAGACATCCATCCATCCATCCATTATCCAACCTGCTATATCCTAACTACAGGGTCACGGGGGTCTGCTGGAGCCAATCCCAGCCAACACAGGGCGCAAGGCAGGAAACAAACCCCGGGCAGGGCTTCAGCCTACCGCAGCCTTTAGACATTTCACCTTGAAATTCAGAAGTAGAAGGGGAGATCCATTTCTGAAAGAGCTCTACATGCATTTTAAGTGAGTTTCTACTCCCTGTCTCAAAAATGCAGGCCTGATGTTTACTCCAAAAATAAAGGTACTTAAATTTGCAGCCTTAACCTTTTTCATGCAGCACTTTTGAAATGACACCTGATGCATGTAATTAATGAAATGTTAAATGCATTTATAGTGCATTCTGTCATACTAGAGGATGTCAGGGAGAGTTATAGATGATACAAAACAAGGACAATGTCTAGTCTCAATGTTAAAGAAAAAGCTTCTAAATTCCCGATGGAGTCACTTTTTGCCTGCCGCTAGTGTCATTTCTAGAGTAGAGGTGGCCCTAATTTTGTTATACAGACATTAAGCCACAACTCTGTCTCTGGCATTGCCTTGTGGACCTTGGCCTGCAGTTGACCTCAGGGGGCTGAATCTCCAAAGGAGAAGTGCCACCAGTCAAGGACTGAGTGCTACTTCCCGGCAGAAATGTTCGCCTCCTCATACCTGTCATGTTTCACCAAAAATATCTCATCACCTCAAACGTCCTGCATACATTGTAGGTGGGCTCATTGCTCCACCTACAAAGTCACTTCTCATATGCATGATCCTTTTGTTCTCTTTTGCACTCCCAAACCACACTTGTACAGATATTATCATCGTATTGAGAATCATTAACCACCTTGTTTATGCCGTGCATCCTCCTGCTTTAAAGCTCTGTCTCTGTAGTACTCCATTCTGACTTCTGATTAGTTTTTCATATAAATACAGTTTAAATTTGGGGCAATGCTTTTTGAAAGAGCAGCCTGTCTGTAAACAATGGAGATCTGCATAGAAAGCAAGTTGTGACTCCAAGTCACTTTCTGAAACTCAGTGAGAAAGTAATGTCCAAAATGATGTCACATTGAAAATCTCAAATTCTCTTTAAATAGGACTGCTTCAAAATGTAGCATTACAACATATCATGTTTAAAAAACTAGCTTAGATAGGGCTATCTATTTGTATTGCTGTCTATTTTTTTAGGAGGGGGCTGAATGCTGAGTTCTTTTCTTGGAATAAATTTTGTAGCATACTATTGTATTTGCTATGTAAATTGTGTTTGCTTGATTGAGTTGTATTTTGTTGTAATGTTTTGTAATGTTTGCAGTTGTAATGTCCAGACAACTTATGCTACATAAAACAAACTCTGTTCATACTAACATTATCACATTTTTTATGAAAATATCTCCACCTGCATCAATATGGCTGAAAATGCATATGATGTAGCTGTCTGCCTACACCAGGCACCTGCGCAATGGTGGAAATGCTGCCAGCCACAGGATTTATCACAAAACTGTAGCGATGTGTAAATTACACCATACCGTACAACATGTAATTTAGATGGGTAAAAGTAAGAAACACCATGGAACGCCATGGAAACCAACTCGTCGTCTATGTTCGAATGTAGTTTTCTTCCATGTAGGGTGACCGATCAGAGAATGAGACATTGTAATAAGCAGGATCCAATCGGAGAAGAGCCACATAATATGCACAAACAACTCAAAACATATTTATAGTCTGTGTTTTCAAACTAGTCTACGCTTTCACTCCTCCACACTGCAACACCAAGATGGCATTTTCAGAGACTTACAAAGAGCTTCCAAGACCAGAATACTAAAATATCCTTCAAGTGTAAGAGTGCATGTGTTCACCCAGTGGATTGTGCCAGTCGTAATGTCCATGTAAGAAGATAGAGAGACAGAGCACCTCTGTGATTGTGAGCTGCTCCCAGGACACTTTGGAGAACTTCTGGTGCAAGTGATGAATCAGCTGGCAGCATAAAGAAATTAAGTAACATGATAAAAAAGAGGTTGCAAAGAGATCCAAGACCAAGAGAGGAATGTCCACAGTACATCAGTATTAGGATTGGACTCCACAAATAAGTAATTATCTGAGATGACCAAGATGATGGACTCTGGAGTAAGAGCTAGACTTGTATTTCTTGCAGTTAATATTCTCTTTTACTCATTGAGCATAAGGCAAGAGTTTGTGTGCTTTTGTCTTAAGTGCTCAGGAGTGATAAATTTTAGTTTGAAATTTGAGTGTTAGGTGCACCTACTGTACGTTATGAACATCTAAAGGTTGGAGGTAACACTTTCATGTTGTTACGTTATTTATGAATATCCTCTATTTCATCTAGAGTTTCAGTGTGCCTGGCCAGACACCAAACCTTTACAAGTGCAGAGAAAACTCCTGAGGAGGCATTTCAGAATTTCGAATAGCACAGAGTCTATTAATCTCTTTGTACAAGAATAAGCCAGAAGTGCATCACTAGGAAAAACATCATAAAGTCTGCAAGAAGCAACTCAAAGAGAACAAAGGGGTTCATGACAAGCCACCCTTATAGAGACAGAGAAAGAGATGTGTAAATATAGGCCCACCCAGAGCACCCTCACATTAAGGGTGTTAGAATGCAGTTCTCATTAAAATATTGTTAATTAAAGTTCTCTTTATGCATGTTGGTGGTTTTCAATGAAGAATTTAGTATAATTATTTGGCTCATAATGCGTCACTAGAATTACTTATATTTTATTACTTTTGTATTTTTATTTATTGCAATGCCATTTTGTTTTACATTTATCACAATGCCCTTTGTTTTACTAATAATAACCAATATTTTGCAGTTTCTTTTGTCAAGACACAACTCCTGGTTTTTGGTCTACCTTCATCCAAGACTGTGGATAGCAAAAGAGTTTCGTTTTCATATTACTGCGTTTCTTGGTTCGAAAAATTAGCAGACCTCTTGTTCACTTCGAGTTTGGTCAGCAATTTGGTTTTAGCAACAGATCATTTCGATTTCTGCTTAATGACTTTTGACAAGACTTCTCCCCTCGTCCTTCCATTTTCCTAGCTGCTCAATCTGCATTGGCAGTAAAGATTTATAGGAAGAGTACTGAGAATAGAACAACTCAGAAAAGAAGACTCGATAATGAATTGAGACCTTAAACCTTGTTGGGTAAAAATAGTGGAATAACAAAATCAGTCATCTAGTTTGGTTTGTAAAAAGGCCTACTAATGCTAACAGCATTGTGCTGCATGTTTAACAGAGACATGACATTTCTCAGTCTTGAACATAAAAGAAACAAGCTGTTGATGAGTATCTAGTAAGTTGCATTGCTTACCATTGCTGTTCCTTTATCAGCATTCATTGTAGTTGTAGCATGGTTTCAACGCAGGTGACTTCTAACATCAGAATATTGTTTAAATTCACTAGTCTGCATTTCAAACAAGTGGCACAGAACCTTACATATATCATTTTTTTTAACATGGCAGAAAAGCAACACAAATGACCAGACACCAACCATGCTCATTAAGTCATTCTGTACATTTGGTGCTTCGTGGTATGTGGCACAAATTTCTGTTTACAACAGCTGCAGCATTTCAGCATGATTCTATTTTAAGCTATGCACAAGTTCTATGTTTTAATGTTAAAGATCTGCCTTGTGATTGTTCATCACAGCAAAAACGTCTACATCTTAGTATGAGCTATGTAGACTATAATAATCAGAAAATTAACTATCTGATAAATAAATAAATCTATTTATGACAAAGTCACCTGGTTACATTTTGAAACTGTGCAGCTTTATTCCATATAAGTAAAGCACTTGTATACTATATGGTCAGAAATTACCATCTATTAGAGTGACACTGTATTCTGTCAGAACTGACTTGCAAATTTAGAATAACTAACACATATTTTATTATATATACCTATATCTAATTATTATTATTATTATTATTATTATTATTATTATTATTATTATTATTATTATTATTATTATATATCAGGGTCATATCAAAACTAATGAAAACATAAAGTTTAGAAATCAATAAAGATTTGAATAGAAAATTACTGCATATCATTCAAATACACAATATCTTTCTTTACTTCTCTACCAGGTGTAAACATTTTTGCCATGCATGAATCCATCCATCCATTTTCCAACCTGCTGAATCCGAACACAGGGTCACGGGGGTCTGCTGGAGCCTATCCCAGCCAACACAGGGCACAAGGCAGGAATACAATCCTGGGCAGAGTGCCAACCCACCACAGGCCATGCATGAATGCTTGAGGGAATTCCTTCTTCAAGAGAAGTTTAATCATGCCACAATATTGAAATGTCATGTCCTCATTCATATTTTACTTGCACTGAACTGTGAATATGTTCCATTCAGATGTAAGATGATAGATGGAGATAAAATTTATGATGCCGCACAGTTCAATATTGCCCATCATTTCTTAGTAATTCTATTATGGTCTTTACTTTCGGTATAACCCTCGATCTTGATAGTACCATAGCTTTTCAGCTAGACAGCTGCTCTCATGTTGTTCTGCTCTGAGTGCACTTTTAATACATACTGTATTTGCTGCCAGTGTAAATTGAAAAGCTAGGATAATGGAAGGACCAAGAGGAGAAGTCTAGTCAAAAATCAGAACAAACTCAATTTGTGCAGTTCACTTTAAAAACCAAGTCCAATATAATCACCAAGGCGGTGCAATATAATAGTATGGTCAATGGTCAATTTCAAAGGTTACCAATCAACTGTGGAATTTTAATTTTGACAATCTCAGAAAGAAAATGGAAGGGAATGCAGATATAACATGACATTTTAGAAATGAGAGGACATCATTCAGTCCATCAAGATAGTTTGGTTAACTAATAGCTAAGCTGTCTCAGTATCTTATCCACATGTACTTTATCAAGATTACCTGTTCAACTCAGTAGTTTATTCCACATTTAAATGATCCTCTCATGAATCCATATTTAGGACTTCTGCATGTTATTTTGTATAGCTGGAGCAAAATACTTGGCCAGTCCAATTTCTTTGCAACCTAAACTGATCCTTGCTTAATAAGTGAGTCTCCTGTAAAAATACTATTTTGGCGTTTAGACCTGTTAGGTGAGAAAATTCTTTCGCTTTAATTCCTGATTGAGACCTTTGACATTCCAGCTCACAAAGTTCACTGTTTGGTCATAGAGACCCTGCATCTGAACTTTTGTTGACATTTTGTAGTCTTAAATTAAGGTAATACATTATTAGATAAGATAGCTTTAACCTTAATTTCCAGTTTAGCCAGGAGCTATTGCTATCAAGCCTATTGTTGAGTTGGCACTTACAATTGTGGGGGTAAAAAGGATAGATTTGAAATAGCTTGCTCTCTTTCTCCCAACCCCCCCATTTTGCCTCCCCATGTGAGGCTAGACGACACTTCAAAAAGTCCAAGTCCTCTGCATGTTATTTTGTGTGTGTTTGTTTCATTATTCTGGATGGGCCATTTTTTTTGGTGTGGTCACTGCCATTTTGAGTTCTTCACATATTATTTACCATTGCTATGGCTGTTGACACATCACGTGATGCCTTATGTCATTATGCTCCTCCTATTTAAGATGGTAGTACCCAGCAGTTTGTTACCCAAGTGCTGGAACAAAGGCAGAACATGTAATGACAAAAATTAGATTGAGTTAAGAGGCAATTATCCAAATTAGTGTTAAGGCTATGTTTCCTTTGGCTATGGTTTTTGGTTTAGCATTTTGATTTTGTGGATTTACACTGATGGTTCTCTCGTTTTGACTTTGGCTACGTCTCTAACCACAGCTCTGTTTGTTAACTTAAGCTTCACCCCATGTTCTGATTTTTCTAGCACTTAAATAAATAAACACATAAATAAATACATCTCTGAGCACCTGCTTTTCCCCAAGTGTCATCATTACAGATCTTTTGGGTGGAGAACTGCTTTCAGGTTTAAATGCCCTTTCCCTTAATTTTCATTTGTGTTCTTGACTTCATGATGAACAATTCAACTGGAATAATTTAGCCGGATTGTCTTTGTCAATGCCTCTAAAAAATTTTAAACACTTGGCAGGAAATGGCCTTTAGTCTGGGGATGCAAAGGAAGAAGTCTTGATTTGTGAGGTAAATTTCAAAACAGCAATATTCATCAGTGGTAAATTTAAATTTCACAAAATAGATTACAGAGACAGAGATAAAGAAGAGAAGGGAAGGTTGGATAGGGTTTAATGCTTCTACCTCACATCTCCAAGGCTGTGATTTTCATTTGGCTGTGATCACTGTGGTCACTGCCTGGGTGGAGGTTTCCATATGGAAACCATATGGGTAGTATAGCAGGTCCGTGGCTCAGAAAAATTGGCTGCTTTAATAAATAAATAATGAACGCGCTTGTGCTGTGGAGTGGAAGCTGGTGTGAGCAATCTGCTGTGAAGACGCCCTGTCTCCGGGTTGGGGCGAGGCAGTCAGCCATCTGTGCATTGCCTTGCTGGCACGTGCTGGCAGTCTGATTGCCTTATTCAGTCCAGGTTGGCAATCAGGTGATCGCACCTGCAACAGCTCCCCAGCCTATAAAGGGGAGCGCAAAAATAAGAAAGAAAAGGAAAGAAGGATTTAAGAAAAGATAGTGGAGGTTAAAAGGCAAGAGAAGAAGCAGGCAAGAGAGAAAGAGAGGAAATAAGCTGGTGAACAGAGTGAATGCAGGTGGATGGGAATAGAGCCCCAAAGAGAAGCTAGTGGCTATCGCTTGGGAGGGGGCTGTAGGTCGCTCCTGTTGAGCATATTTGGGAGCAGGAATGACCATTATGGTCTGGTGAGGCTCTCGCTGGGAGGACCTTTGAGACAGCATCAGTGGGAGTACAGAGCGCCTGTGCTGGGTCGAGCTTGGATTAGCTGTGGGTGGAGTGGGGCTTGGTAGTTGCCCGTGGACGCTGAGTGATTGGCGGTGGGGGACGCAAGCCAGATGAGATGGGAGTCTGCACCAGATCGTCGACATCTGTCTGGGCTGCGAGGCCTGAATAGGATAAGCCAGAGAGACACCACTTTTAAAGGAAAGCACTAGGGCTTGTGGGATTTATAATGAGTTTCCTGCACTGCGTTGTTTTAACCTTGTTTTTAACAGATTTTTCTATTTATTGATTTTTAAGGATTATTTATTGGCAGTTTGGAACACTGCACTTGGGACACTTGTTCTGTGGATTTTTTAATAATAAAAGCACTTTTCACCCTCCCCTTGCTTGGTGTATTTTGTCCTCATCTGCCACACTCATCCTGGTCATGACTATCAACGGTGCCAGGTTCAAGAGGCTCCCAAAGCAAACAGGGAGCAAGAAGCTGAGCCACACCTTCACAATATGCCATAGGCAAGCATGCTAGGGTAACTGGCAACTCTAGAATGACCTAGTATAAGTAAACACAGGTGTGTGCATGTGTGTCGGGGCTGTCATCCTATCCAGGGCTTGTGTATGTTTTCTGCCTAAACTTGTCTGGATAAGCCCTGGCTTCCTGCAGTCCCAGAAACAGGATACCCAGGTTCAAATGGTATGGATGAACTATGGCAGGCTCTGACTTTGTTTGCTATAACCAACAATAAACCGAAACAAGGTTCATTTGCTCCACAAATGCTTCTGTGGGTTTTAGTTTTTCTTTCCTCCATCGCCGACAGGCCATATTTCAATAATAATATTAATGGACTTATGTTGTCATAATTTGTTTATGTTAATCAATTTGAAAATGTTCTGGTTTGCTGTGTGTTTAACCTAATTTGTATATTTATTTATGTTCAATGTGTAATTTGTATTTTACCTGTAACCTTGTTACAGTGCTCTGAGCCTGCACTCAGAGTGGATCACAATACAAAAACAAATAAAAATTGAAAACAAAGTTGTTGAATTGGAAGGACATGGAAATGAAGAAAAATCTGGAATTCAACAAAAAAAACAGCCATCAGCCACTAATTAAGAAGTGTGATCCAACAGACACCAGCTAACTGCTAAGACAGTGACAACAGATCACAGGTGGTTTCCTCAAATTGAGAACTTTTTTTTCCAAGGTCCTGGTATCTTAAAAATGGTATAAATGTTATTCCATGGATCTTTGTCTGAATAATTTAGAGCATTCTGGAGAATAGACCTTCTATGACGAATAAAAAATTTGGACTGCGTTTTCCCTCGCCCGGACGTGGGTCACCGGGGCCCCCCTCTGGAGCCAGGCCTGGAGGTGGGGCTCGATGGCGAGCGCCTGGTGGCCAGGCCTGTACCCATGGGGCTCGGCCGGGCACAGCCCGAAGAGGCAACATGGGTCCCCCTTCTCATGGGCTCACCACTTATAGGAGGGGCCAAGGAGGTCGGGTGCAGTGTGAGTTGGGTGGTGGCCAAAGGCGGGGACCTTGGCGGTTCGATCCTCAGCTACAGAAGCTGGCTCTTGGGACGTGGAATGTCACCTCTCTGAAGGGGAAGGAGTCTGAGCTAGTGCGTGAGGTCGAGAGGTTCCGACTAGATGTAGTTGGGCTCACCTCGACACACAGCGTGGACTCTGGATCCAACCTCCTTGAGAGGGGCTGGACTCTCTACCACTCTGGAGTTGCCACCGGTGAGAGGCGCCGAGCGGGTGTGGGCATACTTACTGCCCCCCAACTTGGAGCCTGTACATTGGGGTTTACCCAAGTGGACGAGAGGGTAGCCTCCCTCCGCCTTCGGGTGGGGGGACGGGTCCTGACTGTTGTTTGTATGTATGCACTGAACAGCAGTTTGGAGTACCCACCCTTTTTGGAGTCCCTGGAGGGGGTGCTAGAGGGCATACCTTCTGGGGACTCCCTCGTACTGCTGGGAGACTTTAATGCTCACGTGGGCAATGACAGTGAGACCTGGAAGGGCGTGATTAGGAGGAATGCCCCCTCCAATCTGAACCTGAGCGTTGTTTTGTTATTGGACTTCTGTGCTCGTCATGGATTGTCCATAACGAACACCATGTTCAAGCATAGGGGTGTTCATATGTGCCCTTGGCACCAGGACACCCTAGGCCTGTTCGATGATCGACTTTGTGGTCGTGTCATTGGACTTGTGGCCATATGTCTTGGACACTCGGGTGAAGAGAGGGGCAGAGCTGTCAACTGATCACCACCTGGTGGTGAGTAGGCTTCGATAGTGGGGGAGTATGCCGGTTAGGCCTGGTAGGCCCAAACGTGTTGTGAGGGTCTGCTGGGAATGTCTGGCAGAGTCCCCTGTCAGAAGTAGCTTCAACTCTCACCTCCGGCAGAACTTCGAGCACATCCCGAGGGAGGTGGGGGAAATTGAGTCTGAATGGGCCATGTTCCGTGCCTCTATTGTTGAGGTGGCTGACTGGAGCTGTGGCCGTAAGGTGGTCGGTGCCTGTCGTGGCGGCAATCCCCAAACCTGTTGGTGGACACCAGCAGTGAGAGATGCCGTCAAGCTGAAGAAGGAATCTTACCGGACCCTTTTGTCCTGTGGGACTCTGGAGGCAGCTAATAGGTACCGACAGGCCAAGCGGAATGCGGCTTCGGTGGTTGCTGAGGCAAAAACTCGGGCATGGGAGGAGTTTGGGGAGCCCATGGAGAACAACTTTCGGATGGCTTCGAGAAGATTCTGGTCCACCATCCGGCATCTCAGGAGGAGGAAGCAGTGCAGTGTCAACACTGTATATGGTGGGTATGGTGCGCTGCTGACCTCGACTCAGGAGGTTGTGGGTCAGTGGAGGGAGTACTTCGAAGACCTCCTCAGTCCCACTAACATGCCTTCCAATGAGGAAGCAGAGCCTGGGGTCTCCGAAGTGGGATCCCCCATCTCTGGGGCTGAGGTCACCGAGGTGGTTAAAAAACTCCTTGGTGGCAGGGCCCCGGGGGTGGATGAGATACGCCCAGAGTTCCTCAGGGCTCTGGATGTTGTAGGACTGTCTTTGTTGACACATCTCTGCAACATCGCATGGACATCGGGGACAGTGCCTCCGGATTGGCAGACCGGGGTGGTGGTCCCCCTCTTTAAAAAGGGGGACCGGAGGGTGTGTTCCAACTACAGAGGGATCACACTCCTCAGCCTCCCTGGAAAAGTCTATTCAGGGGTTCTGGAGAGGAGGGTGTGTCGGATAGTCGAACCTCGGATTCAGGAAGAACAGTGTGGTTTTCATCCTGGTCGCGGAACAGTGGACCAGCTCTACACCCTTAGCAAAATCCTGGTGGGTGCATGGGAGTTTGCCCAACCAGTCTACATGTGTTTTTGGACTTGGAAAAGGCGTTCGACCGTGTCCCTCGGGGAATCCTGTGGGGGGTGCTCTGAGAGTATGGGGTACCAGACCCCCTGATAAGGGTTGTTCGGTCCCTGTACAACTGGTATCAGAGCTTGGTCCGCATTGCCGGCAGTAAGTCGAGCCCGTTTCCAGTGAGAGATGGACTCTACCAGGGCTGCCGTTTGTCACCGATTCTGTTCATAACTTTTATGAACAGAATTTCTAGGCGCAGCCAGGGTGTTGAGGGGGTCCGGTTTGGTGGACTCAGGATTGGGTCACTGCTTTTTGCAGATGATGTTGTCCTGTTTGCTTCATCTGGCCGTGATCTTCAGCTCTCTCTGAATTGGTTCACAGCTGAGTGTGAAGCGGCTGGGATGGGAATCAGCACCTCCAAATCCGAGACCATGGTCCTCAGCCGGAAAAGGGTGGAGTGCCCTCTCAGAATTGAGAGCGAGATCCTGCCCCAAGTGGAGGAGTTCAAGTATCTCGGGGTCTTGTTCACGAGTGAGGGAAGAATGGAGCGTGAGATTGACAGGCGGATCGGTGCGACGTCCGCAGTGATGCGGGCTCTGCATCAGTCTGTCGTGGTGAAAAAAGAGCTGAGCCATAAGGCAAAGCTCTCAATTTACCAGTCGATCTGCGTTCCTACCCTCACCTATGGTCATGAGCTATGGGTAGTGACTGAAAGAATAAGATCGCGAATACAAGCGGCTGAAATTAGTTTCCTCCGCAGGGTGTCTGGGCTTTCCCTTAAAGATAGGGTGAGAAGCTCAGTCATCCGGGAGGGGCTCAGAGTAGAGCCGCTGCTCCTCCACATCGAGAGGAGTCAGATGAGGTGGCTCGGGCATCTGATCAGGATGCCTCCTGGACGCCTCCCTGGTGAGGTGTTCCAGGTATGTCCAACCAGGAGGAGGCCTCGGGGAAAACCCAGGACACACTGGAGGGACTATGTCTCTCAGTTGGCCTGGTAACGCCTTGGGATTCTCCCGGAAGAGCTAGAAGAAGTGGCCGAGGAGAGGGAAATCTGGGCTTATCTGCTCAAGCTGCTGCCCCCGTGACCCGACCTCGGATAAGTGGAAGAGGATGCATGGATGGATGGATTCTGGAGAAAATAAATACTGTTATTAGCTGAGTTATGGGATTTTTCAGGTAAGAAAGACACAAGGTAAGGTTGTTAAGCTCCCTAAACATAGTATCTGAGAGTGCTGCATGTTTATTACCACGTGCTAGTAAGAGCTAGTACCCTGTACATGTGACAATAATGACCTTAAGAGCTAATGTCACCACATATTAAATATTTATCCAAACAAAATACAGAGGAAAGCCTTAGGTGACACCCATCTTCCACCAGCTGTGCACCCTGTACCTTACCTTTAAATATCCAGTCAAGTTAAACTCCTTGTAACTATTATCTAATGCATTTTGTAATCCCACAAGAAATGTATTGTTTAGAACAGATGTAAAAATATCTAAAAGAAGCTGAAGCACTCGGATATCCTGCTTTTGTTGACTGCAACATTGTGCACCGCTGTTATTAATTTACTTAACAAAAGAAAGCTGTTAAATGTGACCTTCAGATAAAGCCAAATAAAACCCATAAAACTCATTCAAAGCTGCCTTTCAGATATATCATTCATTTGCACATAAATATCAAATCCAGATATTATTTACAAGAAATGACACCAAACTGTAAGGCCATTCCGAACTACTGCCTGCGTGAGATATGGTGTCTCATACCACTGTACCTACGGATAACAGCCTGGAATCCCGCTTTCTGTTAGAATTTGACCTCTGCACATTTCTGCCTGCCGTAATGTCTTAGAATACATTATATATCCAGACATCTATATTTAGAGAGGACATGACTAGCATTATGGAGGATTGAATGATCTTCAGCAGCACATTCAGCAAAAAATGTTAGGCCGTGCAGTTTTTTCAAGTCAGGAAAACAAACTCAGGTTTTAAATCTTACAAAAGCCCCTTTAGGTATGCAGCACAAGAGGATTTGTAAAGCAATTCATTCTCTAAAATGTTCATTTTGGATTGTCAGGGATAATCCATGCAGAGTTGTCTTCATGCGTGAACTGTACATACTGAGTTCAAGGACTTCTACAATATATTCTGCATGGTGTGAAAGGTTAAGACTGGAGATCTATAAACATTATTGTGACTCAGGAGTAGCTCCTCAGTTTGGGGTTCATGCTTATTTATTATCCATTATCCAACCCACTGTATCCTAACACAGGGTCATGGGGGTCTGCTGGTGCCAATCCCAACCAACAGAGTACTTAAATATAGCATAGGTTTTAAAATTATATATTTTTAAAAATATTATATTTATTTCAGAATTTTGTAACTCCTATAATTAATAAAGTGTTTGACATCTTAAAATAATGCACAGGCTACAGGAAAAACAGTCCACTTTTTAACCTCATCTCAAAGCCTTGGTGGGGCTGGACAACTGTTCTAGCAGGGGGCACCTGTGCACAGACACACACTCAATCATGTCAAGCTGTTTTAGAGTGACCAGCTAATGTAAAGCCCAGGTCTTCTGTGAATATAGGGGCAAACACCATACAGACACGGGCAGAACAATGAACCTCTCCACACAGATCGACCAGGCTGATATTCAATCGCAACACTCTGAGCTGTGCCACCTCTGCTGTGGTTTAGAAAACTTATTTCTACTTCTTTCAACAGCAAATGTGTAGCCATGATAAGGCACTGAGGGCCCAGTATTAACTGAGCCTTTAATAGCTCAATTAAACTTAACATTATATCATTACCATCCAGATGAAGGTTCCAGAAAGAACTCTTATTTAGATCTGTAAATAACCATGAAGAGTTTATAACAGATTTGTGAATCACCACTGGATTCCTGATTTCAAAAGGATTCACAGTGCATACCATAAGTTCATGTTTTCTTGATCTGTTGCATCTTACTAGGTAGTACTAAACATTAAACATTTCTGTTTTGTTCACATATGAGGAACCTTTTCAAAGCCCAAAGAATCAATTTCATCTGCAGAGAACCCTTCCCATAATTAACTGGTTCTTTGCCAAGTAATGGTTAAACAACTAACCACACAACCTAGCAAAGAGTCATTTTAGGACCAGTATTGTTTTTATTATTGTTATTAATTTGAATTAAAAGCAAATAACAATCCATACAATCAAACTTAACAAAACCAATATTCAACCCCCATCCAAAAGTAAGAAAGAGAGAAGGGCCAGCCAACAAAGCAAATCTTTGAAGCAACAAAGAAAGAAGAGAATCATTTTCCTTGATACTGAAGCTTATTCTAAAATGTTATTGATTAGACACTGCCATATTTTAAAAAAAGAGTGAGTATTTGATTTTTTCCAATTTCATATAGTATAGGACATCAGTTACCCACTGACATAAAGGTGGTGGGTTGGGATTCTTCCATTTGAGCAAGATAAGACTACGTGGTAGTAGTGAGGTAAAGGCAATTCTGATTTGTTTGTCCTTCTACATTTTAAGCCCATCAGGGCGTATACCAAACACAGGACTAATATTTTAAAAGCATAGATACACTGCTACCATCTTGGAACAAATAAAAAATACAGCAAGAAAATTGGTAAAAAAGAGTAACTTAGGAACAGGTAAAGCAACTGGACTTACTTAAATTAAAGAACTTAATGAACAAGATCTGTGAGAAGTGATACTAAGCAGTAAATTCATTAGTCCTTTTTATTATTCTGTTGATTCTGTAAATAACATTATAGTGAGCAGGACACAGATCAATCAATCATACTATCAGTATGACATCTTATAGAGTTGTGCTCATTTTCATATCAGGAGTTCTCTCCATCCCAACAAATGCATATATTTCTAAAAATTGAAACTAGAAACATGCAAAACTCAAAAATAGCCTAATGCTATGGTAGGCTTTGTAATCTGTAGAGTTTCCTAAAATTCTTTTACTTCTCTGATTTTGGGCATATGCAGTTTGTTTATTCATTAGGTTATTACAAATATGAAGTTAATATGAATCCATCCATTAATCCAATTAAGGGTAGTGGGGGGCTGGAGGCCATGCTGGCAAACCTGGACACAAGACTCAGTCTACTCAGACCATTCTTAGACAAACTTGAGGGCAGTCTCACTTACAAAAATAATCACTTGCAGCGGGATATTTAAGAGTCTGCAATGTGTACATCTATAGGAAAAAAAAAAAAACAGGAAGAGAACAAGCCACTGCTACCGAACATCAGAAGAACCGAGAGACTGCCTATTGACTTTTACAAAGACTCTCTATTTCCAGTCACTATTCAGGGTACTTGGTACAAGTAATTGGGGGTCCACATTATTGACTGGTTTTGGAACACAGAGGAACCATATAGGAAAGGGCAGAGCAGGCTCTTTTTACATAGGAGACAACATTCCTTCAATGTGGGAAGTGACATCCTTTACATCTTCTATAATTTTGTGATGGCCAGTGTGATTTTCTTAATGCTGTGGTGTGCTGGGCTGGTAACATCACTTCAAGAGAGGCCCACCGAATAAACAGGCTAATTAAAAGGGTAAGCTCAGTCGTGAGACACACTCTTGACCTACTGGAGGTAGTAGTGGAGCAAAGAATGAAGACAAAACGCACTCTGGACCCCCTGGATGTACTAGCAAATGAGAGCATTAAAACAAAACTGAGCACCATCATGGACAATTCTGCACATCTTCTCTGTGACGCACTATCACTGAGTACTTTCAGCCAACAAATTATTCAGCAGAAGTGTGTCAAGAAAGGCTGCCGGATCTCCTGTATACCAACAGCAATATGCCTGCTTAATACCTCTTGTCAGAAGTTTTTTCTTCTTTTTGTAATTCTTGTTTGTTTGAGGAGTGTTGTTGTTGTTTTCATTTGTTATATTTCTGGAGTTTCTATAAAAGCTCAATGTCCCCTTGGGGCACATAAAGGACTATGTTTGTTCTTCCGTCTACTGGGCCAGGATTTGAACCCATTCTATTACATCCGAAAGTGACTAACGCTAACTAACCATTGTGCCACACTGCTGCTTTCCGTTTTCTTAAATTTGCCATGGACCAGAACTCATGTGATTAATCCCTGAATAAGGAAAACACGTCAACAGTGGAATAACACTTAACTGTGCCAAAACCAACATTACAGTGCATAGCCAGACTTGTCTTGGTCTGTTGGTCACATGAGCATTGACGTGTTAGCAGCCATGGGCCAGCATGTTGAAACCTCAGCTTCTAATTCTTTCAGCCCTCTCTTACAGCCCAACAGCAAACTAAAAAAACGTATCCGTAGTAAAGCTTATCACAATGACATACTGTCTTCCTGACTCCCACCGCAAAAACAATGTAGCTTTTTCAGTTCACCAGCTTATTATTACAACTCATAGACTGCTGAATAGCAGTCTCTGCAGGAAATTGTAATGTCTATGGGAACAATGCATTCAGTCAAAATAAAATCAAATGATCGCCTGAATGAAGGCAATAATTTGAGTTAATTACATATTAGATTTATGGGATTGTAACTCCCTGGGAGATTGTGACATGAAGTTGTGTCAACACCATCAATGGATGATAAAACACTGAGCTGCATCCATTAGGAACCTAGCCAAAAGATAGCATGAAGGCAAATTATGATAATGGTGTGGGTTATCTGACCAAGGGTTTTGCATGCAATGCTTCTTAGAGAAGGAAAGTGGAAGATACGCTAAACGTACTGCGTGCTGCGGCTTCTCAAAAGAGGTGGGTTATGCTTATTGTGCAGTCTGTTTTAAACCATATTATAAGCATCTGTGTAACGTGACAGCAAGGATGCCCGGAGAGGAGATGTGGGGGTGACAGAGTAGAGAAGAAGAGCCACTGTATATAGGCACACTGAAGGGAATATAAATGAAAAAGTCAATTAAGACGGATCCACTTCATAGAAACAAATCTACTGAAAAAGGTACTAAAAAGAAGTATGAGCAGGCAGAGGCATCCAACCCTTCTGTTAACTTAAAATGTAAGTTATGACAAGGTTAAGGCTGAAAATTTACTGTTTGATGAGTGAATAAGGATGCACTGACTAGCAATGATAATGTGACCTCCTGCAGATGCATTCAAATGTGCCATAAGGGTTACACAGAAAAGGGAGAAGAAAGGAACCCTGGAGTGGAGCCATACTAAGAGGAAGAGGAATCCAAGAGTGAATATATCTGGAGAAAATATCTTTGGGGTGTTCCAGAGTTTTAGGAACTTCAATAAATAATTCAACAAAGTTTGACAAATGAGCCCATTAGATTGCAGGGGTAACACTGCTTATTCAATTTCCAACTCACTGTGTGACCGTGATCGTATCACACCTGTCCGCCAATTGTAAAAAAAATATACATTCAATAAACTTCTTCTGATCTTGTAAATCACTTTGGGGAAATGCATCAGTCAAAAACAATGCTGTTTCTTGGGGGCGCTAGAGCCCATTCAAGAAATATCAAGTACAAGACAGAAAGCAGCCCTAGTGTCGCTTACACACCCATATTCATGCGCTCACAAGATCAATTTAAAATCACCAATTAAGTGAAGGAAAATGCACAGGCTTAGGAAGACATCCATACAGATAACATCCAGACAGACTGAGAAATTCAAGGTGGCTGGATATACTGCATGTTACAGCACTGCCAACTACTGTGCCTCCATGCCACCTCATAACTTTGATAATCATACTTATGAAACAAAGCTAGCCACCTCAGCCACAGGTTCTTTGGCTTAAAGAGTTAGATCACTTGTATCTAGTAGTAGCATTGTCATGTGCACAGAGTACGGTGAACTTCTCACTCTTGTGTCTGGTGCAATGATAAACAACATGGTATTAAAATACAGAACTTCATTTAATTTAATAGTCCTCCCAAAGCAGCTTACCTGAAGTGGGATGCTACTTATTGCCACTGTCATACCAAAAAGAAGTAAAATGAATGAATTCATTTTAATCAAAAGGCAGTGTGATCTAAGGCAAAACTTTAGGACTAGTGTTTGATCCTAGAGACAGGGAGTAAGGTAAGTGTAAGTTAAGCCATGATGAATACAAAGGACAAATCTGATCTTGAATACAATAGTTAAGATCTTCATATTATTAGGGAATAAAATCTCATATCATATATTTTTCCAATTCTAAATCTTCATATGGACAAGTACTAAGCACTAGTATGGAAAGATGCGTGTCTTGCAGCAAGGCAGTAACTGTATATATAAGATAAAAACCTTAAAGTTGTGGGTTCCAATCACTCTGCTGACACTGTGTGACCAAGAGCAAGTCACTTCACCTGTCTGTGCTCCAACTGAAAAAGCAAAAGATATTAAACCTATTGTTTCTCACACACGATAAAGGTGTCAGCCAAATAATAATATGTAAATGGTAGGTGCCCTCTCTTGGGTTGATTTGTGCCTCCCATGACCCTATACTTGAATTAAGTGAACTTGAATGGATTTTCACACATTATGTAAATTGTAATTGATGGCAGAAAACAATATATAGTATAATATGTAAAGGGTTTAGTGACTATAGAAAAAAAAGAAAAAAGAAATCTTCAATTGATGAAAATTTTGGTGATGGTGAAATTGTAGTGGTCCATAGAATAGGAGAGAACAACTTAAGTGGAACCAATACTGTAAAAATCTACCCAAGGTGCCCCCATAACATTTTGAGAAGAGGGTCTTCTAGAACTAAGTATAATGCTATGATCAGTCTATGTCACTCTCTTCTCAGTCCAAGTACTTTCTGAAGAACATCTATGTTCTTTTAAAGCAACTATTTTTGAGCTTCTACATTTTTGCACTCTGTCCTTTTACTGGAGGAAACATGATCATTATCTTTATCTAGGGTGCCAAACTACCTGCAGGTTCCTGGATGTGGTCCTAGAATTTTTTGTCTTTCTTGATGAGTTTACTGGTAACTTTAGGATGGTCTCCTCTTGGAAAAAATCACTATTATCTGACTTTTAATAATTACATGGTATACAGGTAAAATTCCGTTACAACGAATATCTTTACAACAAAATTTTCATTACAACGAAGTATTTTTATGGTAAAAACAGCTTCTCCATATGATGCAAGTCTATAGAAATTTCGTTACTACAAAGTAAATTCAGCAGATACTTTCATTATAATAAAATACCGAAAAGACCTTGAAATGCCTGAATGAATCATCCACAGAGCAGCTAGTTCTGTGGCTGCAGCTCAGTTGTGCACAACGATTCCCAAAAAGAAACACTGTAATTTTTTTTCTTTCTTCGAACTTTCCTCGTACTGTTTTTGTTTTTTTGCCTTTTTTGTTTGAAGCTATTTTAAGTGATACCTTTTGCTTATTGCTCGTCAACATTTGAAAAACATCCATCGGAATTTAACTCATTGTCACACTCCTATAGAAATGACAGACACGATAAAACGGCACCCTGAAAGTGTATTATTGCAAGGAAATGGAGAGAAAAATTCTCGTCAGCATAACTTGTAGGCAGGAGGAGATTAAAATTAACACGAAAGAAGCTACTGAAATGATTGCAAACGACTGGATACAAGTTAAAGAAAGCACTATAGTAACAAAATACAGAATCTCATTACCACGAAATATTTGTTACAAAGAAATATTTTTTAGGTCCCTGAGAGTTCGTTGAAACAGAATTTTAAATGTATTTTATTGTGGTTCGGGGAAAACCCAGAGCTTCACAAATGGCTTTGTAACTATTGTAGGTCTTAATGAATTTCTAGGACCCTTCAGAAATACGTTTAACCGGTTACCTTAAAGCTGGCCCTCAATGTTTCTTCATTTGCCACTGAGCTGGACCAAAGTTTTACTTACTAACTCCTTCTCTAGCCTATGTCTTGATGCTTGTTCCATGTACTCTCGCTTTTCAGGAACTTATTTTGTAAATGGTTCTGAGATCACAACCACAGAATGTATGCAATTTTCCATGAATATGTCCTGAGCGGCCTCTAAAAACCAATACACAAATATTTCTACTTCTAAAATTTATGAGCCTAGGTTAGTGAAGTGGAACAGAAATCTGCTGTTATCTTTTGGCCAGGGTTCCTCCCCTGGCTGGGGTTCATGTCCTTGTTTTATGTATCTTTTGTTTACTTTTGGGCCATTGTTTTATGTTAATGTTACTTACATGTATTATGTTATTTGTATTCTCTGCCTTGGTGATGTTCCATATGTTTGTGGGTGTTCCCCAAGGCCATCTAACAATCACTGCTAGGAACTGCCTGCTGCCCTATAAATCCAGAGGGTCTCCCATAGTTCCTGGCGGTTCCTTGTGAATGTGCTCTGGAGTGAGTGATTTTTTCTGTTTCTCAGTGTTTTGTACCTTTGTGATTTTGGATTTTTTGGCTTGTTTTTTCTACTGTTCTCTAGATTTCATTTTGGGACTGTGTTGGCTTTAAATTGTCTTTTTTGTTTAGGCAGCTCCTCTTTCCTTTTGGGTGTTCTTGCTACAGAATAATTTTGGACAATAAATATTTTATAAAGGTCCTGTATGTGTCCACCAATTACTCGCCAGGTTTTGACAGTTTTACCCTTCTAGTGAGCATTATTAGCAGTGCTTTTTTGACTTGCATGCTTTGAACTACAACTTCACAACATCTACAATGTCAAATTTTGATTACCTTTTGGCTCCAAACTACTTCTTTCAAGAGGGAATGCAAAGTGTGAAGCACAAAAATAACTTCGCCAAACAACAAAAAAACGTTTTGCCAAATCCATTACAAAACTCAAGAATCTTACTCAAAAAATCACAGTCAAGATTATTTGCTAGATAATAGGTGGAACAAAATAATATGCTAGTCTTTCAGTAGTTTATTCACAAACATGAATAATTGTAGAAGGGAAAGGGTTGACCTTTCTACAGTCACAAATCATGTGTCTCAGTCAACTGTGCTAGTAACATTAAGGTTACAAAGAAAAAAGGAAGCACCAATGAAAACCAAAATGGCAACTCGGAAAGAGACAAAAATAATTTAAAGGAATAGTTTATCTAAAAATGAAATTTTATTTAAATTTTACTTATCCTATGTGTTTTTTAGTGACAGCCAAGTAAAATTTTATGACATAATACACCAATGACAAACAAGGCGAAAACCATGATGGAATTTTTTTTTTAATTCTCATGTAATACAGTCACATACAGTAATGTTTGTTATTCATTCATACGGTCAAAACATGAAAATATTCAGAATTTGTATGCAAAAATATTAATAGTTACTTTCTGAAAACTCATTGAATATCATTGAACAGGAAAGACATCATTCCCACAATACTGCGCTTTTAAACTGAAGACAGGGCTCTTGACCAATGAATGAGGAGAAGAGGCAGATCTTCAGTTCAATTGCACAAATTACAGCAGGGAACAAGTATTTTTAACACTGACTTTTAAATAAAGGTTTGTAGTTTTGCACCTTGTTTTTTTTTTTTGTTCAACAACTATTCTCTTGTTCTGCCTTACCAACTATTTTCATTTCCCAGCACCTTTAGTCTACTGCAGCTTTTCTCAACCTTTAAGTATTTGCGACCCGAGTAACTGTGCCCCCACTAACATTTTTTTGAAATGTAGATGCATATTTTATCATGCCTACTTAACTTTTATCAACATTTATCTAACTCTATATTTATTGTTCTAGTATCAGAAGGTAGTTTAAGTTAATTTGTTTTGGTTTCAACAGATGCATTTTTCATATTTTTGATTCTTGTTTTCTTTTTTTCACAGCTTCGCACCCCCCTTTTTGTTACTTCGCACCCCCCCAGTGGGGCCCGCCCCACAGGTTGAGAACCACTGGTCTACTGCTTTTTTGCTGTCTTTTCATACAGCTATAAAATATTTGGTTGATGTTCACAAGGAAGCCCAAAATTGTTATCTTATTAGCATTGCATCTCTTTAGCAGACCTACTCTGTACATATCAATGATATGCCAGCCTGATCAAACCTGGGAGAGTATGTATACACTCCAGGAGTCTGCTAGTATGATGAGAGATGAAAACTCCAAACAGACTAATGGGAATTGTTCACTATCTAATTATAATCACCATTCAAGATCCCAAGATAATTACTTTGTGATTTAAATCATTAGGGTCATTAGCATCAACAGATAATTACACTGAGGTCTTGGGAGAACAGATATGGTATAATTATCTTGTGAATGCTGATGGAAAGACCAAAACCCCAAGGTGTTGTGACACTTCTGCGGCAATGATTAACCCTATATTCAAAACCTCTGTAACCAATGGTAATGTTAGACAGGAATTAAAAAATTAGTCATTAGAAATGACAAAACAAAGGAAACAGAAAACTCATATTAATTTGGAAAACTAATTGAATGTTTCTGTGTAATATGGATTAATGCCTGCAAATGATCATTGGCATATAACCTTATGTAATTCATCAAAGATACAGTACAAGAACATTCTGTTAGGTATTTATTATATTTCACTTGCATTAGTTCATTTCTTATCTCAAAGATCTTACAGCATGAAGTTTTAACTGACCTTATAAAATTCAGATTATTCCTTTTAAACATAATGGCACATAATACACACTGGAATCCTAGCTAGTAGTTTTCTTGTTATCTAAACCTTTGTTGTGATTGAGCAACCGTCATACTTATTGTATGTTTGTCCATGACAATTAGATCACATATTCTTTCAAGAACATAAGAAATTTTTTAAAAAATTGACAAAGAGCATGAGACAATTCATTCCATAAAACGTGTTTGTTTAGCTAATAGCTGTCCCAATATCTCATCTAGATTCTTCTTAAACGTTGTCAAGGTTTCTGCTTCAGCTACATGTCTCAGTAGTTTGTTCCCGATTTCCATAACTCATTCAGTAATATTGTGCTTCATGGCTTCAGTCCTTAATGCAGGTCCCCTTAATTTCCAGTGGTGTCCTTGAATACATGATAGATTAAAAAAAATTGTTGGTATCTGCTTTAACAATGCCTTTGAGGATTTTGAAGACTTCGACCTGGTCCTCATTGTTATGTGTAATATAGGATTCCCAATCAGCTTAAGTTTCTTTTATATTCAATTCTTTAATTATCCATCCATTATCCAACCCGCTATATCCTAACTATAGGGTCACGGGGGTCTGCTGGAGCCAATCCCAGCCAACACAGGGCACAAGGCCGGAAACAAATGCCGAGCAGGGCGCCACCCCACTGCAGGGCACGCACACACACACACACCAAGGACAATTTAGGATCGCCAATGCACCTAACCTGCATGTCTTTGGGCTGTGGGAGGAAACCGGAGTACCCGGAGGAAACCCACGCAGACACGAGGAGAACATGCAAACTCCATGCAGGGAGGACCTGGGAAGCGAACCTGGGTCTCCTAACTGCGAGGCAGCAGCACTACCCACTGCACCACCATGCCGCCCTTCTTTAATTATTATTATCTATATATATAATTCACTAAGGCAAGACAACCATGGAAAGCACGCCGGAAGGGGCGTGGATTCACTGAGCCGCCGACAAGCAAGACACCTATGGCGCACACAGGAAGGAGCCACAGCCACCAACTCCTGGCACCTCCGAGCCACGTTGACTGTTCATAGAGGCATGTTTCTCGCGGAGGAGAATCGCCATATGCAGCGTGTAAAACGGTTTGCAAGGGTATCCAATGGGATCCTTAAAACAATCCTTTTCAACTGAGGTTAAAACACAATGAAGTAAGCAGTCTTTAAAAACCGAGTTTTCGGTTACGACGCATGACCGCGTGCACCATAGCAAACTGTTTTACACGCTACATACGGCAATTCGCATCCATGACAAACATGTGTCTTCTTCAGTCACGGACAATTATATGTTGCTCTCTCCAGAGTTCCATCTTTTCATTCACTTTCTGTTGTATCCTCAGACCCTCCCTTTTTAGACAACTGTGTCTTTCCAGAAGTGTTCAACCATCAATAAATAATTATGCGGCATTTGTTATGTTGCGGCTTCACTATTGTGTTGTATTTTGCTCTCTCCAGAGTTCCATCTTTTCATTCACTTACTGTTGCATTCTCACACCAACCTGTTTTTGACAACCATGTCTTTCCAGAAGTGTTTAGCATTCAATTAATAATTATGCATGAGATTGAGCGTGTGTCTACCCGGCGCAGAGAGGCGTGGGTAAGCCGTTGAACCCCATTCGGGCTGCAAACCGTGGAATTCCCACTAAGTGGGACTCGTACGCTCCCACTGGTTGCGTTCCTACCCTTTGTGCACTCCCACCTCGCTACTACCGTGGTCGGGTGTCTTGGTTGATTATATATAGAAAAGCAGCCAAAACCGCACAGAGCAACGAAACTTCTGCGTGAATCACATGTGCATCTGGACTGTGCAAAGACGACAACGACTCAAGTGATGAGTTGGAGGTGGGCACATGAGCGGGCAGTGCATCCTGAACAACATATCAGCAGACTAGCATGACAGAGGGAGCCGAGTGGACGTCCTTCTCCTCTCCTGCCGTTCCACACGCGCCTGAGCGCAGTGCACTCGCATCCCTCCGTCTGGCAGGACAAGGCACGATGGCGGTCCACCAGTTTTCAATCACGGACGATTGTGTGTTGGTTCGTTCCGTGCATTGTTACAATGTTGCTTTTCTTGCTGATTTATTACATTACCGATTTTTCAAATGTTAATTTTTTCCCTGTGCTTAAAAATCATTAAAAAAAAGGCCTGATTATGCGGCGTATGGTACGCCGCGGGTTGGCTAGTTTATATTATTATTGTTATTTATGTTTATTATTTATATATCATGTATTTTGTCACTTTTGTTAAATTTTTGGTTTCTGTGAATGGATAAATTTTCTGTCCCTTGAGATTTGGTGGTGGTTCCTTCAGAGGTGGGGCCACCTGTCAATATCCATTGAGAGTCTGCTCCCAGTCCTATAAAGGTCAATGGGAAATGCAGTCTCTCTGTGGTACATTTGTATGCATTGGCATAGACCAGTTCTGCTCTCATTGTTTATTATTATTATTTGGATTTTCTTCTGTATTATTCATATTTTTGCTCTGATTATGGATTTTGTTTTCTGTTTAGAGTTCTGGGACTTGGATATTGTGTATTGCTTTTTTAGGCAACACCATTTATCCTTGTTTTGCTCTTTTGAGCTTTTGTTCTGTATTTCTTCTTTTTTTGCAATAAATCTTTTATTTATAAAGATTCTTTGTTTGCTCTTTCACCTCCAGAGGAGATTTATGATCATCCTTCCTATGGTGAGGTTGAAGATATATTTTGTGAACATTACTTATACTTTTGAATTTTTGATGCCACAGCCTATTTGCCCTGATGCAGGCCAAAGCCAGCCATTGGAGTAACCAGTCAGGTTACCTGACCCATGGCCAAGAGGTGAGGCCCAAGGGGAAATACAATGGTGGACTGGTGTCCTAACCAGGTCAATAATTGATCTCCTGCAGGGAAGAAGGCCAAAATGATGCAGGGGGAGTTGGCCTTACCGAAGCGTATACTTCCTCAGTACACTAGAGGAAAGCATTCTTGTGTTACCGCTCCATTTTTTCAGCTCACAGGTATGATGGAACAGTGTAGTCCTTTGGTACTGCCCTGTTGTGTGCCATGGGTGCTGCAAGAAGGGAACTTTTGCCAGAACAAGAAGTGCTTCTGTCAGACTTTAGGTGGACACCAGAAGTACTACAGAGATCCGATTTAAAAGGAGCTGCTCTCTCTTGCCTTGGGGAGTTGGAGTCAGGTGTGGAGGACAGACAAAGCTTGTCTGGAGGAGTGGAAGGTGAGAGAAAAGAGAACAAATAAATGTACTCTAGGGAAAGCTGTCTGGTCTTTCAAAGTTTAAATACTTCTCCCATTTAATTTAGGAAAATGGAAACATTTCTCCAAAACTTTGTGAATGATGAGGTATGTAAAATCATCTGCGTCATTAGTTTTCTAGTGACAGTAGCAATTAGACCCACTCCCTGCAGCCAGGGCATGTATCTTCAGTAAATATCATTGTACGTTTTCCACATGTGCATCGCCAATCAGCAGTTTTCATAGTTCTCGCTACATACAGTAGATACAAGTAGATCCCTTTCCTATCTCTCCAGTTTTGTCCCTCTTTTTATTGATATTTTTGTTAACTTTCCTCATTTAGTGTTTTCTGTATCACACAGATAAGGAAGAAGGTAAGCATTTTGACAACTCCATAGTGTGACATGTTGATGGTATAAAGTGAAGTCTTACTTGTCTTTATCAAAAACTAGCAAAATACCCGCGCTTCGCAGCGGCGAAGTACTGCCTTAAAATTTTTATTAAGAAGAAAATTAAACCTTTTTAAACTGAGGGAAAATATACCAATCATTATTTGTTAGGGATCTCTTTATATACCACATTGTCATTTCAGCCCTCCGGTTGTAATATGACCAAGCTGTGCGCTGAGCTTACTCTTGAGCATGCAACGTACAGTTGGCCATGTGAAAAGAGATCTTGTTTCAAATCTTACTGCTTGGATTGCTGCTGTCACAATTGGTTTGAGTTTCATGGTTTGTTTCAATTACGACAGTATTTGCAGGACTTGTGCTAAAGTGACATTTGGCATCTGTCAAGCGTTGTAAGCATACAACCGGTTTCATCGATAACTTCACATCCAGCTTTTGAGAGTTTAAACATTCATAAACATCAAAGTGTCCACTACTGAAATCGTCACCTGTGAATCTAAGATGTTTAAGAGGCATTGGCGGTTGTCCAAAGGTGTAAAATATTTGGCCAATTCGGTACACTTGAAAGTGACAACCGAACAATTCAGCGGCAGCCATCAACTCACATGCAGAACCATAGGTGAAGGGCTTAAGCATTTCACTCTTCTAGTGCTCCTGTGTAGTATAATTATCTCCTGTACCGTCATCAGTCCACACTTTGAACCTGTCCCAGTCATTCAATACATAAGACACAATGTTCCTCCGGATATTAAGAGTGAGCCTGATATGGCCGTGCAATATGTAACAAAGAGAATGGAAAAGGTAGGTGCCATCTCCAGGCATGGAAACCACTCGGTAAGTGACAGTTCTTTGATCTATGGTGATCACCTCGATAGACATGTTAATAGGAGAATGGTTGGAACGATAAAGGAAATGGGTACCTGAACAATGTAAAGTAAGTCTAAAATACCTACACAATAACTATAATCATAATAAACGAACAATAAAACAGCGGAGAAGCCGTGGATTAAATAAAAAGGCTGTAGTTATCAGCAGGGAGACGTGAATCCCGTGGCGAAGCAAGGAAGGGAATGTAGAGACCGGAGCGACGGACGGCCCTATATAGGCAGGCAGCCAACAACGTGGGAGGCGTTGGTATGGTGGACCCAACGCCGCCTCACATGGTGACCGAGCTGCAGGCTATGGACGTATATATGTATGCAAGTAGGATTCAGTTAGTGTTGGGAGCCCGCGTACCAAATTTCTTGAAGATGGGCCCATAAGCAACAAAGACCGTTGGAAAGTTCAATATGGCGGCTGACAATGGCGTCATACCACCGAAATAAGTACGCACATTGGTTTTGGTTAGCGCAGGGAAGCCGCCTACCAAATTTCGTGAAGATGGAGCCATAAATAAGAAAGTTCAACATGGCGGACGTTGTCGACTGTTATGACCGTTACGAGTAGAATTTCGAAATGAAACCTGCTTAACTTTTGTAAGTAAGCTGTAAGGAATGAGCCTGCCAAATTTCAGCCTTCTACCTACACAGGAAGTTGGAGAATTAGTGACGTTGGAAAGTTCCATATGGCGGCCGACAGTGGCGTCATACCACCGAAATAAGTATGTACATCGGTTTCGGTTAGTGCTGGAAAGCTGCCTACCAAATTTCGTGAAGATGGGGTCAGCCTTTTACCTACACGTGAAGTTGGAGAATTAGTGACGTTGGAAAGTTCAATATGGCGGCCGACAGTGGCGTCATACCACCGAAATAAGTACGTACATCGGTTTCAGTTAGCGCAGGGAAGCCGCCTACCAAATTTCGTGAAGATGGGGCCATAAATAAGAAAGTTCAAAATGGCGGACGTTGTCGACCGTTATGACCGTTACGTGTAGAATTTCGAAACGAATAGATGAAAAATGTATTCAGAAAAACATGCAGCCTGAAAATCTGAATGCCATTGTCAGACACGTGTGTATGTGTGTGGGGGAGCGTTTTACGGGTTTTTTGCTGGATGAATACTGGAAAAGAAAAGAATTTGACACTGACACTAACATTTGTTCCATCTGTTTCTTTAGAATAGAGGAGCTGAAAACACCCTGAAGACGGATGTGATTACAAAGTCAAAGCCAAGGACCTTTTGGTCTTAGTCCCAGTTAATCAAAGCTTTCATCAGAAGTCCATGTTCACTATCTGTTCAGTTTCTGAGGAGAACAGAGCTCCAAACCTCTGAAGTTTATTTTGTTTTCACATGTTTCATCAAACAGCACTGTGGTGCTAATTTTGCTAAATGTGCTAAAGCCTTCAGACAACAACATTAAATGGAACATTCTTTGGGACCCCAACTTTTACATTTTGTTTCTGTTTTTCCTTTCACACCATCAAAGTACAATTACAGCTCCACCATACACTAAAAGACCTACAAGTAAGCCTCTCACCTCTCAATCTTTCCTGACATACTGTCTGAGCAATTGTTGCTCAGGAACAGTTCAGGCTTCCAAGAAGCTGGAGGTAATACAGGTATTTTTAAATTTTTAAATAATACTTCATATAACAAACAAAATCAAGGGCAAATTAATGCATATGATTACTGTGAAAAACATAACTTTAATAATATTGATCTTATGCTTTAATATACAACACAGAGGTGCAGTGGTCAGTTCATAGACCTCAGTTTGATTTTGACGTGGTTCACTATTTGTGTGAATTCTGCATATTCCCCCTTTTTTCCCCTGGTTAAACCAGATGCCTTCTATACCACAAAGCATGAAGGTCATTTTAGCTGGTGACTCTTCACTTCCTCTTTGAGTGAACAAGAGTGTGAGTGTCCACCGTGTAGCTCTGCCATACTGCTCAGGGATAATTCCTGCCCTGTATATGTATACAATGCTCCTGTCCCCTGCAAGCCTGTTTGGAAATAAGTGGGTTTAAAAAAATTAATAAACAAGTAATGACCACCTAAGTATTACTGTAGAGGGAAGAATATGTAAAAGCATGTGTTCCCTTTGAGAAGTCAAGGTAGAAGATAAGAATACAAGTTCCAAAAATGAAAATCGATGAGAAATTAGAAAAGGATTTCAAATGCTCTGTTGGGCCCTTGAGCAAGGCCCTTAACCTGCAATTGGTGAGCGCTTTGAGTAGTGAGAAAAGAGCTATATAAATGCAAAGAATTATTAAAAGTGCACTTTCTGATGAAATGAAGGATGAAAGAATAAGGACAGGAGGCAAACATGTGGGAGCTAAGCATAAGATAAGATTGGAGTCAAGCTGCAGGTGGACATTCTGGCAATGGTAGCTGGATAGGCCTACTATGCCACCAGAGATCAACATTAAGACATTGGGGCAGTGCTATAACATAATGCAGGATAACGTGCAAGATAAAAAGTGATGGATCTGGAAGACTGCATAGTGATCAAAGGCCACAAGGCAGATAGAGATACTAAAACAAAAAGCTTCTCTCTTCCATCATAAAATTATATTTGCTTGATACATTATTAAGGTGTATATATTTTCTGGTTCAGGGTCATTGAATCCAGAGCTCATTCTAGAAGGAGCTGGAGCAAGTAGGGAAACAACCCTGGTGCCTGAATTATGAACTTAATGTGTCTTTGGGATGTGGGAGAAAATCTGGAGACAAATATAATGTATATGAGTATATTGTGCAAAGTGCAGGAAGAACGTCTTGGGACAGATCAACAAAGCACACGGCTTTAGTCTTGCTTTTCTTCCCATCACAAGGTTCACATACACTGCACAGGCATAAACAGTTTTTTTTTAAACTGTGAGCACATCTGAATACCATAATACATGATAATGTTATTATCGTGACCACAATGTCAGGAAGCACAAGTGAACTTCAGTCTTGACCCGAGGAACACATACTTTAAATGACGTTTAATTACAATGTAAACAAATAGCACTTTGTCATGTGGCAAATGATGAGCTGTCGAAAGAATGCCACTCTTACTAAGACACAGACAATAACTATCTTCAGAGCTCTAATTGACGCTGCATGCAGTTATTATTTTTGAGCTTGCTTGGTTTCTCATTTGTCATTTGCCAAAGCATGCTTAAGGCAAAACCAGGTCTCACCTCTGTTTGGAAGGTAATATAATTAAATCTGAGTGAAGGCTGCAATAAATCCGATCCTGAAATCAGTTACCTGGGCCTCTAAGGCCAGCAACTATACATTTTTTAGACTGTCTATCATTAGTTATGGACCAGGTAAAGTGGCTAAAGACCAGCAGATTACGAGAAAGTGATGGAACGTTTAATAATGCTAAAGCTTCTTTCTTTCTTTAGATGTGTTGTTTCGATTTATACGACCCATCATCTTCTCACTGCTATCCTGTGGACATGTGGTGAATCCTGAGAGTGGATGCTACACTTATCCTTGAGGCTCCCGTTCTTTGTTTCTCTTTTATTGCCGCTTATTTAGCAGATGCAGTTTCAGGTCCTCCACAACTGTGGAAAACAAGTAATGGCTCAAGGTGGCAGAGCTGATAAGTGTACTGAGTTAGCAAAGTCACTTGACTTTTGGTTCAGATCTCTAATTCTTTCAGTCTAGAAGGTTAGTCATTGATCAGTGATGATGACCTAAGCTACAAGGATGCAGATCTCAAAGTGTTGATGCATTTGAAATTCAAATAAAATGCTAAATGTACACACCGTCACCCTGGTTCTGCTGAGAATGTTCCTGCCTGGAATTTGCGGCACACGACTCAAGTCTCTTCTAGCCAAGAAGGGAAGGTACCCAAGGTGCTGATACAGTGCTGCATCAGGACAAACATGCTGTCAGTGATGGAAAAGTGTGCTCAATGTCAACAGGATACAACAGGCTACGTAAGCACCATCGGATTCTGCTACAGATTGAGGGAAATTTTTTAAATCTTTTGAGAGAAAGTATAAATTGGCAAATTGAACTCTAGGAACAGTTCAAGAATAATGTCATAGTTCTTTTCTGACATAGAGTATCTGTGTTTTAGATATTGGGTCAATTTTTGCACATGATGCTTTTGACTTTTTCTTTATTTTAATAATTGTTTTCTTGGTTTGGCAGTGACATAACTGTGTTGTCATTTTGGGTTTCCATTGTTTTCATAGGTGATGCCATTTTGCGTGGTATTATCATGGGTGCAACCATCTAGTTTACAATTGCTATGGCTAGTCACATGATATGATGAACCCATGATGTAATTCCCTTTTTCCTATATAAGATGTCAGCACACAGCTCACAGCATCCTATCCCTGATCAAATTTTCTAAAATGCATGAGGGCAAGAAATTCAAATTGGTATTAGGACATTTGGCACTGTTTTTCTGCCTTCATTTATGCAGTGAAACATTTTTCTATCAAACCATTAAATTTCTTTTTTTCTTATCAAGAAATGTGTATTTAAGATTATTTACCTTATTCTAAGTTATCTTGTCCATTAAATTTTGCATACCACATTTGTTTGGTAAATACAATATTTGTTTTTTACCAAAAAAAAAAAATCTGACAACACAGTAACCAAAATTTTTCTTTTAAAATAATGACCCACTGATATTTTACCAATCTGTTCCCCTATGGAAAAATTATGAATACCCACTTTGGCACCTTTATTTTTAAGAGTGCACGGTGAGATGCTCTTGATGTTTCTCCTGTTACTTTGTCAGAAGACATACTACAGAAGATGATTTTCTTTTAAAAATGTGTGTAGTCTAGATAAGTAAAGTATCATACTATACTTCTTTGTTGTCAAATCAGTCTCATGCCTTCACCTAAACACACATATTCCAAGAATGAAGCACTTACTGTATATTCCACACAGGATATTATTTCAGGTATTTCATACTGATCTAATGAGACTACAGCTTTAATGATACCTCGCTTACCACAGCATCATTTACGATGACCTCAATAACCACTGTTTAGTTGCTGTGACTACTTCCCAAGCTGGGCACAGAGAACCACTGACATATTGAAAAGATGAGTCTGAACTTTGGAAGAATGCAGAGCTGGTCAATACCATTAGGGGACCTGAGAGGCATGAGCTTCGGATGCCAAGGGGCACAGTCTATGTAACTCAAGTGGCACACACTCTACAATCTACAATATTGATGCGATGGATACCAAGGGGTGCTGTTTAGGCAACTTAAGGGGTGAGTGCGCCGGATATTGAAGGGTCCCCCACTGGTCCATGAAGTCTAATAATACAGAATTTGTGCTATGGACATCTAGAGTCTCTGTTTATTTAACTCAAGCAGTGTGTACCTTTATGCCAGTTCTGCATTATGAACACCAAGGGCCATGTTGGGCACACGCTCAGGACACTGATTGGAACCTAGGGCTCTATAGGGGCTACGAATGGCACTAGAAGAATGGTTGTCAATGAAGTAACACACTAGAGTCTTCAAATATATAGGTGGAAAGAAGGAGAACTACAAAACATCCCTCTGCCCTTTAGATAAGAAAAACATGTTAATAGAGCCAGAAGCACAGTTGCTGGAGACATTGGGTTAAGAAGAACTTGAAACTGAGAGAATCAGTGCATCTGGGCCAGGTGAATCTCTCAGCCTAATATGTTGGTATGGATTTTACATGTTAGTTCAGAGACAAAAAAATCTAATGGCAATGATCTAAATCACAATGACAGTTTCAATTTTCTTCAATTAATTTGAAACAGCATCAGAAGGAGTCGGTTAAAGAACTGTATTCTTATACTTTTCAATGTTTTCATTCTGTGCTATTTTGCAAAATTAAAATGTAGCTGTTCTCACTTAAACAGTATTTTTTGCATTCTGATGTAAAATTGCATATCTAAAGACAGTGTCACATTATGTGACTTCTAGTCAGAGGTGATATCAAACTTGATGGCTGCAGTTACCACCTATCTCACTGCATGAGGATGTCACATTACCAGAAATCACAGGGCATGACAAATTACATTACTCCGTGATGACTTTCCAGCACTGTTTCACATTTCCAAAGAATTGTGAACCTGTCCCTTTTTCTGATGACCAACAACATCATGCTTGACAAAGAAGTCGGAGCTGTAAATGTTTCCTAGATATGACAAGTTCAGCTACAATCTCTATCCATTTATTTGTCCTTTTACCATTCTGTCATGGTATATGAAGCACAAGACATCAGCCAGATGAGCCTGTCTTCTTCAAAACATTTGCATTCCTTATTCCTCATAGATGTATTGCATGCAGTGTGCATTTGATTGAACTCTTGCACAAACAGAGCCCACCCATACAGCCCACACAGTTTGAAACAAAGAACAATCCAGCAGGACTGAGTAACTTAGGTATTCCAGACTGCATGACAGTGGTGTGCCACGACTGTCTCTGAATCATTGGAATTATGTAAATAGAACACCGGGACACAAGTAGTGTGATAGTGAGTAGGACTTTGGGGACCTTATAATTTTTCCAATGTTCTAAAAAGTGTCTGACAGGAAATTGCTGAAAATGTCATATAATATGACATGACCTTAACGTGAATATCATAGTGTTCTAGTTTTAACCCTGACATTCATCACCGGGGCAGGACAAGATCAGATGTAATTTAGTGGTGATCAGAAATAAATTGATTTATTAAAAAGCATCTTATATTTACAATGTTGAAACAGATTAAAATAACTGCATAATGATTATTTGAGTTTGCCAGATACAGTGCATCCGGAAAGTATTCACAGCACATCACTTTTTCCACATTTTGTTATGTTACAGCCTTATTCCAAAATGGATTAAATTCATTTTTTTCCTCAGAATTCTACACACAACACTCTATAATGACAATGTGAAAAAAGTTTACTTGAGGTTTTTGCAAATTTATTAAAAATAAAAAAACTGAGAAATCACATGTACATAAGTATCCACAGCCTTTGCTCAATACTTTGTCGATGCACCTTTGGCAGCAATTACAGCCTCAAGTCTTTTTGAATATGATGCCACAAACTTGGCACACCTATCCTTGGCCAATTTCGCCCATTCCTCTTTGCAGCACCTCTCAAGCTCCATCAGGTTGGATGGGAAGCATCGGTGCACAGCCATTTTAAGATCTCTCCAGAGAAAAGTAACCATATTTCCTTGCCTCTTTTTTATCCACTGATTGGTTATAATTAATTCTAGTTATTGTTGGCAGCTTTACAATGCTCCAGGTGGGATGCTTTAATTCCAACACATTTGTAGTGTGGGATCATCTGTTCTTCATGTATGTAGATGGATGCAAAATTGGCTCACACACAGGAAGCAGAAGTTTATGGTGAGAAACCTCATCAGAATCGGGTGATGTTATGAATGGTGACCCAAAGGGGTCTGCATTAGGGCAGCTGCAATTTTTAATATATATAAATGATTTTGACAGGAATATAATTAACAGGCAGGTTAGGTTTGCAGATGATACCACGCTAGTTGAATTGGCAGATAATCTGGAATCTGTTAAATCATTACAGAGGGACTTGGACAGCATACAGGCTTGGGCAGATTTGTGGCAGATAAAATTTAATGTAAGTAATTGTAAAGTATTCCATTGTAAGAAGTAAAAATGTTAGGTTTGAATACACAATGGGAATTCTGAAAACTGAACATACACCTAATGAGAAAGATTTAGGAGTCATAGTGGAATAGAATGTTAAGCAATGTAGCACAATATATGGAGTACAAGTAGAAGGAAAGTATGCTCAAGCTTCATAACACATTAGTTAGACCTCATTTGAAGTACTGGCTACAAAAAGGATATCAGTGCTGGAGAAAGTCCAGAGAAGAGTGACTGGGCTGATTCCAGGGCTACAGGGGATGAGCTATGAGGAAAGATTAAAAGAGCTGAGCCTTTTCAGTTTAAGCAAAAGATTATTAAGAAGGGACATGATTGAAATGTTTAGAATTAAGAAGGTAGTTAGTACAGTGAATAGAGACTGTCATTTTAAAATAAATTAATCAAAAACTTGGGAACACAGTTGTAAACTTCTGAAAGGTAAATTTCACACAAACATAAGTCTTTCTTCACACAGACTACCATAGACACATGGAAAATGTTATAAAGTAGTGTGGTAAAGAGTAGAATTTTTGGGACCTTCAAAACTCGGCTTGATTTTATTTTAGTGGATTTAAATGGATAGGACTGGTGACCTTTGTTGGGCTGAATGGCCTGCTCTCACCAAAATTGTTCTAATGTTCTATAAATGCATTTTTGACTCATGCTGAGTTTATTTTTTTGTTAACTGTTAACTGGCAGGAACAAACCCCGGACAGGGCGCCAGTCCATCGCAGGGCAACCACACACACGCTAAGGGCAAATTTAGCATTGCCAATTCACCTAACCTGCATGCCTGTAGACAGTGGGAGGAAACTGGAGCACATGGAGGAAACCCATGCAGACATTGGAAGAACATGCAAACACCATGCAGGGCGGACCTGCGACATGAACTCTGGCCTCCTTATTGCAAGGCAGCAGAGCTGCCACTGAGCCACCATGCCAACTTTTTTTATGTATGTCCATTATGTATTTTATATTATATTTGTAAGCATGTCACAGAACTGTAAGACTGTACTCAGCAATCAACAGCAATATACAAAAATATATAGTTTAATACTGAAAATCTAGAAATGATGTCACAGTCTCAAAAGACTGCAAAAGACTTTATCATTTGTGTAGATTTGTTTTTGCTGAAAATGGCATTTAAAACCTGGCAAATGTATATTATAATAACTGGTAATTTTGGCTTAAAAATTCAGAGGTGGATTTTTCAGTGCATGAGATGATCACACAAAATGACCATCATCTCCAGGCAGTGCTTTTAATTGTGACTGTGCCAACCAAAATAATTGTGGGACCTGCCTTCTTTGGCATGCACAGTATGTTACCACAACATGATGCTATTTGTACCCATTGACTTTTGAGAAGCACAGCAGCGTAGCAAGAGGTTAACAATCCTTTCTAATAACTACATCAGGTACCAGTAAACAATCAAAGTTCATCTTTAAAAGGGCAAAAAAGCAACACTCATGCAGCTTTAAGAAATTTACATTTTGTTTTATTTTATAATTGTATTTAATGCCTCGGGATTACTGTATAGCATAAACATAAAGCACTACAGTGCATATGTTTTCAGGACAACATATGGGGCACTGTGTTTATATTGTGACTTATGGAAGTAGCTTAAATTTGCTGTGCCATTTATCAATTAGCCCAGTATTCATATAATGATTTTAGTTCAGCTGTCTCACAAGTGTAACTCTTTGAAAACATGTGGTACAGCCCCTCTATATGGAATCCTTGGATGTCTTCTCTTGCCCTGTTTTAATTAAATAAGCTTGGCTTCCTTCCCTTATTAGACAACAGCTGACAAGGACAAGATATCTTAAAGGTCATTAAACTTTACAAACATAAAATGCAGGTCTGACACAAAAACACAAGACATGGAGTTATGTCCTGTTGGCAAGTGCCATCTAGTGGTCAAAGTAATGTTTTATTTTAACAAAAACAATTTTTTGGATTGTCAATATGGACTTTATACCTTAACCTTATGCTATCAACCTTTTTAAAAATAAAGTTACCGGTAATTCAGCTGAATTTTGCGTAACTTTTACATAAGTGTAATTTATTTGATAAGGTTAACAAAGTTTATCTAGTCTAAGAGATCTGATGAAAGGTAAGATGAATTCTCTATGTTAAAAAAAATTGTTCATAATCCCAACTCACCTCCTGACTAAACTCACTGGGGGCTTTTGGCCCAGCAAGAGTCTCATTTTGGACAGCTGCCCACAAAACCACAGGCTACACTACCCTTTGCCTGCATTAATTCTCTGACCCCTTTGCAAAGTCCTGTTGCCATTTCAGAGCACTGCCTGGCAACTCCAGCTGTCCCTGCATACTTATTTAAAGGGACAGTCAGCTAAGGAAACTTCTGGACTGACTCCTCCATAGTGGGCAGCACTCTTATATGGGGACCCATGCAGCCACTTACTGTTGCCCTTCGAGAATTTTGTAAGGTTTGCAGCTGCCAAAATATTTTCCCTGCTAGGCTGTCCCACTGCTCTGTGCCCCTTTTGTACCCTATCCTTTTACCAGCCAGGCAACCAATTACTATATGCACATCAGATGCAGGCAACGCAGACTAGACGTGATATACATCTATAATAATCATTTGCACCAATAAAAACTGTTTTAACAGGCTTCAAGGCAAGAATTCACTATGGGCCAATAGGTCATCCATCACATGGCACACTCATGCCTGCATCCATACTCTATTCAAATAGGGGTACCAATGAAAATAACAGGTATGTCTTTAGGAATGAATACTGTAAAACCTGGAAGAAAACCTTACAGATATGGGGGCAACATGAAAATTCCAAACAGGCAGTTTTCAGGCAGGGATAACAGCCCCGGACTCTGCAGTTGTGAGGCCACAGAAGGAACTAAACTCAATTATAATCCATTGAAATGTTTTGAACATGTCTAGGAATCACAATGCAATCTTCTTTTACATATAAGAAAAAGTGCATATCATGTCAGGCAATAATAGATGTTGATGTTGGCTACAAGGATAACCTTCTTTCACCAGTGCCCTTTAGGACTGAAATTGTATACCCTGATAAAAATATATTGCACTATCAACCAGTCATCAGGATGATGTTCCACTAAGTGGTCAGCACAGCTATATGCCATTTGTTATATAGTGGTCAGTTAGTTAAAATGAAGCCTATGTCTTTTAGACTGTTTATGTACTTTTATTATATATATTTAACACTTGATTGCATCAATACTGACTTTTATATTTTGAATTTAGTATTTATAATAGTTAACTGTTTATAAACCACTTATTAGGGAAGATAATATTTTCAAAATCTATTCAGTCTACCAATCTCAATTTCAAATCAAATGCAAATGATTTGAGTTTCTGAACTTCTCACAAATTAATAAAAGAGAAAGTATTAGTGAGTTTAGGCTGTGTTACAGTTTGTAGTGGTAGTAGCAGCAACGTTGTATTTTCATGTGTACAAAGTACAGTGAAATTCTTACTTGTTCTATGAACATGCAATATGTCACTCCTCTTCAGCACCATGATAAATTGCAACACATTAAAGCATGCAACTCCATTTTATTTCAAGGAAAACAGAAAAAGTGAATTACATGACAATGTATCTGTTCACTACTGGCAACCTATTATTTTGAAAAGCTATTTACAGTAAAAAAAAATGTCTTCTATAGTGACAAACAACTAATTATGCAGATGCAGATATTTCACTGATTATACCAAATCTATGACAATATTGTAAAATGGAGTTTCCACTAGCTATTCATGATCTCAGTGGAGTTATACGGTGTTCCAAGAGCAGGTATTAATGAAACAAACATAATTTTCTATATGCAGGGCACACCATCACAATATACTTTGCAAAGCAAATAAGAGTAAAATTCAAAAGTAATAAGACAGAATGCAAGATAACTCAATATACGATCACTTGTAAGAAAACAGACTTGGAAGAGTCTCCATACCTGAGTAGACAGCACAAAAGTGTTGATTGAATGGGTTGGGGTTATAATTCAGCAGAATACTGGAGCAGTACAGTTGGTGCAGAGTGAACGGACAGTTCCAAACACAGGAAATTAACATGCAAGAAAGTAGAGATTAGTTTTTAGCTGTGACCACTAACGGAACTCCATGAAGAACTGCAAAGTGAGTTAATGGAATGGTGAGAGGGCTGGTATCAGAATATTGCAGTTGTAAGTAATGATAACAAGAAATAAATGGTGCTGGTCCAAATGGTTTTGTGTCAGTAGGATAGTTTTAAATATAATGCCATATTGTTCCGGTAGCCAGATGTGGGGTGATGTGTTCATTTCATTTGGTCCTTGATACACAGCTGGATAATGCACCAAGTAAGGAGAACAATGGAAAGTGAACAGCAGAAAACTAGTCATGAGGAGATGAAAGCATATTTAAGTATTTAGTCGAGAAGTGATAATATTCCTGATGCAGAAACAGCCTAATATATTGTTGGCGTTTACCTTAGCTTCTAAATAACAAAAAATGAACAGGGCATACCTTGTAAATTTGGTCTTTGCTATATTCCACTTTCTTTCCTATTTTGGTTGAATCTTCTTCCACATTTTAAATCTTTTCTTCTATAGTCAATAAAGGTGTTGCCTGCCTATAGTTTTAAGCCACAATTCATAAGTGCTCTCTTTTAGCCAGTTTAAAACTAAATTTGTGCCCACGGTTCACTTTTGTTACTCAGGTTTGATGATTTCAGAATTCAAATTCTCGGGAACACCTTCTCATAGCAGAAGTAAATCTACATTTTGATTTGCATTACACTATGCATTATAAGCAAGTGCTATAAAACCACAGAAGTTAGGGTCATGTTCATAATCATGTTCCCAAGGTCAGATGTGTTGTGACACACAATGCTTTGGGAGAAGTGGTGTGGAAATGTCACTACAGGATTATTTCAGAAATTGTGCATCTGGAAAATTTTGTAGAGTTATTCCCGTTTTGCTACAATTACTCCTGGCTCAAAGCACTACCATTATTGTTTGGCACTCACAATGTATTCATAACAAGAAAAAAGCAGCTAAAATACACAAGCTAATCTACTGTATCAATGTGGGAGAACAGGAAGAATGCATCAACTTCACTTCCCTATCCATTCTCTTTTTTCACATGACTGGAAAATGAGATGCTAGTTTTAGAAGTCAGTTGTCACATAGTAGTAGTACTACTTGTACTTGTAGTAAAAGAACAGAATACAGTAAAATGAAAAGATAAAAAAATGCTTCTCAAATCTCATAAATAATAAGCGGTCTTTGTCATCTTGTGTAAGAAATTGTCCAAGAAACAGAACATTTCAATCTGGTCCACATGTAAGACATATACTGTAGTAAAATGTCTTTTTTTTTTGTTTTTTGAGGAAAATAAAAAATGGCAACTGCATCATTGGTTGCAATGGGCAAGTAAGAACGCTGACCAGCTGATGTGTGAATTTTCATTACTACTGAACTCAAGTCTGCCAGCATGTGAAGTGTAGTGTTTGACTGTTTTTAAATAAGGCATAAGGTATTGTTAAGCAGATTGCAGAATTGGCCTGGAAAAACCTCCGTGGTCAGCCAGGTTGTAGCTAAGACAAAGGTGAAGAAGTATGAAATCTTCTCTGAATACAACACATATGCCTAAGCCATACCATGTCTGCAGTGCTGGTTAACCCAGAGCAGGTACTGACAATGGGTAGTTTTCAATGAACACATGGTACTAAACCCTTATAATGTATGCAGCACTGGCTGACCACCAAATTAGCAAAAGATTAGCTGTGTGAGGTGGATTTCCTGAGGTATTTTTGTGTCAATGTTTTGGTGCTGTGAAGTTTAGGTTTCTTTGATTCCTAGCCTGCCTTTAATCCCTCTCTAGACATATGAACTTTGTTCAGCTATTGCCTAATAATGGAGAGACCTAGAGAAAGCCCACAGGTGGGTGATTAAGCCGATTCCAGGACTAAGACATATAAGCGAGGAAGAAAGATTGTAGTTATTCTTGTGTTGCACAATCCATGCCAGTTATCCACCTGTATGCTCTTGACACCAAAACACATACATTTTTTCCTAAAATATTTTTAAATACATCTACAAAAAAATAAAGCAGTGCATAAAGGAGAAGCATGCTCAATTGAATCCGAGCTTTTGATTTGAAGACAGGGCTTTTAACCAAGGAATGAGGAGGGAGGCTGGAAATCATCTAAAAAGCTTAAATTTGCTTGAATGCACTTGCACTTATCTCATTTTTCTGAATAATTTATCTCATAATATTTAAAAAAAAATACCTGTGTTTTGTATTTTGGGCAAAAATAACTGGATAACTGACATAACTGTGGATTATGGGAATTTTTCTTTAATAGATGTTTTAATACTGTTTGCTGGACTTCAACACTGGTCCCCATTGGCCCCCACTGAAACCCATTTTAAAAGAAACTTTGCTGTCTCTATTTCCATGAAAATATGAGGTTAAAGATTTTTTTCGGCCATGTCTTCAAACAACATGGAATAAGTAGCAGATAAAATAATACTTTTTGGTGGAATGTACCTTTAATGCAAATGTCACACAAATATTAGAAAGTTTTTCTTCACACAAAGAACACATGGAATAAATTACCAAGTAGTGTGGTAGTGAGTGGGTGTTTAGGATCTCGAAATCTTGATTAGTTTGATGAACTTTCTTGGGCTAAATGCTCTGTTCTCATCAAAATTGTTCTAATTTTCTAAAAAAAATGAATGCATATTATCCATGATGTAGAAAACAAAAGCTGGGTGGGCGTGCGGTAGACATGGACAGGATGCCAATCCATTGGTACAGACAGTCATACACACAAACTCACTTACTCACTCATACTGAGGCAAGTTAACATTACCAATGTATTTAACATAAATAGAGGAAATTAGAATTTGGAAGAATCCAGATTACCTGGATAAAGCAAACATGGACATGGAAAGAAAATGCAAATCCAAGAGAGATAAGTTTGCCTCGTTAGCCTGATTTCTGACAATGCTGAAGTTAGCTTCTGACCTGTTGCAACATTAAAATTCCATATTTTAAAAGGCATAAACTGATATGTGTCATTAAACCTGATGAATACCAATAAAGATGAAATTCCACATTTTAAGTTTAATTGAATTTTGTTATGCTCAGTATGGTCACCTTCTACAAATCATTAGCAAACCTGGCACCACTTTCATATCTGCTGAATGGTGTCAAACAGATACTCTAAATGGTGTTTAAATAACATTTGCCATCTTTTATTTTCACAGGTTTTTGTCAAAAAGGAACTTCTGTGCTTAAATATTTTTTAGAACAACTGTGTCTCAAGAAAGGTTGAATAGATTGGCTATGATCTCCTTCAAAATGTTTCTGTGATTTTACTTTTCTGTTCCTGGGTCAATGTTATTGTTTGAATGTGCAGGGTTGTTACCGTGTTCTGATACCAAATGGGCAGATGTTTCTAATTTGTATTTTCTGCTAAATAAAGTGAAGTGGTGCAAAATAATACATTCTTGTTTATCATGGAGCCGGAGAGTGATGACATTCTGCACACTGGATAAATCTACAAGCAAGAATTTCTGTACTCTGTATAGGTGATAATACCACTGCTACTAAAAAGAACTGGGAGAAAGGCTGCATTATGAGGAGTTAATAGAAGTGCTTAATGTAGATAAAGTTTGCAAAGTCAGAAAATGAAAATTTGAGAATAATATGCTGTAAAGATATTATTCATGTAAAGAACTTAGGCAAATATTCATATTTAATAACTTCCTAAGCACTACACTGCAGCTTGCTTCTTTCCACATCTCTTTATCAGGGTGGTGGGTGTCACTTAAACCCTTCAATGTAACTGAGAAATGAGCTCCATTGATTATTAAGCTTGCTAACTACTCTTCAAACCTCAAAGCAAAAAGAAATGAATCACAATGATGACAATGCAAAAGAAGAAAAGTAGGCAAAAGGAAATAAATGGAACTTTAGCCCATGGCAGAACTTCTTCTCTTTATATGGTATACAGATGTCTATTGGATAATATTGTCCACTCTGTTCTATTTATATAACAATGATGTTAATGATCTCACATGCTGTGGCACACATGAACCAGGGTAGACTATGTGCTTAGCTATGGACACTGTGGTGATGTGTTAACAACACATTTTGCTTAAAGAGGCAGAGATACCTTGAAAGTAAAGCCTCCACATACAAAAGAAAAAATAAAAAGAATAAGCTAGAGAATAAGACATTAACACCACTGAGCTTCACCCATAGTTCATTTAGGTACGAAAGACAAAAATAATTAAGGGACTTTTTACTTGCTATGTCATTTATTTATAATTAATTTTGCAGCATGGTAGAACAGTGTTTTGCCCCCATTCCCAAAGACATATGTTAGATTAAGTGGCCATATTAAACTGGGCCTTTATGAATGTGGGAGTGTGCATAACTGGACCCACACCCAGCGCACTTTACAATTTGATTTACACAAGTACAAGTAAACAAATTGCTAAATATAAATAAGTCCAAGGAAGTCCTCTCTCTATTTTTTATAGCCACACTAATTTTATCAACTCAATGATATATTATTAAATTTTGTTATGTTCTGGGTAGAGGATAAGAACTATATAAGAAGCCCCAGAAAAAAGTGACAGTTAAGTTCTGGTATGATTCTGTTTACCAGCAGACTTTTTGGGAAGATCAGAAGATTCTTAACATTTTTACTGTATATTTTGCTTGCTGTGTGATGTGCTACCTCACCCATCCCACCTTTCAAGCCCACATTTTCAGAGAAGGGTCATGTGAAAGTTGGATCCTATCCCAGCAATCATCAGGTACAAAGCAGGAACACCCAAGTGGGGTGCCAGTCCATCGCAAGGTGAGCAGAGTTACACACAAACATGCACTATTGCCAGTTTAGTATTGCCAATTCACCTAACCTGCATGTCTGGATTATGAGAAGAAACCAGAGTGCCTGAAGGAAAACCACATTAACCCAGAGAGAACATGCAAAAATGGTCTCCTTGTTGTGAGGCAGTAGCACAACTTTTGGGTCACTATGCTGCCAATAAGCTAACACTATAAATAAAATAGTTTTTTCCATTAAAAAAACTGGTAATTCAGTGCCACACGTACCTTAAAAGTGCTTCTAAAATAGGAGAAAATGGTTTACAAAAAAATTACAGCATGCTCACCTGATGTCTATTACTAGAAAATGTCTTTTCAAATAGAAAATGCAACTTACTCTCAGCATTGAAAATGAATTATTTTTCTAATGTCAGCTACTTAGTAAGACTCTAAGCTAAACTCAGAGATAACTTATCAGCCAAAGTGATTAAGTATGTACTTGTCACTTCCAGGTTTATTACACGTTCCTGAGCTTTGATCACCAACCCAGTACTGTTCATTACATTCTTAATGAGAACACACTCTGCCTGTAATGCTCAAATCATGTAGTTGGGTTAAAAGACTTTAGAATTTCCTCCTGTGAATCCTGTATGCAAATAATGCATTTTACTTAATATTTACAAAGCCATTCCGAGATGGCATTTTCATTCTAGGAGCTGGAATATGACTAAGGGAAAGGTTAACAGCAACTGAGGAAATAGAAATATCCATTGTCTCAATTGGAGATTTGGTTCCTTATTTTAAATAAGCCCACTTACACTTATGAGCCCAGCAAATGTGCAATGATTATTAATATAATGTGAAAAATGACATATAACACACAACATAAACACAAAACATAATTCTGAAACAAACACACAAACATCATTAGCTCTTTGGGCCAGTGTGGGCAGACAGAGCCCTCCAGGGTGTGATAAGAACCTCAGTCATAGGAAAAACTGTGCAGATTGGGAGGAATCCTTCAGTATTTCCCCAGGATGCAAGAGTGCAAAATGCAATTGGCAGGTCCTGCTGGTAACAATAGGCAGTAAGAAGACTGTGCACTGCTATAAGCGTAAAGCCCTTAAAGTAATACTCTATCCAAAAATGATTAAGTAACAACCAAGAACAAAACTTAATCTCATGTTTTTATGAAAAACAGCAATTATGAATTTCCTTACATAATAGGCTTCAATGGAAACCAACCCAAGGCAATCAAAGCATCCATGGAAAAAATCTCAATTTACTCGGGTCACAATATTTTCAAAAATTAGTTATTTAATGCAAAAGCTCCATCCTGTTTGAACATGCTCCTCAGCCATTAATGAGAGAGTTTTCCTGGTTTATTTAATATTTTACCAAAACTGCAAATTTGGAACACCAAACATATGCATTATGCAAGTAACCCAAGACTTCTTTCCACTGGTTCTGTTATTGTTTGTTCTTTATTCAGTGATGGTCCACATCCTAAAAAACATTACTTCAAAACACCACAGGGTAAGCAACAGATAAAAATGTTCATCATTTTTGGGTGGAGTGTTCCTTTAATACTGATTATAGCTATCAAATGCAGCGGTCAGTGGAGCTGCTTGAAGGAGCTGTTGTCATATGCCCAAGACTTTGCAGCTCAACCCTGTTAGCCCAAACTTAAACCAAAGAGGTACAGAATATTTAAAATGTAAATCCCTATAAATATCAACAAGAGCTGGAATTTGGCAAGCAATTTTGAAGCAAATTCTTCTTAAAGGAACACTCCATCCACTTTTAGATGTTACTTATCTTATGTGTTTTGTAGTGATGACCAAGACAAATTGAAGAATGGAGATAAAATATTTATGATGTAATATAAGCCAAAGGTGAACAATGTTTTACAACAGCAAACAATATGAAAATCATTCAAGGGAAACAAAATGTAATTTTATTTGTATTGCACAATCTATCTATTGTTTCTCGAAACATGCAAAATACATTGCATTTTTACTAAAATATTTCTAAATAGATACTTCCTGGAAAAATCAGTGTGTATCATAAACAGGAAACACAATTCATATGGGATTGAACTTTTGAGACTAAAGACAGAACTCTTGACCAACGAATGAAAACAAAGAATACAAATTTTGACTTACACATGGGGTAACAAATAAAAAATATTATTTTTGGGTGGAGCATTACTTTAAAAGAATGGTTGAGGGCCAAAAAATGAACAGAAATAGAGAGCGATGACCCTGATCTCATTTTTTTATTCTCAGACTAGCCTAATGTGCTGAATGACAGAATTTAATTTTAAAGGAAAATGTTTAAGTATTTTGTAGTGTGCAATACTCTATTTCTAAAAAGAAAAGGGAAAATAAATGCAAAAATAGGAAATACATTATTAAGTTTAAAAACCTTATCTTTACAAAATGCTTCTTCATTTGGTGAAGTGATGTTAAATAACTACATCTTATATTTCACAAGAGTGATGTATCCATGCACAAGTGCCATGTCAAAGATAAACGTTCAGCCATAACAGAAGCTTTTTCAAATTGGTATAATTGTTATACTGTATAGGCATGTAAGTGTTGGTTGCCTTTCTTATTAAGACTGGAACTTCAAAGCCAACTTAAGCTACATAATAATATCCAAATTAAACTGTACCATTTTCATAGTAAGCTACATAATTATATCCAAGTTAAGCTGTACTATAGCCTTGAGGCGGAATAGTTTAATTTTATTAAACATAAGAAATTTGATAAATTTGAGAATATTCAACTAACAAGCATATTTGATTAGCTATTGAAAACATTGTCCTTATTGTAGGACAATAGCCTATTTTGTTGGACCTTTAGTGGCACACAACAACATTTATTTTTATAACATATTTTCATGCAAAAAATGTTGCTCAAAGTGCATTACAATATATCAAAGAAGTAGTTACATGCAAAGAAAGCCTAATTAAATAAGAAAAATGCATAAATAGTATACCGCAAATAAATTATACACACATAAGTTAGAAATATAATAAAGAGAAGCAGAATCCTTAAATCCAGAGTTTTTTTTTTTTTAATTCTCTAAATGACAGTCCGCCTCTTTAAGAAGGCGGACCAGAGGGTGCGTTCCAACTACAGAGGGATCACACTCCTCAGCCTCCCTGGAAAAGTCTATTCTGGGGTCCTGGAGAGGAGGGTCCGTCAGATAGTCGAACCTCAGATTCAGGAGGAACAGTGTGGTTTTCGTCCTGGTTGTGAAAGAGTGGACCAGCTTTACACCCTTAACAGGGTCCTGGAGGGTGCATGGGAGCTTGCCCAACCAGTCTACGTGTGTTTTGTTTACTTGGAAAAAGCGTTCGACCGTGTCCCTCGGGGAATCCTGGGGGGGTTGGGTGGGGGGGTTGCTCTGGGAGTATAGGGTACCGGACCCTCTGATAAGGGCTGTTCGGTCCCTGTACAACCGGTGTCAGAGCTTGGTCCGCTTTGCCGGCAGTAAGTCGAACCTGTTTCCAGTGACAGTTGGCTCCGCCAGGGCTGCCCTTTGTCACTGATTCTGTTCATAACTTTTATGGACAAAATTTCTAGGCGCAGCCAGGGCTTTGAGGGGGTCCGGTTTGGTGGACTCAGGGTTGGGTCACTGCTTTTTGCAGATGATGTTGTCCTGTTTGCTACATCAGGCTGTGATCTTCAGCTCTCTCTGAATCGGTTCGCAGCTGAGTGTAAAGCGGCTGGGATGGGAATCAGCACCTCCAAATCCGAGACCATGGTCCTCAGCCGAAAAAGGGTGGAGTGCCCTCTCAGGGTTGGTGGCGAGATCTTGCCCCAAGTGGAGGAGTTCAAGTATCTCGGGGTCTTGTTCACGAGTAAGGGAAGAATGGAGCGTGAGATCAACAGACTGATCGTTGCGGCGTCCGCAGTGATGCGGGCTCTGCATCAGTCTGTCGTGGTGAAAAAGGAGCTGAGCCGTAAGGCAAAGCTCTCAATTTACCAGTCGATCTATGTTCCTACCCTCACCTATGGTTATGAGCTATGGGTAGTGACTGAAAGAACGAGATTGCGAATACAAGCGGCTGAAATGAGTTTCCTCCGCAGGGTGTCTGGGCTTTCCCTTAAAGATAGGGTGAGAAGCTCAGTCATCCGTGAGGGGCTCAGAGTAGAGCCGCTGCTCCTCCGCATCGAGAGGAGTCATGATGAGGTGGCTCGGTCATCTGATCAGGATGCCTCCTGGACGCCTCCCTGGTGAGGTGTTCCGGGCACGTCCAACCGGGAGGAGGCCCCGGGGAAGACCCAGGACACGCTGGAGGGACTATGTCTCCCGGCTGGCCTGGGAACGACTCGGGATTCCCCTAGAAGAGCTAGAAGAAGTGGCCGAGGAAAGGGAAGTCTGGGCCTCTCTGCTTAAGCTGCTGCCCCTGCGACCCGATCTCGGATAAGAGGAAGAGGATGGTTTGAAATGACAGTCCATGATAAGGTCAGTCGGCTATGGTGGACAGAAAAAAAAAATCTCAAGTTAAGATGAAGGAAAAAAGTTACATTTGTGGGGGTTCTAGGCTAAAAGATTGCCAAGTCCTATACAAGACCTGTTAAGACAGAAGATTTAACAGTGATGCAGAAATTCAGCTACACACTCCTGAGTGAACACTAAGGCTGGTGATATACTTAACACTACACAACATTTGTGTGCTCAAGGATGATGCTACTATGCAAGCATTACACAGTGTATGCTTGCATGAGTACTTTAAGTAAATCTGGAGGACTCTACTAGGTGGCAGTGTGAGAAATCATCACAGTGAGAAAATGTCTGGTTTCAGTTTGTTGTGAGTTGACGGAAGAAAAATGTTAAAGATAAAAATTCTTTGCATTCTGATGCTGTGATAAAGGTGCAGAAAAAAAACAGCAACACAGAAGATTATGATGGGGAATATGTGAAGCGTGCATTGCCTAGGCCAGAAATGGATGAAAAAGCACCATGAATACAATCGCATGTCAGGATTTAAGTTTGAGGATTTACTTCACTGCATTGAACCATTTATCAAACATTGAAGCACACATACAGTATTTATCCTGTTGGAGCAGCATCATTGCTTGCCGTCACATGTTGATAGTAAACAACGATGCTGATGTCACATACCAAAACTTGAACACACATGCCACCCATACTTTTGCTGGTACTGCAACACATGCACATGTCGCTTTAATTTTTAATGACATGCTCAGAAGACGCGTCAAAAGAAAGCTGAGAATGTGTGGCAGCCATTATGCGTAGCACATGCATTCTGAGCGTGAAGTATAAACATGCCCTTAGGTGAATGGCAAAACTGCAGCTCAGAGTCTGGTCAGCTCTGTACTTCACCTGATAACAAAAGTGTAAATCAGAGTTGAGCTGACACCGCTTAAGAGGCTCCTTCAGATGAAAAGGGAAGCCAAATGGACATTCATTTTAGGCTTATAACCGCTAACTGAACTCTAGCTGGATGGGATGGATAAAATAACATGTCTATAAGCAGGCACTTGATTTATAACTGGAAGAGACCTTGACAAAATTACCAAATTTTACACATTCTTTCAAAACCATTTACATTCATGCCTTCCGTCTTTATGACAATAGCTGAAAGCTGATGAGCCACTGCCTTTGGAGTGAGAAACCAAACACTCTCTGTGGAGCACAAAGTTCACAAACCTTCTTTGGTCTGAAAGCTACTCTCCATAGCGCTCTGATGCCTTGAATGAACTAGCTCTAAGATCCACTCTGCCAAGACAAGCCCTGTGTCACTGACTGAGCCCAGCCTGAGAAACAGTCATTACTACTAGAAGGGAACTTCAGTGACTATACTCTTGTGCCAGAAAGTGTAATGATTTTCTATATGAAGTTGCAGAGGACACAGCAAAGAGACTAGCAGTAAGCTGAGGAAGGCAGCACCACACCACAGACAAAGGACCATGTAGCAAAAGCCAAGAGTGCATGCCATTGCAAAAAGAGTCCTCTACTTGAGCCAACATACAGCTCCACATAACATCGGAGGTCAAACTTGAAGGCCTGGTATCATAAAACAGTTTATCTCTGCCAAGATAAATTAGAGCTTTAAATAGCCAGTAAACATGCCCGAGGCCCCCTCTGTGTTATATGTTCATCTGTCTCATTTGTCTTGTCATGTCTTCTATGTTGATATATACTGTATGCAGTTACAGTATGTGTCTATAATGCTTGTGTTTATTGATAAATTGTATTGTTCTCCTTCTTACGAGTTTGCTACAGTTACCTTGATATAAGTATAATAGACAGTAACCCCTTCTAAAGAGAAAGTTAAAAGAAAATAAAGTGGGAGCCTTACGAAATGATGCAACTAATCATAGGTATCGCCAAAGGAAAAACTGATAATTAACTAACTGATTAACATCAGTCATTTCTTCTTCTTACATCATTGTACATTTTCCTACACTGTACTATAATCAGATACCTTTTGAAAATTCTCACGGTTTCTAATGAGTGAAGAACTTCTGTCTTGAACAGCTTCTGTTATAAACAAATACATGTATTATGGCATTTGATTTTCTTTTTATTTATACTACCTATTACTGTTGAGGATGGATAGAGCTGCCTCTGCCATTACACAGAAAAACAGCAACCAGCTCTTCATGCAATTAAATTAGGCTTTCACAAAGGAAAGTTTGAAGACATAAAATTATATCTAAAATGGATAACAAGACATGTTTAATTGTTGACAAAATTTTGGACACCAGCAATGCTCCAGTTTGAAAGAGTTAGGATCCAGGGTAATATGTTTTTGAATTAAGTGTCATTTTATTCAAATTAGCAGATATATTTTCCCTTAAAAATGAGCAAATATTTATCCATTAATTTTGTAACCACAAGGGAGTGCCACAGATCCCAAAACCACAGACACAATGTCTCCTAACACAATTACGGGTTCAAATAAAGGATTTTTATTTATTGGCAACAACTTCTCCAGTTACCACAGACAAAAACATACATAATAATTACTCAAATGCTCCTTTCTATTCCCCAATTTTTGCTGGACACCATAACAGGCAGATTATAAAATGTTTCCAAAACAATCAAAAAACAGTACTGACGTTTTATTCACCAGCATTTAACTGCTATTTTTGAAAGTGACCAAAAAAGACTGTGCTTTGTAAAAAGTGAAGACAAAATTCAACAATTAGATCTAAATTAATCATAAAGAAAAAATTACTTGCTCCGTAACCATCTGTTTTGTGATAATATTTGGAAGAGCTGTCATGAATTTACAGCCATACCAAATATCTTTAATGTTAATTTCTTAGTATCTTTACAAAACTAGACAGTGCTATATTTTAATCTGAAAAATTGCTCCAGTTAGATGGGGTCAGTTGATGGAAAATAAATGTTTATAACCTGCCAAAAAATATCTTATTTGGACTGATATATACATTGACTGCCCGACTCTGAAATGTAAACCTTTGTATTTTTCAGCTACTCCAATATAGTAGCAGCTGTATATTTGGGGCACTGCCCTGCTGAAAAAGTAATTTTATAAGCTACATAAGTCATAAATTGCCTGATCTCATTACTGCTTTTTAACAGTAGAATCTGGTACATCTTTTGTTAGTTCCTTCTGGACCATGGATAGAATCTCTGCACTATGCAAACAAAAAACCTTCTGGGAAATCCCACAAGAACTGTTGCTTTTATTTAGGATTCTACAAAATCACTTCAATCACATCAAGTGAAGACAAATTACAATTAACCATGATTTGAAATGTTACTGATAAAACTCAACCATTTATAACACAACAATAAAGGATGTACACACTCATGCTATCAAGACACGAAATGATTTTTACCGTTATTTTCCTGAAATCATTTTTTTTTTACTTAAATACAGTTGAATACAAAATCATATTAAAATGTGCAAAAGGTCTGCAATTATTGCTCTTAATTATGTCCATTATAGCAAAAGCTGAAATTCAGATAAGGATTAGTATATCTAAGACAGGTTATTTCATCTAAATCTTTTCCACTAGATAACAACCAGAAATTAATAAAAAAATGTCCACTCTGCTCAACTCAGTGCTATATTTTCTTAATTTCTTTAAAATGTTTACCTGATGGATTTTTAATGCCTTGGAAATTCTTTTATACCATTTCTGTGCTTTTGAATAATAATTTCTATCTCTAAAGTAAAGTTCCTGCTAAGATCTATTTTAATTTTTAGGTTACAGTAATACAACAGTCAATGTCTTGGAGTCCCCACTGCATAATTTATGTCACTACTGTTTCCTTCCTCTCCAGGGCTGTAATTGGCAAAAAAATAAATAATCCAATCTACCTGTTAGATAGATAGAATTTTTTTTGTTCCAAAGGGAAATTTAGATTTTATGAAATTAAGAACTATTATAATAGAGATCAGCCCTGTCTCAAACATACAAAAGAATTACAAAAAAAGAAAAAAAAAAACTTCTGACTTGACTATAGCATATTGTTGTATGTACTGTATGTATGAGCCCCAGTAGTGTGTCTTGACATATTTCTGTTGAATAATTTGTTGGCTAAAAGTACTCAATGATAGTGTGTCATAGAAAGGATGTGAAGCATCCTTCTATATAAAAGTGGTCGGGATTGTCCTTCCGTCCCGTGAGTGCTACGCAGGCGCGGAGTTTCACACACGCCCCGTCCATTTTGCAATGCACAATGGGATTTGCAGTTTCGTTTATCCAGGTAAAAGATGATTTTCTACTCCAGACTGTGCGGGTAGCACGGAGTTTCACACACGCCCCGTCCATTTTGCAATGCACGATGGGATTCGTAGTTTTGTTTTTCCAGGTAAAAGATGATTTTCTACTCCAGACTGTGCGATATCTTCTTCTTCTTTCTTACTATATAAAAGCGGTCGGGATTGTCCTTCCGTCCCGTGAGTGGAAAGCGTAGCGGTATTCTGCTTATCACAGACTTACTACTTGCAGCTTGCGGTACGAAGCGACATGATGTGAGCAGAGTTCTGGTGCTCCCATTGTTCCCTTGCTTTTGTGCGCGATGCGCTGGAAAAATAGACAAAATTATGTCTCTGGAAATAATTAATGTTGATGGAGTACAAATACTTTACCGTGTAGTAAATATCAGGGGGGTTTAAAAGGGTGACCTCAATATAGAAACAAAGTTTAAATTTCATCAGAAAAATAACAGAAACTACGAGTATTAAAGTAATACCGCTCAAATGCAATATAACCAAATTAATGAGTTTGTATAAAATATCAAATTGATCTACATATTGAATTGCCATAAGAAGTGCTCAACTTAAAAGTTGGTCGCCTTAAAAGGCGGGTCAGCCTAGTTTCTCATAATGGCTGTTAGTTTTGTCTTTATTCTGTCCTTCAATGCTAACATCAGAGGGTCAGGATTACATCCCCTAACTGAGGCAGCACAGTATGTTGTAAAAATATCACTGGGCATCAACAAAAAATGTAAAAGATGTCACTACCCACATGAAAGGAACACCTTTCTTATATTCTTCATGTGTGTTACAAGAACAGTTCAGCCCTTTATTGATATAAACACCTCCCACTCCACCAATCCCACCCCCAAACGTAAAGCATCAGTATGTTTAAAGATGTAGAATTTCAAGCACAAGATCTTCACTAATTTGGTCCTTTATTAGTCAAAGTAGATAAGGATGGCACTATGTATAAAATAATCTGTGTATCTTAAATTATTCTATCCAAAAGGGAGCTAATAACTATGAATTGGACAATTGTTTATTCAATCAAAGTTTACAGTCCTTTATCCAATAGACTTTTGCAACACTACCAGGCAGCCAATATGTTGTTAAAGCTAAGGCGCTGGACTTTAAACAAGAAGGTTTTAATTGTTGCTTCCAGAAATTTAGGCAGATTCTAAGCAAGTCACTTAACCTGCCTGTGTTATAAATAAGAAAAGAAAAAAAAATTAAAGAACTGTAGTAGATACAAATTTTGTAAGATGCCTTAGATAAAGATAAACATACAATACCATGACAGCCAGATTTAACTCTTTCCATATACAGTACATAGTAAATCCACAAATATTTACACACCTATTTTCACAGTCTTTTTCAGATAACCAATTGCTTATATGAAGTGAAAAGAAGGTATAAAAGTCTTACTGTCAAAACTATTAAAAAAAAAAATCCTATAGGCTAAACTTAGAGGATACCATTTTAACTTGGAGAACAAAAGTTAGATATGCTCTCTTGAACTCCAATATTACAAACTACCTCACATGAGATAGGAGCATCAGTTAATCTCAAGTACACAATTTTAATTGTATTTTGTAAAGCAGTTTATTGTCTCTTTAATATGGCACAGTAATATGGCTATAAATTCAGTTTTAAATAAACCAAATAGCTAAACTAAATAAACAACTATGAGAATAAGCATATTCCATAATATTTTCTTATTGAACCAAAACCCTAAAAATGTGAATGATAGCTCATAAATATCTTCTTACATTTCTCTTTTTGTACTCTGTGTTGTCCTTATATGTTGCACCAATACTATCAAGACAAATTCCTAGCACACATTAGTGTACCAGGCCAATAAAGTGAAGTTTGATTTATTAAATCCTCTTCATACAAGGAGAACTTATTGTCTAAAGATAGTTTTAATGGGAAATGTAATGCACCATTATTTTTCTATACAGAGTGCACTTTAAACGTCCATCCCTACTCAAAAGACAATTTTTTCTTGTAGATATCTTTTAATAATTCATCAGAAATATAGAATTTCTTCCCTTTAAACTCTCTCTTAAAATGTGATATACTTGCAGAGATTTGTCAAATCAAAAACATAAGAAAAGTTCTCAATAACCATTTTACTTATAGTACAGGATGGGGCATAAAAATCTCCTACATTTTGAGGGAGAACTCTGTGGGCTATAGTGGGGATAGAGAGGTGGGGTTGGTCTCATTCGAAAGGTTAGGCTCTTCCGTTTTCAGTACCCATCATGAGTTGGACCCGTGAACATTGGGACTTTGTTATTCAAGCGTATTATGAGAACAACTGTTCTGTGATAGCAACTCAGACAGCGTTCTGCACACGCTCCGCGCTTGGTCGAAATGCATTTGTACCAGATCGGAAAATGATTTTGCTATGGATTTCTAACTTTCCGGTAACTGGGTCCACATTGAGAAGAAAATCACTTGGCAGACCTAGGACAGAACATGTGTGGTTTCAACAGGACAAAGCCACAGCTCACACACCACGATGTTCACTCAGAGTGTTGAGGGAAATGTTCCCTGGGCATTTGATTTCTTTAAGGGGAAACGAGGGGTGGCCAGCATGATCACCAGATTTCCTTTGGGGATACATAAAGGAAAAGGTTTTCAAACATCGTCCTTGATCTCTTGAGGATCTGAAGGAAAGGATCAGACAGCAAATTGATGCCATTCTGCCTGAGATGACCCGGAGAGTAATGGAGAACCTCCGGGAAAGTCTTCAGCAATGTATTACCAATGATGGCCGCCATTTGTCTGATATGATTTTAAAAACCCATTAAAACAAAACTGTTTTTTATGTACTTTTCAGAAATATATAAGATTTTTTTAGACAGCTTTGTTAATTTTTTACACCCCTTCGAAATGTGGGAGATCTTTATGCCCAACCCTGTACTAAGAAACATTACCTGACTGTTGTGCGCATTTGATTAAAAAAAAAAAAGAAAGACTAATTACTTTGCACCTTTTTATTCCTGTTTTTACATCTGTAACATCATTATTTAACTGGACTGCTGTCTCCCTAGAGTTGACTTAATGGACAGTTGTCATTATTTCAATCAGGTAACCCACCTGCAACCCTGATCTTAATCATAGTGTAACTGGGTAGAGCTCTAGAAGTCTACAGCTAGACTACACTGGCACAAACTGGGGTTAACTCCACATACTTAGAGATCCAGGGCACAGGCTATGGGCTGTAGAAATACATACTTGCATTGGCTTGCTTAAGGTCAGGTCAGGTCAGGTTGGGGAGCATACACTGGTACAGTGCATTGCTGCACCCACCACACGACAAAACAGCTCGGGATCCTAACTGGAAAACCCCCAGGCAGACCTGGGGTCCAGTCCCACCCTCCAGAAATGACCCTCCATCTAGCACAGCCAGGTGTAATTTGGGCGTCCCCTTGGCTTGATCCAGCCACTCAGGTCCTCAGCAATGGGGATCCCGCGAGCCAGATCAACCTCTGGGAATCGCACCACATGGCCGTAGTGCCGTAACTGATGCTCTCTCACAATGCAGGTAATGTGCCTCATTTGGGACTCCATGAGCAACTGCTCATTCGACACAAAGTCAAACCAGTGGTACCCAAGGATTTTCTTAAGAGACACAGTACCAAAGGAGTCCAGTTTTCGTCTCAGGTCACTGGATAGAGTCCATGTCTCATAGCCATATAAGCAAGACAGGAAGCACCATGACTCTAAAGACTTGGACATTCGTCCTTCTGCATAGATATCAGGAGCGCCACATACCCCTTTGCAACGACCTCATGACCCCCCATGCTCTCCCAATCCGTCTACTGACTTCATAGGAAGAGTCACCAGAGACATGGATGTCAAGGTCAACACTCTCTGCAGACAGACACACTGCTGATGGTTGTGCCTAAGAGGTCATTAAAGGCCTGGATCTTGGTTTTTATCCAGGACACTCACAAGCCCAGATACTTAGACTCCTCGCTCAGTCTCTTGAGAGCCCCGATAAGAGCCTCCATTGACTCCACGAATATCATCGCTTCATCGGCAAAGTCACGATTAGTGAATCTTTCTTTGCCAACAGTTGCCCCACAGCCGCTGGAACCCACGACCTTGTACAACACCCAGTCCATGCAAGCACTGAATAGAGCAGGACCAAGAACACACCCCTGATGAACCCAAGAATCAACTGGAAAAAAGACAGAGGTTCTGCCTTCACTCTGCACAGCACTCAAAGTACCAGTGTACAGGCCGGCCAAGATATTCAGCAACCTTGAGGGGATCCCGCAAAGTTTTAGGATGTTCCACAGGGCAGCTTAATCAACTGAGTCAAACGTTTTACGGAAATTGACAAAGGCTGCAAAGAAACTCTGCCAATATTCGCGTTTGCGCTCCATGAGAACCCTCAGTGCCAGGATGCGGTTGATGGTAGACTTTCTTGGCCGTAAAACCAGACTGTTCGCTGGTAGGTGAGCAAGTGATCACAGATTCTATTGAGGAACAGTGTTATCCCCCTGAAGTTACCGCAATCCAGGCAATCACCCTTCCCTTTACAGATGGGGACAACAAGTCCTGATTTCCATTCAGTTGGAATGATGCCAGTCTCCCAAATGAAAGATTGCTTGCAATGCCAAGAGGACAGCCTTACAATCCAGCCTGGGGAAATACACCCCAGATAACTCAGATCCCTAGTCTCTTGCTTAATGATAACCATAAAACTACCCTTACTTCAGTCCTCCACACTGACTCCCACCTTCCTCTGTACAGCTTCCATAACTGCCTACCATTCCCATTTCTTATACTTCTGACGCACTTTCCTTCGAAGACACTTCAGACTCTCATTAAGGCTCAGTTTACATATTTCCATTTTAAAATCTAATTAGCAAATCCCTTGTTCTTATATTTACATCAACTGTGAGACCGCACCAGACGGACAACTTTAACTGCAGAGAAACACCTTCACTGCACACGACACATGATGTAATCAATTCAGCTAGCCAAGGTGACTTCTAGAGACAACTTGGTTGCATTACGCAACAAATCAACTGAATACACACCAAATTTGTTAAAACCAGAAATTATTTATAGTACTAGTGTGTTGTACCGTGTTAGCCATTATGAATGTAGTGAGAAGTCAAGCATGACACCTTTTATTGGCTAATTAAAAAGATTACAATATGCAAGCTTTCGAGGCAACTCAAGCCCCTCCTTCAGGCAAGAAATCTTGCATATTGTAATCTTTTTAGTTAGCCAATAAAAGGTGTCATTTTGCTTGACTTCTCACTACATGGTTTTATTTAAAAAATTTTCGAACTTTTTGTAAAGCTAACATTATTTAGTTAAGAGCAAAATTGATTCTCTCATATTGGGACACAATAAAATAAACGTTATATTTTTGCGGTATTCCCGGTAGGTAATCGGTTTCTCTATTCTTCCGGAACAGAAAACACTAAATTTTAATGTAAATTAAAGTTTAATTGTAACACGTAGTTTTTTCCCTCACCAATAACACAATGGAACCATACAACAGTGAAATACCGGGGTCTCCTCGAGGAAATCCAGTTATCAAAATCCATAAATAAATGACGGTTTATTTAATTGGGAATAACTAAAGCCGGTAGTTCACGTGACCCTAAAATTGCCTTCAGCGTGTTTAAAACAATTTTACCTGCAACCAACGTCGTGTAGAAACAATGACTTTGGCATAGGCCTACAAACAATGCTTCATTAGGCTTCTGCTCAACTCACAAGTCATAATTATACTGAGCTCAAAAGAACGAACATTAAAGCTGCCACTTCGCAACAAAACAGGACATTTCATTCACTTTCAGCTCAGTGTGCGCATACTTCCGCTGTCAATCTATTTCCAACCGTTCGACCCACTTTCACGCTTTAACAAATCAGAACGCTTTCTCTTTGGTGACGAGCCTTTCAGCCACACCTACATTGAAAGAAGACCGTCACAAACTCGTGCTCATTGGCTAGCTGTCACTCTTCCCTACTGTGCCCGCCTCTTGCCTTGTGTGAGTCTTAGGGCTTGCCTGTGTTTTTACTGAGCGGTTTTGGTCAGGTGTTCCTGGGGGACTACAGAACGTTAAAAGTTTTTCTTTTGCTTTTTAATTGGGTTTTCTTGGAGATATTCGCACAACATGCTCAGGCGGATCTTGCAGCGGGTAAGATTTTTGAGCTGGCAGTGATAAATCTTATACGTTGTGGACGCGCACTCTCCCTCACTGGGGTTTTCTGATTGAATGGCCCATGTAATGAAATGCAGGCCTGTGTTTCCATTCCTCTCCTCGCTCTCTTACCAGTCCGCAACCCGTTTATAGGCCGGGAAGGCGTGCGTTAGGCCTTTCATTTTGTCGAAGACTCGGCTGAACTGGGCGTCCAGCTGTAAACATACAGCCCCCGACGCAGACTTGGTAGTGTAGACATTGCAGAGACGATATCGACTAGCCTCTTTACCAGCTGCTTGGCTGTGGCATGACTGTGACAGCGCTTTAGACTACAGGACGCAGCAAGTTTAAGAGTCGTAAGTCACGAGGAATGGGCGTTTCTCCGAAATCTTAGTCAGTACTGCCCGTCTCGTTTACACTCTCCATTTGCTTATTATGTCGGATTTATGTCTTATCCACAGTAATTTATTTAATGAACAGGTAGTTGAAAGAATAGTACGCGGATCAGAGCGACAAAGTCGCACCTGCTTTTTTTTTAACTATTCATCCAGTTACTTTGCGTTCGTCCTAGTTGTTAGCGTGGCTTCCCTCTTAATTACACACATTACTATATCTTTGTGGAGTTCTGTTTTACTGTAACAACTGCCCCTTTGCCCTCCACCAGAAATACTCATCCTGGACCCGCTGTCGACGCACATTCAGATGCTGCCTGTGGTTAACTCGTGCCAAGTATTGAGCAAGAAAAAATTGTGTCAGACGTCCGAGACGTGCATTGCTTTAATTTGTTTAGGCGTCTGACAAAATATTGCATATCTAAAACAAGAAAGAACATTTTATGTGATACCAAAGTGATTTGATGTTTTATTGATAAAGTTGTAATATTTCTTGTAGTGTACTGCATTGAACATACAGTATATGTGTAAACTAATTGCTCAGTCTAGGGTCTTTCACATCATCGCTGTAGAGCACTTTTCCTTTAAGGATCTATTCATCGATTTGTCCAAGACTTTTTAATTTAAGTTTTGCTCATGAGTAGTCTGAGACTGTCTCTACAGCTGAAGGTGAATGTTCAGGTCAGGAGTCCATTGTAAGCCACGCTTATCTCACACATCTAGTTTTGAGTCACAAATTAAGAGGCATGAATCTTTAAACCATTAGCATGCCAGTTGATTTCTTACCTCTGACTCACTGTGTGAATATGATCAAAGCAATTTAACATGCCTGTTTTGGCAAGTGTAAAAAAAAAAAATGTGTAAATAATGGTACAGTATCTAAGTGGTTGTAAAGTGGCTTGAGGTGGGGTTCACCAGAGAGATGCACAATATAAAAAAGCCTGCTTGCTTGTAGCCTAAATTTCTTTGCAGTATGGAAGTATAATACGTATTATACTATAGTATAATGGAAGTATAGTATTAGACAACGCTGTAGTAAACCTAATAAGAATAACAAGAACAATATATGTGATCAGTTATGAAGAAGCAGAGGCCTGTATACAAATTATTAGGGTATGTATAGGAATAGATTAAAAATAATGCAAGAGTTGATAGACTGTAACTTTTCCAAAATCAATGCAGTATTTTAAATTAAGTAATGTAAATCTAAAACACTTGGCGGTGGTATTAGACAGGCAGTGCCTGAAATAGATATGCAAACATACTGGCACTGTATTGATTTAATAAATTGGAAAGTGCCATGGTAGGGGAGTCCTCAAGGTGTTCTAGTGCCATGATACACTAACATTCAGTTGTAAATGGGTTGGGGTTCCCTTTGGTGTTTTGGATGCTGTGATTAAATAAATTTAAGATCGAAGTGAGGTTTGTGGGGGATAGTTTTTTTTTTTTTTTTTTTTTGGAAATTTCTGAAGCATGATGGAATGCAACTGCTAAAACCTGAGAAATGCTGGTACTCTGTATTGTTGCATATGGCCCACTTCATGCCCTGATTTTAGGCAAGATCTGAAACATTTAGGATTACCACTGACAGAGCCATAGTTGGTAGTTACTTGCATCCTTGTGAAAATGTGTGTTCCTCATTTAAGCTTTATCCCTTTCATACTTTTATGGAGCAGTAGGTGTATAGTCATGCTTTTCAAAACAAGAGAACACCTATAACGGCACCCAACAAGCTGCCACTCTCTCAAAATCTTACTTGCCAGTCACTGCAGTACATTTACAGCAATTAAATATTTGCCATTTCTGTGTGAAAAATGCAATAAGAGTCACTTTGAGAATATAGTGGAAGCCCCCCCCCCCAATCATCTGTTAGCATTTCATATGTTAATTTGAACTTTTAAGCACCAGGTTACAGGTTCATTTTCCATCCACTATCTCCAGAATATGCCTGAACAAGTGACATAACCTATACTGCTCTCTCCCACTATGGAAATATGTAAAGCAGATTAATGGTATACTAGTGATTTAGTAGTTCCTTTGGTAAACAGTGCCAGCTGAAATAAATCAATGTCTGTTTTTGCTGAGTCCTGGATTAAAACATTCCATCATTCATTCTTGCATTGACCCATCTTTGTTCAGGTTCATGTTCAATTATTGTAATGGTACAGTACATCCCTAAAAATTATACTGACAAATAATTTGACTATGCACTTGAGCAGGAGACCGGTCATCTGCTTGTTTGAGTACTTATTCTGCGTTGTCTTTAACAGTATAAATTTAAAGATATGTAATTTAAAGTTTTATACATTGTTAAGTTTAACCCAAACCTCAAAAATGTGTGAGTTGAATGTCATGTTTCTGTGTGATGTCTGTACCTTTTAAGTTGTTTCTGCAGTTGGCTTTCTTTTAATCCCATTCGATCTGATTCATTCAACTGCCCTATCAGAATTCAAAACTCATTGTTTTAAAAATATCTCTGTTCAGGAAAGTAAAGTGAAAGGTAAACTCTTTGGTTTAATTTCTTAGTTTTGCATATATAGGATTGTTTTTGTGCAAAGATTAATGAACCAAACTGATTTATTTGAGTTCTTTACAAAATTATACTTCACTATAATTCATACATTAAGCATAAGGAGTTGTTTGCTCATATGGTTATGGGACACCAATGGCATTTATGTGAGGTTTGTTGCGTATTTAAATAATTCATATTGTGGCATTTAGTAGATATAATTTTGTGTTTGGCTGTTGTGGAATGTGATATATCTTAATTGCTATTTTTTAGAATTAAAGTAGTATATGCATCCATCTTTGACTGAAGAAATTTGTTCTTTTAGTAGATGTCTGTGTAACAGGAAAGAACCTCAAGTATATGGTTTTTGTAATGCCTACTTCGTCTCTGAGTGCCGACACTTATAGCACATCCCTACCACAGAAATGTAATTACAGTAGGCTATCGTTGTACGATGATAGGAAACTTCAGTAATACGGGGGGGAGCATAAATTTCAGTAAAGTATTATTGTATGCATTTTCTGCATCATTTTTAAATTGATGCAGCTCAGGAGAGATTAAATGTATAAACTGATTTTATGAAGCACCTTTAATAATGATCAAAGTTACAAATTACCTTAGAAATTGATTATTAACAGGAAGGAAACAAATGATGTTGATTAGGGATTAGACAGTCTGGAAGAAAGTTTTAGCATTTTACCTGTCATATCTTTTTATATGCTTTGTGTTTATTTTCCTGAGGCAGGCATCATATTTCAACTGTCAGATCTGCATAGTGGATCAGCAAAAAGCATCCAGACTTAAAGGCATTATTGCAGAGCCACATCCGAGGACGTATTTGGTTAAACATCCAAAGTGGCATTTGCCCTCTGCTTCCAGCACTTCATCCAACAGAGAGCCTGCCAGGCATTTTGATTATCTGCTGCCCTGCTTACGTAGTTTTGAACCTGCACATGACTACAGTCAAATAATCTTTGTGCAAAATATTTCATAGTATTTTTTTCTGTACAACCATCTTAAATATGGATACATTTTTGTGTGGAATGTCTGTTTTATTTTTCTTTAAGGCTAGCACAAACAATCTGAAGTTACCACTTAACTATTTCTACATGATAGAGTGGAAGAAATGCCTTTGAGTTTTTTGGAACAAACATAGACATGACTTGCAGTATGTGTGAGTCGCCTTAAAAAATAAAAGTATCACTTTCAAAAGAAATCATCTGTGAGCTTCTTTCTATATTTAAAATATTTGCCTCCTTTTTGCCACAAGCGTTTAGGTAGTTGACACATCATTCAACTGAGCAAGGCGAAGGTGAAATGTGGTATTCTTCTTGAGAAAATATGAAGTCTGGTTTCATTTAAGAAGAAAAAAAAATTGGTATCCAGTGGTCCATGTAGTACTCTTAATTTAAATTTCACTTGAATGTTACTGTAAGAAATCATTCAGTGGAAGATTGTACAATAAAATACAACCAGTGGGACTTTACAATAATATAAAATCAAGAATATTAACTTATATAATACTCACTATGTACCAAGTAAAATAAACAGGAAATATAATCAACTTAAACAGTATCACATTTGAAACTATGAACACATTGTTTCAAATGAAACCAACAGGCTGAACAGATTGGCACAGAGATGACTTAATGTCTCTGTCCATGTCGTCCTTTACAGATCTATGTATATATATGTTTGCATATTTTTATTTCTCTTCATCACCAAGCAAGCTGTCCGCTGTCTTCATTTATAAAGATCTTTGTGTGTGTGTGTGTGGCTGTTCTGTTTACCTCCGTGTGTGGGTACATGTAAGTTTAAATAAAATATGCATCTCAAAAACTACTTGTACAAAAATTTAGCAAATCAATAGGTCTTCTCCCATAACTAAACAAAGCAGAATGCAAAATCTCAGTTAATCAGTTTCTACTGTCATTGGACATTGGGAAAACCATTTTTGAAGGATATTGGGAATAGGTACTGGACTAAAGTCAACCGTAAACAATAGACCTACAGCCTGTGAGAGGGCCAACACAATGCAATTTGTTTGAACAAGATTAGTCGATTTTTTTTTTTCTTTTCAAAAGTTATTGTTTTACGTAAGCCTCAATGTTCAGGGCAGATATCTTGGAAGCTTAGTTTCTTTGCTAAGTCAAGCACAACACAAAAAATGCACAATTTTTAGGTGTAAAAAATGTATGTTTCATCTTACACAGGCAATGTACTAAAATCAACTTTTCTTGATATTTTGAACATCATAGAATCAGAACCAGAACTATCTGGCACGATTCCCTCAGGGTAATCCACCTTGAAGGGCCATCATAGTTGAGGACCTGAGCAGCTGGACCAGGCCAAGGGGTCACCCACATAACACCTGGCTGCGGCAGATAGTTATTTCTGGAGGGTGGGACTAGACCGCATGTCTGTCTGGGTTGCCAAACAGGATCCCAAGTTGTTTCATCGTGTGTTGGGTGCGGCAATGAGCTATAATAGTGAGTGCTACCCTCGACCTGACCTAATCAAATTTACGTTTACATGAAATTAGAATCAAAGTTTTCAGTACTTCTGTGTACTCGGAACACTATATCATTCCAACCCCTGTAGCACCACATTTTTCTGCATGGTGCAATTAAGCTCCCCCATCTTTTTCCTCCTCCTTTCTTTGTGCCCAAAATATCCTTTGTTATTCCTCCATTTTCCCTGAAGCCATGGCATTTGAAACAGCAAGTGTGCCAAGCAGATCCAATCACCTACTAATTGCCATTCACTAAAGAGTAAATAAATGGACGAACATGACCAGCTAACACAGTAGCACTAGGCTCCAATGACAATGAGTGTTAAATGGAAAAAAACCTGAAGTGCTTTTATCAGTGTTCATAAAAAAATGGACATGCTAACAAGCTGATAAGAACATCCCCAACACTAGATGGATTTTTTGCTCATGTCGCTGTAGTATCTAAGCTTAATTAACACAAAAATCATGTAAGGATGCAGAGCTTAAATGTAAGGAAATTTTCCATATGCTTTACAAACACATTCTTCATTGCCACTAGCTGGGTACAGTTGAGAAAATGGGACCGAAGCAGTAACAGATGTTTCTGGGAATTACTGCGTATGCTGGAATTAGTTGATTGTACTACTAGTTGAAAAATATTCCATGCAGTACTACCATGGAGGTGGCAAGAAATTGGATAGCTTTTACTACAGTATGTATCTATGAGATGAAATCAGTCACATGCAGACCTTTACATGGAGAGCCTCCTTTTTTAGAATTTGCATGTCAGTCTTCTGGCATTGTCTGGCAAAGAGTTTTCAGTAACACTTCAGTAAATTTTATACTTCCACCAAAAGTGTTTTTTTCTGTTATGCAAATACAAAAGTACTTGGAAGTGCCCATTTTTAGTTTCCTCAGTCTAATAAAGTACTTTAACCATGTGAATGTACTGTTAAAGTGGACATCGTTTCTAGAGCAAAAGTCAGCAATTTGCCTTTTTTGAGTTACTGAAATAGTACAAATCACAGTTAGATTCAACTCACACATTTATTAAATACTAAATCAAATCCCTGAAGGTTTTCTTTGTTTAAGTGCTTGTTAAAGTGCTTTAAGATTGACTTATGTTCCAGAGATTCTCCACTGTGATTATCTCACTCTATGCTTTGTGTTTATTTGTATATAAGCACAAGAACCTGATGCTGCCCAGATACATTTATATTGGGTTAAGGTAATAAAGCAAATATTCATTGTTTTTTAAATGTTGACCTTTTTGTCATTGCTTGCTGAAATGCTAGTGTCCCATCTGTCATCTACACCAGTGATTATGACAGATCCAACTGATTGGGGGCATGTCCCCCTTGATGAATAACGTGGGATTCTCGGAGCTTTGTGGGGTCTGGGTAAAAGTATTGATATTCAGATTAATCATTATTTTTCATTTAAATAAATCGATTTTGATATTGAATCTCTATCCTGCTCAATTACTATATGTAGATTTTTGCTTATCTGTGTTTTGTTGTAACAGAACAAATTGGAGAAATCATTTATCCTAATGTTACCCATAAACATAATTTCAGTTGACATCCAAATGAGCAGAGCCTAAATAGTCTACACTGGAGATGTCAGGTAGCTCCAACCTTCTGTTTAATTCACCTTGTGCCCAATAAGTAACAATCTATAGCAGTTTTTATCGGTACAGATATGAGACCCTACACCAATGTTAAAAATGAGGGCTTGCGACAAATGATACAGATTTTCAAACTGCAGTATGCTATACCAAGCAGATAGCAAATGAGTGAAGTTACTGTACATAGGCTTTATGAAGATATTCAGCAAAGTATCACCACGTCTCTCAAGACAGCGGAGTGGGTAGCCCTAACTTGTGACAGCTAAACATCCAGGGCAGCAGATTCCTACGTGATAAATCTCAAGCCACTCACACCGGGAGCATCCTCGCTGTCTATACAGTATGCAGAACTGCTGAGATGGCTGGTTGGCAGTTGCTGCAGAAACTTTCTAGCATTTCCAATGTGCACCATCATGTGAACTCAACAATCACAAGTTTATGTCTTGATAAGTCCAATAAACTTTGCTTCTTTTTGCCAGAAGTTATGGCAATGAAGCCTATTATTGTGTTGGCACTAACAGTTGTGGGGATGAAAAGGATAGATCAGAAATAGCTTGTTCTCTTTCTCTCCTACCCCAGACCCCCTGCCCCTCATTTTGCCTCCTCAAGTGAGGCTAGACCATACTTCACACAGTCTTAGTGCTCTGACATGCCTAGAAACAGAGCACATTCAGAACAAAAAAAGCCCCCAAGCAGAGGTATAGAAGGGATAGAGTAAAGATATGGTGTCTATTGGCAATACAGCCCAAATATTGTAAATTTAGAATATAATCTTGAACAGGCTTAAAAGAATAAACCCAGGGTATGATTTTAAACAATACCCATAGAGATGCAGATAACATATAATAGTACAATCCTAATACAATATACCAAGGGTGTGATGTTAAACGGTCCTGTTTTTTGCATACACATACACACACATATGTAAATATATATATGTGTGTGTACATATACAAATATAATTGTAATTAAAATGTTAAAGTAGCAGGGAAGGAAATAAAATGTATAATTACGGCAGACGTCTCACTGCAAATAGGCCAAATTGCAGGTAAAATCTTCTTTGCTTTGCCAGGACACGATGTGACTCACATTCGTATTTCAAAAAGTGTCAAGATCATGTTTTATTTAGCTCTTTATCTGATTTCTTCCAGAGAACAAACAATTTGGAATTTTCCTTGAATGTCCACTCTCCGTTTAGCAGGATACAAGATGCTGTATCAGAATTTGGCTTTGTGTAAGTGCTGTGAAGTATCTCCATAAACTGTACCACACAGATCATATTAGTGGAGCCGTTAGTCACGATGGCTAGTTCTTTTTCTTTAATGTTTTATTCATCCAGCACTGCTGTCAACAAGCATCAACACTAGTACTTCATTTTACAACACCTCCTTTTTGTCTGAGGGTGAACTGTGAGGACACATTTTTGAGTGTGATTAACGTAACTCCTACATGTGAGCAACTGAAGATATGTGTAACTTGTAGAATTATATAAAGACAGTCTTTCTACTGTATCTTTCAACTAATTCAAAATTATTTTAAATGTCCAGTAGGGGAATAAATTTGGCTAACAGTTTAGTTGAAGGGTGTCTACATGGAGAGTCACAACACGTGAATAGGTTATTGAATAATATTTATTATTTAATAAGCAATATCTGATTATTTTTATTATAGTATTATTTGCAAGATGATATACTGTAAATGTTTTATAAAGTAGATTGCATTACATTAAAACAAAGAGCCCCTCATAATATATGTGGACTCTGATGTGGCGATACATATGTTAGTTAAGTTATGGTGAATTTTGAATGAGTGCAGTTCTGTGAAAAAGTTTTTTTTTTTCTTAATTTTTTTCTTATTATTTTAAAGAACAATGATATTTTGTCCTACATCTCCCAAATACTGATGTTAACTGTTCATTACTTATCAAGTATTTCCTCTTAAATGTCTTTCCATGCTTATGTATATGTTATGAAGTCACTATGTCGACACGATTCAGATAAAGTGTTACTGATATTTTTCACATTATATTAATGTTTTCTATGCATGTAGTAATTTCTATTTAAGTAATTTCTAAAAAAGCTACCAATCAATAACGACTTGAATTGTGACATTGTGAATCAGAATCGAATCGAATCAGGACATCAGTGGCAGTATCCGGCCCTCATGGGCCCGCCCCCGCGCCCTTGGAGAATTGAGTGCAATCGTCAGAGATTGGGGGATCGAGTGTGATCATTGATGTGGCTGCCCACCATTACCCACTACCATTATAAGCAATAGCATCTTGCAACCCACTTAGTGGTTGACAAACACTGATCTACACTATCTCTCGGGCAGCTATCGTTTTCTCTGCTCTCCTGTGTTTAGAATGTATTCTTTTTGTATGTGGATAGATTTTGTAACTGTAGTAACTATTTGCTATGTTGTATCTATAAACTCTACTTTTTTTTGTATTTCCTGATTTAGTGTGGTTTCAAGCAAAGATTTTTAATTAATAAACTGGATGATTTGAAAATTTCAGTCAACGGACTGTGGAAAACATCTGTAGCAGTGAGACCTTGGGGATTAGGTTTCACAGATTTCACTGCAGGTCTCTCTATTATTTTAGGAGAATGCACCAGTGGCAGTGTTCAATAATGTTATAAAGACAATTCAAAATTGGTTTGTGCAATGTTGATTTAAAATTGCTGTGTATAGTGGTGGAAGCATTGTTTGGGAAAGCTTTCTTTTCCTTTGAATCCCTCAAATATTACTAATCTTAACACTTTGCTCATGTAAAGTATGCAAAATATTTCCCACAGAGATGAGAGATATTAATTAATAGTTGTAGGAAGGTTTTTTGTTTATTGTTAAATCATGGTAAATTAGTTGCAGAATGAGTTTGCACAAAAATAATTAGCAAAATATTAAAAGTATTTGTTCTCTCCAGTAGCTTTTATTTTTCATTTGACTATAGATTTGTTTAAATCATTATGAAAAATGTTTTTTACAAGGGGGAGTCAAGCTAATGTTAAAAAATGAGATTTATTAGAAAATGGTACGAACCTTAACAAAACTGATAATGTAATTTCTCAATATAGTCTCCACCCATCTCAATGCACTTGTACCACCTGACAGGAAGTGCCTGGATTCCAGCAGAATAAAAGGTTTTGTCTTGTCCTCGCAACCACTCGTGCACCCGAGTTATTGTTGAACACTTCATGCTGAGGGGTACTACAGTCAATGTCAATTTATTTATATAGCACATTTAAAACAACATAGGAATGCTGTGGCCAAAGTGCTTTACAATAATAGAATAAAAGAAAACAAACAAATAACATAAATAACATAGAAATAAAATATAAGAATATAAATAAAATACATAATAAATAGAAGTAATGTTATATAATCACAGTGAGGAAACCATCAGTATTACTGAAGGTCATGGAATGCAAGTGAATAGAAATGAGTCCTTAATCTTGTTTTGAACAGTTCAATTGTAGATGACTCCTTTATGTAATGAGGTAAAGAGTTCCACAGGCAAGGGGCAGCAGCTGCAAAATCCCTGTCCCCCTTGGTTTTACACTTGGTACGAGGGACAACAAGAGACAACTGACCAGAAGATCTAAGCACTCTGGATGGCTGGTTTAAAGCATACAATTCAGATAAATAGGCAGGAGCAAGCCCATGTAAAGGTTTAAAAACAAGCAACAAGATTTTAAAATCAATTTGAAAACTGACAGGCAGCCAGTGTAAAGAAGCTAAAATAGGAGAAATATTGCCCCAACCAGAAAGCGAGTGGTAGCATTCTGGACCATCTGTAACCTGTGTATCAGGGATTTGTTAATTCCAGAATACAGCGAGTTGCAGTAATCGAGGCGAAATAAAAGCATGAGTAGCTTTCTCAAGATCCCTAGAAGATTAAAAAAGGCTTGATCTTACCTAATAGTCGAAGCTGGAAAAAGCAACTCTTGACTACAGAATTAATCTGTTTCTCAAAAGAGAGGTTACTATCAAAGAGAACACCAAGATTGCGGACTTGAGGTTTGGAAAAGACAGAGAAAGAGCCGAGAAGTCCAGGACCAATTTGGGCTTTAGCTGATGGACCCACTATAAGCACCCCTGTTTTATTTTGATTCAGATCAAGAAAATTATTAGCCATCCAGGATCTTAGTTCAGAAAGACAGTTGTGGAGTTGATTTATTGCAGCGTTGCAGATAGGAATATAAACCTGAGTATCATCAGCATAGCAGTGAAAAGAAATGTTAAATCTCCTAAAAATAGCTCCAATAGGATGAAGGTATATAGAGAATAAAATAGGACCCAAAATGGATCCCTGAGGAGCAGTAGACGAAAAAGAGGAATTTAAAGTAACTGAAAAATGTCTGCCAGTTAAATATGACCTGAACCAGTTAAGAGCAGCCCCTTTAAGCCCAACAAGATGTTCAAGCTGCATCAGCAATATCTCTTGGTCAATAGTGTCAAAGGCAGCAGACAGGTCAAGGAGGAGAAGGACTGCCGCGTCACTTGAGTCGGTAATAATAGAGATGTCGTTAGTCACTACTGTGACTTGTTGGAGACCAATGTGAAGCCTGCTATTCAATCCAAGCAGCAGGGATTGCTGTCTCAAGGAGTCCTTTTGCTACAAGACAGTGCCCACGCACACACTGCTAAGAACACCAAGGCTTGTTTGGAGAGACTGAAGTTTGAGGTATTGCCACATCTTCCTTGTTCACCAGTTTTGGCACTGTGTGATTTCCACCTTTTTGGACCGCTAAAAAAACATCTGGGTGATCGTCGATTCAAGACAGATGGTGACGTGAAGAAAGCAGTGCAAGAGACTACATTGAGAAATGACATTATAAGTTTTGTTAAAGTTTGTTCCATTTTCTAATGAATCCCATTTTCTAACTTTAGCTTGACTCCCCATTGTATATAAGATCAGAAAGCCCATGAGGTAAAAGGTCATAAAACTCAAAATGCAAGCACTGAGTTTTGTTAAAACAGATCACTCCTTTACAGAAAAAAAACAGATCTGGATAATCTTGAGACAGTTACAATGTCATAAGTATTCAATGTCAGCTTTTTTTCTTAACAAATTCATGGGCTTCACTAGCAATATTTCGTATGCTCAAATCTAAAGCTTACGTATATGACTGAAGTGTATTTGACCCTTCTGGAGTTTGTAATCTATAATAGTAAATTAAGATGTAAGGAACTTTTTAAATATGTTTCTGAAACTGTTGACTATTATTGAAATTTCAACTTTTTTCATGCATTGACTGAAATCTAGAAAATTAATGTCATACCACTTTCACCTTTCATTAAAATCTTGGAAGCACCAATACTGAAGTGAAAGCAAATTGATAATTTTTGGGAAAATGTTTAAAAATAAGAACGCTTTCAATGCCTTGGTTGCATGATAGTAAACTTTAATTGATATGTTATGGAAGCCCATTTTGGTTTGCTTATAGTAGTAAGCCTGTTTGGATTGGTCTCTGTCAACATAGCACACCTGTATTTTTTTAATATTATCCCATGCTTCTTTAGAAAAAAGTTCAGGCTTAGTAAAAATAATGAGAAGATGTCTCATGCTGTGGCCTGTATCTTTCTCAGGTTGGTGTCCCATTTTTGCATAAAAATAACTTTTTCCTGAATTTTAAGTGTGAATGAATTCGATAACAATACGAAATCAATACCATAACAAAAACAGAAATCCCATTTATTTAATTAAAAGTTTCTCCATTATTTAAATGAACAATATTGTTGCTTTTTCTGTAATACAGTATAAATATATATACAGTAATTAACTAGCCATGTGCGCCTTAACTACGTTGCGCGTGTTAAAGTTGTCTGTGGGCCCTTCGTCGCACAGCATCTATACTAATAAACGGCAAAGCCCTCACTGACTCACTCACTCACTCACTGACTGACTCATCACTAATTCTCCAACTTCCCGTGTAGGTAGAAGGCTGAAATTTGGCAGG
>JANRMT010062792.1:25976519-25991559 GCA_026402145.1 Polypterus bichir lapradei | reverse complement strand
ACACGTTGATGCTGAATGAGCGAGACGAGACTTCCTGGTTAACACTGTATTCAGCACGCAGGAACTCAACTGCATGCTCTGATTGGTTAGCTTCCCAGTCAGGAGAACTTAACTGCATGCTCTGATTGGTTAGCTGCTCAGCCATCCGCCAATAGCGTCCCTTGTATGAAATCAATTGGGCAAACCAACTGAGGAAGCATGTACAGGAAGTAAAAAGACACATTGTCCGCAAAACCCGCGAAGCAGCGAAAAATCCGCGTTATATATTTAGTTATGCTTTCATATAAAATCCGCGATAGAGTGAAGCCGCGAAAGTCGAAGCGCGATATAGCGAGGGATTACTGTAAGGGAAAAGGGCATGATAAGATAAATTAAGTGTTCAGTTATGATTATATATAATTCTTTCTAATACTCACTCTGAGTCACTTTCAGGTCTATAAAATCACCCAAATTTGTTGTTACATTGAAAGGAATTGCCCCCTATGTCAAAAAAGAAATCCAGGCACTGGATTTAAAGTATACTTAATATTTTAGTGTTCTCAAGCTGGCATTTTTCAGTAATTTATCAAAAACAAATGCTTTATACTATATATTACACATTAATGGATGAGAATTTATTGGCTGGTATTGGACTGTCCTGTTATCGAAGTGCTAAACATCAGTATTGGCAATCAAAATGATACTGGCATATCTCTATTTTTAATTAGTTGTCATTTTTATGGTTTCTGTTTCTTTCTCCTTGAATTATTACAAACGTTTTCTTTTTTTTAATTATTATTGAGATATTACAGTCTTCAAATAAGTGGTTAGACTACTTCCCAGACAATGCCTGCATCTGTTGTTTCCCAGGGAAGTTTAAGAATTAACACTGGCTACAGTCATGTTAAATTTATTTTGAGAATGTTCAAGGCAGCATTCACAATTTGTATTGTGTAAGAAAACTTTGTATGCAGTAATATTAAACATACATCTTTGAAGCCTGTAATTTATGATGTATAATAAATTAAACCTCAGACAAGATACACTGCATCAGCCCAAGTAAAGTTAATCAGTTTCTGAATCTGACAAAGGTAACTGTGCTAAAAAGTAACACTTTTGACTACATTCCTGCCAATTTCGGATTATAAAGTGCCAAAGATTATGCTGTTACATATGCTGTCATTTAACAAAAACTGTTTACAATGTTTTATTTTGTTAATTTTTTGATCTACAAATTTTTTCTCTCATTGGATGACTAAGAGTAATTTTTAATGTTATTTTAATTTATTTTTTCAGACTCCAGGAAAAGGTGGTTCCCAGAGCTCTGACATTGACCAAACTGCTTCTGATGTAAATAATGAGGAGTCATCAGAGGTATGATAGGTGATTGTTGTGTTTTCTTTTGATTTCAGTTTGGCCTTTCACATGTTCTGTATATTTTTTTTTCTTCTGTGTGTGTATGTGCTGTGTCTTGGTACTATTAGGTTTTATTTGGACTTTTCTTACTGAGTGTTTTTTTTGTTTGTTGTATTTTCAAAGATCTTGGCTGTCTAATATTTAGCGAAGTTGTATGTTATACAGGTTGGGAAATTAGTATTTCAATAATTTATTTCACCATATATATGTATCAACATTTTTTAATTTTTTTTTTTCCATCTTATGTATATGATTTGTATAATGTGTGTGCAGCACACTTTTAAGCGATATAGAAGCAATACATTTTGTGTTTGCTTCTACATTACCACAGATGACACACTGAAATCCTGAAATCAACAAAGAAGTATCTTCATGTGAAACATGGAGTTTGTAGGTATTATCATATCAATATCAAGTTCTCCGGGACACTACAAACTAGGACTGTTACTGGAACTTTAGCTGACAGGTAAAATTTAAGGCATTTAGATTAAGATTTTTCCAAAGAGAAAGAAGAGGAGCCAAACTCTGCAGATGATATTGCTTGTCACACTTGATTATTCATATTCTTCTGCAAACATTTTGTATTCCCTCATGGTAATCAGTGATGTGCATAGACATTTAAGTTGGCATTGGCTCAAAAAGAGTAAAAGTGAGCCTTTACAGTACAAGACAGGATTTTTTACATTGTCATTCCCGGCCACATATTAGTGTCTATATTTATTTCTGTGTTTTTTATTTTACTGGGAATTTCAGTGAATGTCAAGGGCAATATGATATTCATAAACATGACAAAAAATTGTGTCCATGATTTCTAATTATACCAGGTGATCAGAAAAAGCAGTACACACCATCTACTGCACATATTCTTTATTTTTCCTAATAGTTTTCATACTTTTTCTTTGTATGTCTGCCCTGCTGGCTGCTGCCGAGAGTTGATTCTACAATAAAATAAAAATAAAAAGAGGAATAACCTTGGAGGTCAATCGTTACCCCGAAAGCAAATAGTAGACGTCACGTAGTGTATGTGTACCAAATTTCAGGTCAATAGTTCAGCTACAGGTGATTTAAAATCCTGGACAGACAAACGGACAGCCACGGTAGTGTGTTATATAAGAAGATACAGTATTAGCAATTTAAAAAAAGCAAATAAAGGAATGCCCATCTGGATGCATGAGAAACCAAATGTATCTCAGCAGCAATCATTCTCATCATAGTACATCACTATAACCTACATGCTGTTCATGAACAGTTTAATTTGACTTAATATTGTTCTCATTTAGGTTTAGGTAGACTTTTTTTTATCCTAGAGGGAAACTTGTTTGCAGCAGGAAAGTACAAAAACAGAAGACCTTGTTACAGAGATCCAATAGATAAAGAAAGACACAACATTTGACAACCAATGTTATTGCATAAACAGACACTCAAGATCAACACAAAGAAGAATTATTTCTATGAACAGTACACAAAATAACAATGTAGAATTTAAAATTTAGCAGCAACCCTACAATTAACAGAATTTCAATGCCTATAGCTCTATGAATAAAAAAATTCTTCAATCTGTTGCTCTTGACTTTGGAAACCTAAATCTGCAGCCTGATGGCAACAGTTGGAATTTAGAGCAAAGAGGTTGGATAATGTCTGAAACAACTGAGTTGGCTTTTTTCCTAACCTGTTTGCAATACATTTCAGTGACAGAGGTCTGCTGTGAACCATTAATTTTCCTGCAAATTTTTATAATGTTGTGAAGATAATTTATATTCTTACTGCTGAGTTTGCCAAATCAACATACAAGCAAATGTAAAAATGGATTTAATAAAGGACTTCTAAAGAAGCATCATTATGGCTTTATCCACTTTAAAACAGTTGAGTTTCCTAAGAGAGAATATTTCTACTGTTTTAGTGCATGTCCAAGACCTGAAGTGTGTGGCTGTCATTAATGGCAATAAAATACATAATATGTAACAGTATCCCTAGCTAAATCTTTGCTTTACTGCTTAATATGAACAAGTACTTTTATAATCTTGTTGTCGAACCAGAGTTTTTATCAGCATTTTTGCATCTTACCCTCCTCATACATCAAAGAAACTAATTAAACACTCATAATCCATTATAATGGACTATGCATGATATGAAGTGCTGGTTGTCTCTTTCAATTGTCATGCCAAAAAAGAAAAATGTTTTGAGCTAATTCTTGATCTCCTACAGAACTGTACCTTTAATAGTAATAAGAAAATCATTTTGTATAGGCAGATAATGACAGAGTGAGCTATCAAGATATGAGTATACTTTGCAAACCAAACACTTCTGTAAATTCTCTGAAGTTGCCCATATTGTCAGCCTCTACTCTTATCAAGTCCCCTAGAAAAGCTAACTCTCTGGTAGCAAATCAGTTACATTGTGTCTGTTAGACATCTGAGGACAACACGGTTCTTTCTCAGTATTTCATTTTGCTTTGTCACTTGATGGTGTTCTTCCTTAATGTCTTCCACTGTCACCCTGCCAGGCATTCACAGTCATGCACATGCACTTAATTAAGGGATTCTAACAAATAAAAATGTTATTTCTTATATGTATTGTTTACTCGCCTTTTTAATGTAAAAAGTATTGCAGTGCTGCATCAGGGGTGGATAAACTGTAAATGCATATACAGTGGTACCTCTGGTCACGACCGTAATTCATTCCAAAACTCTGGACACAACCCGATTTGGTCGCGACCCGAATGTAATTTCCCCATAAGATTGTATGTAAATACAATTAATCCATTCCAGACCGTACGAACTGTATGTAAATATATATTTTTTAAGCACAAAAATAGTTAGTTATACCATAGAATGCACAGTGTAATAGTAAACTAAATGTACAAACATTGAACAACAGAGAAAACTAACACTGCAAAAGTTTGTGCTAGACCCTTATGAACCGCTCTCTGTAAACACTTTTTTTATGAGTTTTAAGCATAAGGAAAAAAAATTAAATGCCACTTCTCTTGTGAAATTTTTCAAACCATCCTCTACTGGCTTTAAATTCCTCACCTCCGCCACTCGAAGGATTTTTTTTTTCAGCAAATCACCATGAGTCTTCCTGGCTTTCTTGCAAATGATCGCCTCGGAGGGCTCGCAAAATCGCTAGCCCGACGTCCCGGGGCTATTGTGTCTTCCAGTCGGGCTACCAAAATCTATCTCAGCCCTGCCCGTCGGGCTATCATAGGAAGGAAAAAAATATGTCAATGCTTTTGCATTTTTTCGCAAATGTAGCTGGGTAATTATGTCATTTTCGGGCATCGATGAACCACTGTCAATATGTGAAATATTGAAATCGCGTTTGAATTCGACCTTGTTTTTTACTTTCACTTTCACTTTGCGATCGTGTGAACTGTGTATAGAGAGCGGCAGTACTGATTGGTCAGTGACGGATTAATTGCGCACCAATTCCTCTGACATCGTCTTATCACTTATTAGCTTACTATTCAAACGTGACAAGTGAAATCTCCCGCAGCAAGCTTAAACATGTGATAGAGGTTGATTGCGCAGAGAATTAAAAAAATCGCTAACCGTTATGTGTGTGCGTGTGTAAAAATAGATGGATTTACGCAGGTATTTTAGTTCTGCTGAGGGTGAAGAAGGGACAGCCAAAGAAAAGCCTACCACAAAGCGGAAAAGTTATGACAAATCAGACAATGAGGCAAAAAGAAAGCGCAGCTTTTTGGTTTCATGGACAAAAGAATTTCTGTGGCTGGAATATGACAAGCTAAATAACATAATGTTCTGCTGGGTGTGTCGTGAGTTTCCCTCGATTTCTGACTCAACAAGCGCCTTTGTTACTGGGACCAGTAATTTTAGGAAAGACCCCATCAGAACCCATGAGAAATCTCTGCATCACAAGAAATGCATTGGTGCTCAGTCTGCAGCATCTTTCCCAGAGCAAACACCAATTGCAAAAAACATACTAAAAATAAACCAAGCACAACAAGAAGTCCTGAAAAAGCTGTTTAGAACAACGTACTATGTTGCAAAGAGTGAACTACCATTGGCAAAATTTAGCAGTCTTTGCAAACTTCAAAAAGCAAATGGCCTAGATCCTGGTTTATTGGAGCAATAGCACAAACTTCAAGAGACCAGATCGAAAAGGAAATTCAAGAAAGCAAGTTCTTATCCATTCTTGCAGATGGCAGTACAGACACTGGTATAATAGAACAGGAGTTGGTTCATGTCAGGTATGTGAGAGATAATGGTGACATATCCACATACATGATCAAATGAAGAGTGCAAATGCTGCAGGTATTTTAGAGGCTATTGATGAAGCAGTGAACACCATGGGTATCAGAGAAGACACATGGAAAAAGAAAGTAGTGTGTGCAAATTTAGATGGTGCTGCAGTGATGATGGGTGAGAAAACAGGAGTAGCTGGGAGACTGAAACAGAGGATACCCCACATCATAACAATCCATTGTGTGGCACACAAATTAGAGCTAGCCGTGCTGGATAGCGTGAAAGGCTGTGAGTACCTGGTGAAATTTGAAGATACACTGAAAACCATCTTTAAGATGTACTACTATTCCCCAAAGAAGCGAAGAGAACTGACAGAAATAAGTTAACTGCTAAATGAGAAACTGGCACATTTCAGTGGCCTGAAGAGCACACGGTGGCTTCCAAGCTGGCTGAGATGTCTGAAGGCTGTGGAAAAAAATTACACTCCCACTGTTGTTCATATCGAGAACATGGCAGGAAGAAGTGATGTCAAGTCCGAGGATGCAGCCAAGGCTAAGGAGGTGGTGCAGGAGATGAAGACTGAGAAATTTGTTCACTTCCTGCATTTCATGTTGGACTACAGTACCATCTTATCCAAGTGCTGTACTGATTTTCAGCATGATAACCTCAACATCACACGAACAAATCAGTTAGTTGAGAGCACCACATCACGCTTACTCAGCCTAAAAACAAAACCAGGAGAATACCAAAAAACCTTGGACACAAAGTTCACAACGAACGAGGATGGTAGCATTTGCTACTGTGGAACTCAGCTCTCAAAAAGTCAGCGACCTGCTAGAAGAGGTGAGGGCACAGACAAAGACACCTTTGGTGCAGAGATTCAGAAGATTATTGACAATACAGTCAAGTACATGGACAACAGCTTTAAAAATCTGCGTGAAAAGCCTCTCTCTTGTTTCAAGGTTTTTTACCCTTCCACTCTTCCCTATCCCAGAGAAGAGCTGGCAAATTATGAGATGAATAGGTGGATTATCTTGTCACACATTTTGCCATTTTGCTAGATGAGGAAGAGAAAGAGAAAATTCAATAAGAATGGATGGATCTAAAAATGTGGCTTGCAGAACACCGGGGTAGCAAGGTTGATTGCTTGTACAGAGATCTCCTCTCTGAGAATCCAGAACACCTCTCATATCTTGTTGCTGGTGAAATTAATGCTGACACTTAGTCCATCAACAGCCATCTGTGAGAGAGGATTTTCTTGCATGAACCGAGTGAAGACAACACATCGTACCTCTCTACACCCTGAAACACTGAATGACTGCATGCAACTCTCCATTAATGGGGAAACAGTTGACTCTTTTTGCCCTGACAAGTCAATTTGTTTCTGGATGTTTTCTGGAAAAGGTTCAAGACACCTGGATCATAAAACCCCGACAAGAACAAAGAGCAGTGAAATGGAGGTCGATGCACAGGAAGATAAAGCTGATGAAGGAGATGCTATGCCCTCAACGTCGAGTGGCATTTTCTCATCCGTGACTTCAGTGGAAATTTCAGATTCAGAATCTGACACAGACTGATTCATGTTCTACACAGTTCTTACAAGTTCATAGAAATTTCTGTTCAATTAGAACCAAATATTTGAGTTGATGATTGTAAGTTTTATACAGTTGTTGTAATTTGTGTTTTAACAATTTTTTGATTGATGTTTTGTTTCCTTTACAATATTATACATTAAAAATAATCCTTTTTATTTGGGCTACTTAAATTTATTTTGGGCTACCAAAAACTGAAGAGTGCCTGCCCAAAGGGCTACCAGGGATTTTGAAATTTTGCGAGCCCTGCCTCACTTACGCTATCCCCTGCAAGTTGCTTCTCGTTCAACCACACTAGCAAGTTTTTCTACCTCTTCCAGCACTTGAGGCCAGAGCTTGGTTAACAGTGTAACTCCTTTTGCAACATCAGCTTCTTTGTTAGACCCTGTATACGCAAACAAAAGAAAATGGGAAATGCAGAATGGAAAATCATTTGCATGTAGGGAAACTGGCCTCCAGTGTGTTTTTGTTTTCCATCAGAGCGTGTGGTCGTGAACAGATGTAATATTTTGGCAAACTTTTTGATCGTAACCTGATTTGTACATGTTCGGAAACGTTCGTGACCAGAGGTTCTACTGTAGTAGTCTTCTTGGCTACCAAACTGGTAGTCCAGGTGCACTTTCTGGTAGCCCAGCTTTATTTATGAGGTGGAGGGTTAATTACAACTTTTTACAGCAGTTGTGTATTTTGTACTTATTTTTATTTTTTATTATTCATGAGTGCATAGCACTCTTCCATTACAATATAAACAATCAAGCATCTCGGAGGAGAATATTTTCAGAAGTGGATGATTTTTTAAAAATCTTGTTGATTTGTGGTCTTTTTCAAATGTACGCAAAATATATTATCAAAAATAAGCTGAAATAATGCATTATTATTCTCTTTTTTTCAGATCTAATTTAGACCCAACCAATTAGTTTCTCTTGTCAAAATTATCATCTGTTTGACCTTCAGGGTTATGCTGAAGTGCAATATATTCTTCAGTATTTGGGCTAATAGTAAGCAGCATTTTCACAATCTGCCGTATACCAGAGAGGAAGGTGTTATTTTCATTGGTAGTCTGATTTCAAAAGGTTAATATCTAACCTTTAAGGCCGAAGCATTAAAAATCTGTGACATGGGTATTGTTGGAACATTCAAGAAATAACTTGTGATCAACAAGCTCCTGAGTAATTTAGGTAATTTATTCAGTACTAGCAAGCCCTGTCAGCTGAAAACAGTTACTTGCGGTAAAATTTTTGTTTCCAAGTTGTATAAATTCATGAAATGACTCAGCTCAGCATCAGCATTTTCTAGATCTTGCAACCTGACTAGCGTAGTAAACAGTCTAATGTTACTATGCTTTTTTACCTTTTCAGTCTTAGTTTTGCTTGAAACAAAAAAAATCACTGTTATATATGGCTTCTACATGTTCTGTGCATACAGCACTTCACAACAATCAGTGCTACTTTGTGGAATATCCTTGGTATTTAATCAGCTGAAAAAATTATTTCAGTATTTTTAAATCTTTTTTCCATTTATTTTTGTTATACTGCTACTTTGACAGTAATTCTGATTCTTTTCACTTGGTTTTGAAGCAGTAGTGGAACGATTCACCTTGTCCTGTCCCTTTTTTTGTTGTTGTGTTAATTATTACCCTTATTTATATTGCAGTAAACTAACAGAGGAAAGAAGATTAACTTTTCTCATTCTTGCCCTCATTACTCTAGTTGCTTTACAGCTATTTCTCTTGCTTACTTTACATATTTACTGCACAATTTCACTATGTTAGTCACTTGTGGGTGTGTGTTTTAAACCTGATTTAATACTTGACACTTGCACGCTGATCGCAAGGGTAGCACGTCAAAAACGACATCAGAAGCAGCAATGTGTGCTGAATTTTCATTGTGTTTTGAGTTTTCGCCATGTGCTCCACACTATAGTGGGTTTTAGGGAGAAGCTGGTTATGTGGGTGCCAGCTATTTGTAGTGCATGTGTTCATCATGTTGATCACCCACTTACAAAAATATGCTCTCCGTCCCTTCACTGCATTTGGTTAATGATTTGGTTAGTATCACTTTCTGTGCCATGAAACTGTTAGATATGCAACATTGACCAAGTACTTTCACCTACTAACTAGGAGAATATCAACTTGCCGATTGACTGGGTGGCCACAAGTATAACAACAACATTTATTTATATAGCACATTTTCATACAAATAATGTAGCTCAAAATGCTTTACATGATGTAGAAAGAGAAAAAAAGGCAAAGTAAGAATTAAAATAAGAGAACACATTAACATAGAATAAAAGTAAGGTCTGATGGCCAGGGAGGACAGAAAAAAACAAAAAAAAAAGTACTGACGGCTGGAGAAATCTGCAGGGGTTCCAGGCCATGAGACCACCCAGCCCCCTCTAGGCATTCTACCTAATATAAATGACCTCACAATTAGTCCTCATTGTATTCAGGGTTCACATGGAAGAACTTCTGGCCTTTAATCCATCAATGTAACGACATCACAGTGCTTTGATTAGGTGGTGGTGGCGCAGATCACCACCACAGAAAACCGGAAAATGAACAGAAGAGAGAGTAGCGGTTAGTATGGATTTTAGAGCCACCATGAATAGTAATGATAATTAATTGAATATACAGAGCATTAGGATTAAACTAAAATGAAGTTATGAGAAAGCCATGTTAAAGTAATGTGTTTTTAGCAGTTTTTTAAAGTGCTCCAGTGTATTAGACTGGCGAATTCCTATTGGCAGGCTATTCCAGATTTTAGGTTCATAACAGCAAAAGGCCTCCTCACCACATCTTTTAAGTTTAGCTCTTGGAATTCTAAGGAGACACTCATTTAAAGACCTAAGGTTACGATTTGGAATGTAAGGTGTCAGACATTCCGAAATATAAGATGGAGTGAGATTATTTAAGGCTTTGTAAACCATAAGCATTATTTTAAAGTCAATTCTGAATGACACAGGTAACCAATGTAGTGACATCAAAACTGGAGAAATGTGCTCGGATTTTTTTTTCAAAGTTAGGATTCTAGCAGCTGCATTCTGCACTAATCGCAATCGATTTATGTCTTTTTTGGGTAGTCCTGAGAGGAGTGCATTACAGTAATCTAGTCGACTGAAAACAAAAGCGTGAACTAATTTCTCAGCATCTTTCAATGATATAAGAGTTCTAACTTTTGCTGTATTTCTTAAGTGAAAAAATGCTGTCCTAGTGATCTGATTAATATGCGATTTAAAATTCAGGTCACGGTCAATAGTTACCCCTAAATTCTTTACCTCCATCTTGACTTTTAATCCTAAAGTTTACAGTGGTGTGAAAAACTATTTGCCCCCTTCCTGATTTCTTATTCTTTTGCATGTTTGTCACACAAAATGTTTCTGATCATCAAACACATGTAACCATTAGTCAAATATAACACAAGTAAACACAAAATGCAGTTTTTAAATGATGGTTTTTATTATTTAGGGAGAAAAAAAAATCCAAACCTACATGGCCCTCTGTGAAAAAGTAATTGCCCCCTGAACCTAATAACTGGTTGGACCACCCTTAGCAGCAATAACTGCAATCAAGCGTTTGCGATAACTTGCAATGAGTCTTTTACAGCGCTCTGGAGGAATTTTGGCCCATTCATCTTTGCAGAATTGTTCAGCTTTATTTGAGGGTTTTCTAGCATGAACCGCCTTTTTAAGGTCAATGCCATAGCATCTCAGTTGGATTCAGGTCAGGACTTTGACTAGGCCACTCCAAAGTCTTCATTTTGTTTTTCTTCAGCCATTCAGCGGTGGATTTGCTGGTGTGTTTTGGGTCATTGTCCTCCTGCAGCACCCAAGATCGCTTCAGCTTGAGTTGACGAACAGATGGCTGGACATTCTCCTTCAGGATTTTTTGGTAGACAGTAGAATTCATGGTTCCATCTATCACAGCAAGCCTTCCAGGTCCTGAAGCAGCAAAACAACCCCAGACCATCACACTACCACCACCATATTTTACTGTTGGTATGATGTTCTTTTTCTGAAATGCTGTGTTCCTTTTACGCCAGATGTAACGGGACATTTGCCTTCCAAAAAGTTCAACTTTTGTCTCATCAGTCCACAAGGTATTTTCCCAAAAGTCTTGGCAATCATTGAGATGTTTCTTAGCAAAATTGAGACGAGCCCTAATGTTCTTTTTGCTTAACAGTGGTTTGCGTCTTGGAAATCTGCCATGCAGGCCGGTTTTGCCCAGTCTCTTTCTTATGGTGGAGTCGTGAACACTGACCTTAATTGAGGCAAGTGAGGCCTGCAGTTCTTTAGACGTTGTCCTGGGGTCTTTTGTGACCTCTCGGATGAGTCGTCTCTGCGCTCTTGGGGTTCACCACTGTTCCATGTTTTTGCCATTTGTGGATAATGGCTCTCACTGTGGTTCGCTGGAGTCCCAAAGCTTTAGAAATGGCTTTATAACCTTTACCAGACTGATAGATCTCAATTACTTCTGTTCTCATTTGTAAATGAATTTCTTTGGATCTTGGCATGATGTCTAGCTTTTGAGGTGCTTTTGGTCTACTTCTCTGTGTCAGGCTGCTCCTATTTAAGTGATTTCTTGATTGAAACAGGTGTGGCAGTAATCAGGCCTGGGGGTGGCTACGGAAATTGAACTCAGGTGTGATACACCACAGTTAGGTTATTTTTTAACAAGGGGGCAATTACTTTTTCACAGAGGGTCATGTAGGTTTGGATTTTTTTTCTCCCTAAATAATAAAAACCATCATTTAAAAACTGCATTTTGTGTTTACTTGTGTTATATTTGACTAATGGTTACATGTGTTTGATGATCAGAAACATTTTGTGTGACAAACATGCAAAAGAATAAGAAATCAGGAAGGGGGCAAATAGTTTTTCACACCACTGTATTTCTAATAACCTCATTATATCCAATTACTAAAATTTCAGTTTTCTGTTTATTTAGCTTGAGAAAATTACTACTCATCCATTCAGAAACACAGGTAAGACACTGTGTTAGTGAAACAGCAAAGTCGGGGTCATCAGGTGTTATTGATAAATACAGCTACGTGTCATTAGCATAGCTGTGGCAGCTCATGTTATGCCCTGATATAATCTGACCTAACGGAAGCATGTAGATCGAAAAGAGCAGGGGACCCAGGATAGAGTAAAATATAAATACATTTTGGTTATTGACAGAGAGTGCACTTTGCGTTCTAGTCTACTTACAGGCTTCACACTATAAGTATAAACAAGGCAATCTGGTGTTACTTTTAAAGATACCTGGTTATAATACGCCAAAGTTAAGATCGTACTTAAAGAACTTTTTTTTTTTTTTTTTTTTTGTTCTTGATTCATAGTCTGCTGGGTATTGCAAATCTGTAATTTGGTTATCTGGAATTGAAAACTAGTAGTCCTGACAGTCAATTTGTCCACCACTGTGTAAAGTGCAACTCAAAAGTGAACTGAAAAACAGCAAGACGTGGATCATTCTTGAGCAGACTTACATGTATAAATGACTTTATAAAAGTGTCCAACTTTATGACCAAATGTGCTATAATATTTGTTGGTGCAATTTTTAGGGCATCTTAATAATATGTAAAATAAGTCTTTGGACTTTGTATATAGGAGGAGGCTACTGATAATTTATTTAATAAGAAATTAAAATTAATTTAAATTTAATTAATTATATCTCCTGTGATTTCTTTAGTGTTTAACTGTGTAAATGTGACATTGAGAATGTAACATCTTCTTTTTAATTATAGACAATACACTGTTAATTAGAAATTAGAGGCTTGGGTTAACTCTGAAGACTAAAAATTCCAGACTAAAAGATAGCTAACAATGTATTTATCAAACTTTACATTTTCAGTTGTTCAAACCAAAGTTACAAAGACTTAGCATGATGTTTTCGTAGTGTATTTACTAGTTTTATCTTGATATGATGCTGGCATGGTATGTAGTTAGATACACTGTGGTTGACTTTATACATTTGCAAGTGTTCGAATATTTTTTTTTCTGGTAATTTTTGTTCAGGGATCTATGTCTAAACATTTAAGTATATTTAACTGGTTGAAGTGAAGCAATTAAAATATACAGTGCAGCTGCTGGGAATCAATTTTTATAGGGATGCAATAATTGCATACAACAAGCTAATAAATCACAGTTTACTTTTCTTGAACACCACTTTGTTTTGTTTCCCCTCATTTAAAGAGCAGTGTTGTGATTTAACACAAAGCACCTTTAAATCCAGAAAAAAATAGTATCTAATTTCTGTCTCCTCCAGACAATTCTAATGCCAGTGTCATCATTCTCCTGTACCTGAAGCACAGTACTTTGAAGTTTTGGCTTGCATCATTAGTTTGCAATGCAATATTTTGTCTTTACTCCAAGATAGAATAGAGAGCTATAAATAAATCCTGTGTATGTATGTGTCTACAGTATATGTTACGTTTGGCTGTCTTTCTTACTACTATTTCATCCTTCCAGAGGGGAAGTCTGTTCACAGTGTTGACATGCATAAAATGTGCTTTTTCCTAGGAATAGGGAGTATTTTGTTTCTGGGGAGGTTCACTTTTCATTCAGAATTTCCTGCCTGTTGGTGTCTTGATTTGATATTTTGCTTTTAATCAACCTCACAGACAGGGTTTCAATGAAATAGTGGAAGATATTGGTAGTAGGTAAGATTAAGCCTATGGAAGGATATGCATTATTTCGGGCAATGTTAAATCAATCTATATATTAAATGTTTGTTTCAGTCTTTTTTGTTAAATTGAATGGAGATGAAACACCATTACCTTAAAGTATTTACTTGTATAAAGCCTGTGCTTTAAACAGAAAACAGAACAACAACAGCATTTATTTATATAGCATGTTTTCATACCAACAATGTAGCTCAAAGTGCTTTACAAAAGGAAATAAAAGGATATTAATATATAATATAAACAAACTAAGTTAGACAATAAAATAATACAGTAGGTAACAAAGAAAAAGGTAAGGTTGAATGGCCAATAGGACAGAAAAAAAAATCTCCAGTTAGGCTGGAGAAAAAAAAAATAAAAAGGAAAATGATCACTTCTGCAGGACAATATTACAAATGTATACCACCATTACTATGTAAATAGTGGCAGAGCGGAGTTTGAGAGGTTTCTATTACAATGTCGGGTAGAGAGCTAGTGTTTGTTACTTTACAGGTATTCACATAGGAGTTCAGAAGTCAGGAGTAACTTTATTTTAAACAGTATATGTTTGCACTTGGAAAATGTGAATTCTAAAAGCAAAAGCTAGTTCTTTCTGTAATATATATATATATATATATCTATCTATGTACCGCATGTGTGTGTATATATAACACATATATAATTTCCCGTGTGGGTGGAAGGCTGAAATTTGGCAGGTTCATTCCTTACAGCTTCCTTACAAAAGTTGGGCAGGTTTCATTTTGAAATTCTATGCGTAATGGTCATAACTGGAAGCTGTTTTTCTCCATTTACTGTAATGGGGATGAGGTTGAACGCCGTGGGGCAGAGTTTCGTGTGACATCATCACGCCTCCCACGTAATCACGTAGTACATAGAAATCCAGGAAGACCTCCAAAAAGCGCTGAAGAAAACATGCATTATATAATTGAGAAGGCAGCGAAACAATAAGAAGCGAGCGAGTGACATATACAACCATATTCATGAGTTCTGCTACTTCGGAAACAAAGCACAGTGTAAACCTACACTTTAAATTAAGTTCATAGACAGGCTGCCGCTGGCGTTTGTAATTTAGTGCCTGCCCATATAAGGCCGTCCGTCAGCGGCAATCCAATAGCAAACTCCCACTAAATATTCACGGGTGAAGGACTGTGCTTATGCAGAGGAAGAT
>JANRMT010062792.1:25915134-25956519 GCA_026402145.1 Polypterus bichir lapradei | reverse complement strand
GAGGAAGCATGTACAGGAAGTAAAAAGACACATTGTCCGCAGAACCCACGAAGCAGCGAAAAATCCACGTTATATATTTAGTTATGCTTTCATATAAAATCCGTGATAGAGTGAAGCCGCGAAAGTCGAAGCGCGATATAGCGAGGGATTACTGTATAATGCTTTCAACATGATGTTTCAATTGAAAAACAGTCCTGAGGAGTAGTGTGTACAGTATGTATTTGTCTAAAGACTACATTCTAAAGTTCGAGTTGCTCTATGTTTCTTTTAGTATGCATTGTGTATTTCAGATAGCAGAAAAATTATTTGATTTTTACATTTTACTTTTTGTTTTCTTTGTAGGGATGATTTAAGCCTCCTCCGACAAGAAGTGCAAGACCTACAAGCCTCACTCAAGGTTGTCTTTTTTCATATATCTGTTACTGTCTATTTGTTATATTGATACCGGCTTGTTGCATAGCCTAATTTGTTAAAAAGAAAAATTCTGACTTTTCTTTAAATACATCTTTTTAGGTGTAATAGATAGTTATAATTAGTCAAGAATTTGGCAATAACACAAGTGTTCTTTGGTCTGTCTATACTGTAGTGCAAAATTTCAAAAAAAATTTTGTGTTTATGTCTGAAAGTTTTGAAGTTCTGGTAAATTTGAATACCCTGTGAATTAATAGAGCTGTCATTGTCTTGTGTCATTTTTTTAATCATTATTCTCAGAAATTCAGTAACATGTCTTTAGTAAAGGACATGTTTTCAGTTTGCATAATATCAGTCTGAATACTTAAGATACAGTGGTACCTTGAGATACGAGTGCCCCAACATACAAGTTTTTTGAGATGCGAGCCGTCACTAGGTCGATTTTTTGCCTTGAGTTACGAGCCAAAATTCGAGATACGAGCCATCAAAGAGCTTGTCGCCGCACATTCTGAGTAACTGACAATGGAGGAGTTGACGGAACTGCAGATGCAGCAACATACAGAGGTTCTGCAGGAGATTGGTATCACCGAGGAGCCAGAGGCGGAGGAGGTTATCTCTTCAAGTGAGATAAAGGAAGTGTTGGCAATGTGGGAAAAACTTCAATCTTTATTGAAAAGAAACACCCTGAAAAAGTTGCAACTGGTTGTGCCTAACTCATTTCAGAAACATTCTAAAGGGAAGGAAGAAACAAAGCTCCTTGGATAGGTTTCTGTTGAAATGCCCTGCAAATGAAAGTGATGAAAGCGTGGAAAAAAAGAAAAAAACTAGTGCAGAAGAAAATAAAATTAAGCAAAACTGAAGTGAAAGAAAAAATTCATACAATACGCTAATCAGCTCCGCCAACATTTATTACTTTAGATTCTCTTTTATGTATTAGGTTTTATTTTGTTTGTATACAATACTTGTTCATTATAAATACTTTTTTCTTATGTTGAAAACATTTAACAAAAAATTGGGGTGGTTTTTTGGGGGCTGGCACGAATTAATCTTATTTCAGTTCATTTCAATGGGGAAAATTGATTTGAGGTACGAGCATTTTGACTTACGGGCTCGGTCACGGAATGAATTAAACTTGTATCTCAAGGTACCACTGTATATTCATCACATGGAGCTGGATATACGATTCAAGTTATCTGAACAGTTGTTGTGTCATTTATGAAATTAGCATGAAAACACTCATATTTGTACTTTTAATAATATTTAATTTTTCCTCATGCAATTTGAAAATCCATAAGATTATCAAACCCGTTTAATCTTAATGTTACATTATGTTTGAATTAAAGTTCTGCAAACAAGCATGATTGGGCAGCAGGTAATAATGCTTGCAGTAACTTAAAAACTTAACAGTAATGTTATTGTAAAAGCAAAATGGAAATGTTACACAGGTTCAGCATCTCTGATATGAACGTCCAAAATGCTCTGAAATTACATGTTTACACTTAGGTCCCATCCCCAAAATATCTTATGTATATGCAAATATTCCAACATCCGTAAATATTCAAAATCTAACATACTTCTGGTCCCAGGCATTTCATATTAGAGATGCCCAACAAGATTTTTTGAATGATGAGGTTACTACATTAAACTGAATTTACTGATGTTTTCCTGAAACCAAACTAGTAGTTTTCAGTCTTATGTTGTGATAGATTATGCTTCTGTAAAAAAACCTTTTTACAAAAGAATAGATTGCTGTGGTGAAGGAGTCCATCTGATGAAATAGGCATCCTATAACAATGGCATCTTTTTTCTCAGCTAATATCTAGAATTAGTATATGTTTTGGAAACTTTCTGGCACCCTGTAGAGTGTGTAGTCTAATAGGGTTTTTTTCTGTAGCCATTATCCCAGTCTCCACAAGCCAGAATTATTTAGATCAAACTATGTTTTTCCAATCCTCCCATCGCCAGCATTTGTGCTCCTTAGCTCAACACAACTTGCTTTTATTTTTTGGGTAGTAGTAGAACATTTTTATAACTGTTTGTGATTTGGTAAAGCAAGTGATGCATTTGAAATTGTTCGCAACTCATATATATTTTTCTGTTAGATGACAACCCGCAGCTTGTGTGCTACTTACTGTACACAAATAATGCCAACTTCCATTAACCATTTTCATCAATAGTCTGCATCTCTGACAATGAGAATTAATTTCATGTATTTGAAACATTGAAGGAAAAGGGCTGTCATGCCGTCTATGATGCTTATTGGTAATTAATAGGTTTCTTGGTGTTCTAATCCACTATAATCATAAACTTCGTTTATCTTTTTTTTTATGTCAAATGTACTTCTTATTTACCAGTTATTTCCTCAAGTCTTCATGTCACTATTTACCCTGTACTTGTATATATATATATCAGTATTTAGCCTGTACTTGCTCAGCTAGTCATTTCATGAGGATATTATAGAATTTCAACAAAATGTCCAATAAAAATAATGGCTGTACACCATGGTTCTACAGGATTTATTAATGCAAGATTTTTTTTTTTTTTTGGAGAAAATCGGTCACATAGTCAAACTGCCATTATCATTAATTTTTCACCAGAAGCCATGATTCATTGTCACTATTGTGAGCCAGGCCAAGTTAGCAGCTGATTTCTTTTTCTATATCTTGATATGTAGTTGTTCCTTATTGTTTTATTACTTATTTCTAATTTACAGGAAGAGCGATGGTTTTCTGGAGAGTTGAAAAAAGAACTGGAAAAAGTGCAAGGACAGCTGAAGCAAGTAATTCCTTTAAAATGAATAAAAACTGTAATTGTCACATTTTATGTTTGCATTTCAGATTTTTTTAAACTTGCTTTGAACAGCACTAAACAAACTAAAGCACACAAGTATATTGTGTGCTTTTAATCTGTATGTAAAGCATCTGATGGAAAAGATAAATGAAAGGTTTTCTTCTTTGTTCGCTCTCTCTCTTGTTTTTTTAGCCATTTTTGCCTTGTTCTAGGATTGTGATGGAGCATTAATTAGCATTGCTGCCCAATAGTTCCTGGGTCTCCCATTTGAATGTGAGCACAGTCTCTCTCCATGCACACTCTTTGTTTTTGACCACACTGTTTACCTGTTAGTTACTTCATGGTACATGCCATTCATGACATTTGAGTAGCACATATACAGTACTTCAAAAAAGAAAGAAAATAAATAAAGTAAATATGCAGTTAGGTCCATAAATATTTGGACAGAGACAACTTTTTTCTGATTTTGGTTCTGTACATTACCACAATGAATTTAAAAGAAACAACTCAGATACAGTTGAAGTGCAGACTTTCAGCTTTAATTCAGTGGGTTGAACAAAAAGATTGCATAAAAATGTGAGGCAACTAAAGCATTTTTTTAACACAATCCCTTCATTTCAGGGGCTCAAAAGTAATTGGACAATTGACTCAAAGGCTATTTCATGGGCAGGTGTGGGCAAGTCCGTCATTATGTCATTATCAATTAAGTAGATAAAAGGCCTGGAGTTGATTTGAGGTGTGGTGCTTGCATGTGGAAGATTTTGCTGTGAACAGACAACATGCGGTCAAAGGAGCTCTCCATGCAGGTGAAAGAAGCCATCCTTAAGCTGTGAAAACAGAAAAAACCTATCCGAGAAATTGCTGCAATATTACAAGTGGCAAAATCTACAGTTTGGTACATCCTGAGAAAGAAAGCAAGCACTGGTGAACTCAGCAACGCAAAAAGACCTGGACGTGCATGGAAGACAACAGTGGTGGATGATCGCAGAATCATTTCCATGGTGAAGAGAAACCCCTTCACAACAGCCAACCAAGTGAACAACACTCTCCAGGAGGTAGGCTTATCGATATCCAAATCTACCATAAAGAGAAGACTGCATGAAAGTAAATACAGAGGGTGCACTGCAAGGTGCAAGCCACTCATAAGCCTCAAGAATAGAAAGGCTAGATTGGACTTTGCTAAAGAACGTCTAAAAAAGCCAGCACAGTTCTGGAAAAACATTCTTTGGACAGATGAAACCAAGATCAACCTCTATTAGAATGATGGCAAGAAAAAAGTATGGAGAAGGCATGGAACAGCTCATTATCCAAAGCATACAACATCATCTGTAAAACACAGTAGAGGCAGTGTGATGGCTTGGGCATGCATGGCTGCCAGTGGCACGGGGAAACTAGTGTTTATTGATGATGTGACACAGGACAGAAGCAGCCTAATGAATTCTGAGGTGTTCAGAGACATACTGTCTGCTCAAATCCAGCTAAATGCAGTCAAATTGATTGGGCGGTGTTTCATGATACAGATGGACAATGACCCAACACATACAGCCAAAGCAAACCAGGAGTTTATTAAAGCAAAGAAGTGGAAAATTCTTAAATGGCCAAGTCAGTCACCTGATCTTAACCCAATTGAGCATGCATTTCACTTGTTGAAGACTAAATTTCAGACAGAAAGACCCACAAGCAAACAGCAACTGAAAGCTGCTGTAATAAAGGCCTGGCCGAGCATTAAAAAGGAGGAAACCCAGCATCTGGTGATATCCATGAGTTCAAGACTTTAGGCTGTCATTGCCAGCAAAGGGTTTTCAACCAAGTATTAGAAATTAACATTTTATTTCCAGTTACTTAATTTGTCCAATTACTTTTTAAGCCCCTGAAATAAAGGGATTGTGTTAAAAAAATGCTTTAGTTACCTCACATTTTTATGCAATCTTTTTGCTCAACCCACGGAATTAAAGCTGAAAGTTTGCACTTCAACTGCATCTGAGTTGTTTCATTTAAAATTCATTGTGGTAATGTATTGTGTCCAAATATTTATGGACCTAACTGTACATACCTGCTTAGATGAAGCAGTTTCTGGCTTTTGCGAAAGCTTCCTGCACTTATGGGGGCAAGGAAACATCTAGAAAAGACAGAACTGGGGAAAAAAAAACTTTGCCTCTTTAAATAATAGATGATATCACTTCAGAGATATTCTGAACTTAAAATTAATGTATTCTGAAAACCACTTGCAAAATTTGGACCATTAGCACATATACAGTATTTTCATTTCATCTTTTTTTTTCTTGTATGAAAGTATGGCAGAATATATTTGGGTGCACAGTGTGTAAAGGAGGACATGGTTAGAGAGCACAAGCATGCAGAAATTTCGAAGGTGATTCTCCTCTATAGAAAATCAGGACATTGTTGTAGGGCAAGGAAGGAGATAGCACTTTTAACACAACTCTAAGGGAGTAAAATTTCTGCTTTCCATACCAAAAATCTTTGAATCCTCGAAAAATTAATTTTAGTGAATACATTTCTACAATTGCAAAATCACATGCAAATTGAATTATAGTTGCAATTTCAAGAAACCGTATGGGAAAAATAAAAAAAAAACTTATTTTACTCATAACTATTGATGATGTCTCACAGTCCCTGTATCCCTTTTATATTGAGCTTGACTGCCATAAAGACAAACTCAGATGCAGTGTGGAACAAATGAGCTAATTTAAAAAAGAATAAGAAAAAAGTAAAAACTTGATAATAAGAAGTGGATTTAAAGTCCAGTTCTGATTTGAGCTGTTCTGTTATTGGTTTTATAGCTGCAGTGTACATGGAATTTACTAATTAAATACCCAGAGGCATATCCAGTCACAAAAATTATAGTCCATAGTAATACAGTTAGGTTCATATTTGGTAATTCAGTTAACTGTTACAAATGTGACTGAAAATATTGGTAGCTTTTTCATTTTGTTCAAGTAATATACCATTCTTTCTGAAACGTATTGAAATTAAAAGATCTTTTGTCATTGAAACATGAATTCCTTTTATTTGCAGTAGAAGAAAACAAAAAACCCTAAAAAGAACCAATTCTTTTCTTATTCTACAAAAATTTTCCAAAATGGCAAGGACAAAATTATTGGAACCCTTTAGAAGTTACAAAAAATAATTGCCTAATAGTGATCTTTGAAGCAGACTAATATGTTTTTAATGATTATCACAGGTGCCTTCAATTTTATAATTTCTCATTGAACCAGTTAGCTGTCATGTGTCACTCTAAACATGGGAATGAGAAGGAAAAGCAGAGAGTTTTCTGAGGAGATCATAAAAGCTAAGCATGGCCAATGTAAAGATGACAAGGCCATCTCCAAAGAGTCTGATGTTCCTCTTAAAACTGTTGCCAGTATTATTAAAAAAATGAAGCCCATTACATCTGTAGTCAACATCCGTGGACATGGCTACACAAGGAAAATTGGCCCATTGTTGAACAAAAAGACTATTCAAATGGGGAAAAACTATAAAACATGTCCAAGCTGCCCTTCAACCTTGAGATACAACAGTTTCAAGTCTAGATGAAAACAGGCTCCATGGCAAAAGGTGCCAAAAAACCCACTTCAAAGTGAAAATGCAGACATGCTCTGCAGTTTGCCAGAATGCATTTTGACAACCCACAATTGTTCTGATGTCCTTTGGGCTGACAAAACAAAAGAAGAGCTTTTTGCTAAATTATACCAACTCTCTGTCCACTGTGTGTGTGTGTATATATGTGTGTATATATATATATATATATATATATATATATATATATATATACATGGATGCATATGTTTGTACAGATTTTTTGGAGGCTCTGTTAACAATGGTACTCATCCTCACTTCTCCATTTAGTCTCACATTACTATTCCTCTGTCTGACTGGCTGTATCAGTAGCTTGCAATGTCATCACTACTGCTATTTATACACTGCACAAAATCTGTGATTTTAGTACATCAACAGTTGAAATTTGACAGTGACTTATTGCTGTTTCTTTGCTAATAAATTACCATGGCCTTACACTTTTAAACTGCGCAGTAACTCATAGCATTTTTCTGTGTTTGTGTTTTACCTTCATACCTTGAACTTCACTTTAATGAGAAGAGTTAGACTCTTCTTAGCTAGTTGTTATTAGAAATACAGTATAATAAATTAGCATTTCATATTTGGGATATGTGTCTTTTATGAACATTACCTAGGTAAACTTTTTGCTGTGTAAATAATTGCATCTTGTAAAAACCAAATGTTTATATTCTTATTAAACTATTATGTTTTTAAATAATGAAATTAGGTGTGTAGCATTACTGCAAAAATACCCCTCCATCCCAGAATCAGCCCAGTCACTCTACGTTGGACATTCTGTAGAACTGCTGTGCCTTTTTGTAATATGGAGTCCAAAACTCTGCACAGTAATCTACATAAGGCCACATTAGAACATTATATAGCTTAAACATAACCTCTCCTGACTTGTTCTACACAACGTTTATATATCACCTAAAGTACTAATAGCCTTCTTAATTGCTTCTGAACTCTGTTTATATAGACAGTGATTAGTCCATTATGACACTATGATCTGCTATTTCAGCTCGCTTATTATCATCTGCAAACTTAACCAGTTTGTTCTTTATTGTCTTATGTAAATTGTTTATGTCCTTGTAACATCACCTAATTCTTAAAAAGATCCTCACATCATAGCCCTTTGTGTCTAGTGTTTAAAGATTTATTGTTTAAGTGTAAGCTGAGTTATACTTGGAAAGTGTCAAATAATGTAAAAGATGTAAAAGGCAGAATTCATGAAAAGAGAGGAAACATAAGGGCCAAGAAGAGTAACTCAATGATTGAATGATAATTGAAAATGAGAGCCTACAGTACTTGTTTATAACAATAAACAGGGCATAACTGATGTTGACTTGAAGCGTGGAGGAGCAGTATCCATTATATAACATAACTTAGGGTGTGATTTTTGCTTGACTGTAACAGGAGCCTTCTGTGTTGAGGGTCACCTACAGTCACCTATTTCCTGTCCATGGCTAAACACGTACTGCTATTTTTATTGTTGACTCTGAATAATTACATTGTGAGTGAATGTGCTTTCTGATAAGGCCTGCCTTGCTCGTTTCTGACTTAAGCAGTGGACATGTATGAAATCTATGTGTTACTATGAACCCATTCACTTTAAAAATAGTTGGCCCAAGAAATTGTTTATTGTAAAGTTTTTATTAAAGTTTAATTAAAAACTATAAATAGCAAGGCTTGAACACCAGTAAGAGAGCAATTGTAAAGCACAGTGCTTTTGCTATAACATTGTTATAGAAACTGCTTGCTTCTACAGAAACTGTTAATATCAACTGATACTCTAGTTACCACAATTAATTCATTCCAAAGATCTGTATCTACTAGTTTACTTTTATACTTGCTTTTAGGAAGTTTCTTTTTTGAAAAGACCTACTCACAATTCTATGTGCTACTAAATAACACAGCATGTTTGCAAAACATTATATATAAATCCTGAGGTATATATAGCCACTAGAAATCAAGAAGAGAAACTTGGATAAGTGTATTTTTAAGTTCACAGTTACACTGGAGTTCAGTTACTTTCAGCTGCAGGACTCTGGAACATTGACCACATTGATGGCAAAACTGGATGAAACAATTGCAAAAATTGTCTCACACACCTAAAGTCCTGAAAGTGAAATTCAAATTCACAAAATTTCGGATGGCAACCTGAGGTGCAAATTTGTCAAAGGCCTTGCTTCTGTCTGAATACTGATTTTTTTTCCCCTTGTTTTTATTATGATTATTAACAGGTTTTGCTTATTGCAGTTGACTCAGATTATTGTAAAGTGAAAATGGTGAAAAACACAAATTAACAGCTCTATACCAAAATTTAAATGATCTCACCTCAAGAGCCTTTAACTACCTGCCTCTTTTAACTCTGGGATGAAGCATGTAGAAAACATTCCTTGAAGGCATGGCCATTAGTGAATGTACATTACTCCTTTTCTAACCAAACACACAAGTACTAAAGTACTGAAATAAACATACTTCCGTCAGTCTGCTACCGGAAAACGTTTCTCCTAACTTCCTTCTTTCACATTTCTAAATGGTAATATTGGTACTGATTATTGCAGAGACTTGGAGTCACAACTGAAACTCCACCATTAGGAGGGGTCGCTGATAAAATCGGCCATGCCCAAATTCATGTTTTTTAAAAGCTTACTTGCAAGACAAAGGCAAGCAAATAGTTAAAGCATGCAAGTGTTGTGCACTGACCCTAGTCATAGAATAAAAACTTTGCTTAGAATTATTACGTAGATGACACCTGGCCATGGCAACATATTATGCTTACACCAACCCACTTTAGCATCATCTTGTTAGGAACACCTCATAAGGACCGGAATATTACATATTTCTACAAGAATCCCATGGCTGTTTGTGGCTGTGAATGCCTGTAGACTGTTGTTTGCCCACTGCTTCTGTACACTGTAATGAAAAAAGCAGGTTAAGAAAATGACAAAATGGATGGATGATTTAACCTGAACCTAACATAGTTACATAGTTAATTAATAATGGCTTTCTACCAATTTTTCTTACTTCCCTGAAATGTAAGTAAATGTAGTTAAATATTCCAAGTTATGACACATTACATGTGTTTTCAACATTAATCATTTAATTTTCAATACAACATTGTTTTTCATGAAATGTGGATTGATGATTTATATTGCTAATAAGGAATTATTAAAATCCCAGGCTGTTCACTTGTAATTTTAACTTTTGACCATTCCATATTGTTTATTTACTTTCGTTTTATTTTTTTGTGGATTTTTTTTAGGCTCCACCAAGTGATGGAGTGCCTTCTTCAACAGGTAAATTTTAAATTGGTTTGTTGGAGCAATTTAAAATCAATCCGCTTTTTACTTCTTCAAGAATAATGAAGAAGATTTAAAAATTTGTTTGCACGTGTTGATTTCTGTTTCTCTTCACTGTTTGTGCTATAGTGTGAGTAAATTATTATGTGTACTTTACAGTTTTACTCATAATAGACAATGGAAATGAACTGAAAGGTTGCAAGTGTTTACTGCTGAAAATAGACATGGTGTGATTTTTAACAGAATTTTTGACCAAAGTCATAAATGAGGTCTCATTTACAAATTGCATTCATTTTTTACCAAGATCTTGTATTGATGAAGGGAGAGTTGAATAACTCTGTAAAGTCTTCTTTACCACATCACAAAGACTTTTAGTGGTGTAAAGGTCAGGATTCTGTAGTGGCCAATTCAAGTGTGAAACCTATTTTATTTCTGCAAATTAGATGAGACCAATTAAAGAAACTCCATAATACTGTTTCCAGAGACTTGTAGATTGGGCACTATGCATGATGGGTTGATCACTTTGTGCACTTCCCTTCTTGTCTATATAAACCCTTCTCTCCGGGTAAATCTGGACTCATAAGACCACATGACCCTTTTCCTTTGCTGTACAGTCCAACCTTTATGCTCCCAAGCAAATTGTAGCTGTTTTTTCGTGATAAGCCTCACTAACAGGTGGGTTTCTTGTGGCTACACAGCTGTTAAGTCCCAATCCCAGAAGTTCTTGTCACATTGTGTGTGTCGAAACTATTAATTTAACTATTAAACATAGCCATAGGTTCTGCTATTGATTTTCTATGATTTGACTTCACAATGTGATTTAGTGATCTCCAGTCCTGATAATTCTAGATTTTTTTGTTTTCAACCACACTTTTTTTGTTAGGTTGATGGCTCATCACTATTCTTCCAGGTCTTAATAATGCTTTAGTCAGCACTCTTCATAGTTGTTTTCTTTTTTGATGCAGGGCAATAATTTTCTTTTTCTGAAACAAAGTAACATATTTTTTCGTGACCACTGTAAACAATCTTCAGACATGGATGTGTAAGAAATGAGAAGCTACCCTCTGCATGAGTTAAAGTTAAAAGAATTATTGCCTGCTGAAACTTATTAATCATTGCAATAATAATCCAATTTTAGGTCCTTAAGTTCAGTGGTGTGCATTCAATCCCCTTGAAAGTCATCATAATTTTCTGCATGAGAAAAGATTTGTACACAGATTTATCCATTCAGTATTCTTAATGTTAACTCTTATGCTATAGCAATACATTTCCAAAGTCAAAATAAGTCACTTTCTATAGATATTTCCAGCAGAAATGGCCAAGAAATGTATGAAATGTTCAAAGAAGAAAGGTAGCACAGGCTGGGTGACTTTATTACTCAACAATTTGGCAGCCATAATATACTTAATTGCCCTCTATAATGACCAATCTAAGATGCTTGGGTGACCCTGGTAAGATATGTAACTACCTTATTACAATAATGCTACTGAAACTATAGGAAATAACAAAGTGCACAGTTATGCCTACAGAGTTCAGAGGCGATTCTAAGGACTCTGGGGGCTCCAAGCAAAAAAAACTCCATGGTGCCCTCCAACTCCTACTCCTTAAGACATGGTAAAATGTATTACCAATACTTTAGCGCAATATCTAAATTAATAAGATTAACTGGAATAATTTAATGAAGACAAATCCTTTATTTTAATTTTGTTGAAAAACGGATCATATAAATAAAGTCACCCAATGAAAGCAACATTTGTAGGGAAAATAGAAAAGCAGTAATAATAGAATAAAGCACTTTTAAAAAATCTAAATAAGTAAAAAAGTAAATAAAGTGCAAAATCAATTTACATTGCACATTGTAATAAAAATAAATACGAATTCCACATCATAATATTAAAAAAAATTAAAAAGGTTGCATGATAAAAATGGGAATAAAAAAGTTTCATAAAGGTATAGCTGTAACAATTGCTGTGTGTTAACAGTAAATGCAACCAATAAGTTTTACAAGTTCAAATACCTTCAAACATTGCACTCTATTGAAAGTAGAGCTAGAGCTGAAAGCCTCTCCTGATGCATGACAGTAAAATTTAATCAGCTTCAAAAATGAAAAACTTTTCTCACCAGAGGCAAATGTGATAGGAAGATTCAGTAGGAAACATAGTGCAATACTATCAGTCTTTGATATTCTCAAAGCACAATGACATGTCCAGTTTACAGGAACACTATATCTGCTGTGAGAATGAGGCTGTGATTGCGATTGTCATAAATGCCCAAACCCACTTTTAACACCCAGCTTTTTCTCTTTTTTTTTTTCATCCAATTTTTTTCCCATCCTTGTCACTTAACACTAGAATTACCAGAGCCAACGAAAAAACTCGTAAATCCAGCCCACCTTAAATCCCTTCACACCTCTCCATCAGTGTCTTTTGTCTTCTAAATGTGTCGACAAGCAGCCTGCTATACCATTCCAAAACCGCCTCAGAACGGGCAAGAAGTTCTCCCAGTTCCTGCCTTGATTGATTATCTGGGAGTGAGCTACCCAAAATTGTAAGGGGAAATAATTTGATGGGTGTCTTGTGTCTACAACAAACTATGTAAACACATCATTAAAACAGAAACATTTTTCACGTTTTAGTAATAAATAACAAAATGTAGACTTGAATTGTATAATGTGTGAAGGGTGATGGCCAAAGATGAAATAAACACTTTCACAAAAGGTGCAAGTACAATACGACAGCTTCTACAGTGCTGTGGTTAGAACTGCCGACTTATAATCCGGAGGTCGTGATTTTGAAACCAGCTCTCTGGCAAATTTACCATTTAGAGTAGTGAGCTGGTCTTATTGTTAATATTATACAATAAAAACATACAATTGATTTCTGTCTGTAACAGCCAGTGTAAATTTATAGTACTTGTAAAAGTTAGCATTTTTTTTTCACTTTTACTCTCTGTCACGATCACAATACAACACCCACCCCCCGCCCCAGATCTCACACGGTTACTTTTTATCTGAAACTGGGAATAACTGTAGATGTGAGTGGTGTTTTGAGACAATCGAACTAGAAATTCTCTGATAAAAGCTGACACACAATCGCTGGTGAATCTGCCTTCTTCGTATCTCACCGTCACTTGATTTTTTTTTTTTTATTCAGTTTTATTGGGTGTTCCTGCTCACGCTGAATTAGTATGCACCTTATGGTCCATAATGTCAAAGCCGCACTGGCAAAAAAAACAGAGACATAGGTATATATGATATTGGGAATAACTCATTTTATGACCTGTATAGTACATTTCGGAAAACATTGGGGCACTGATGCAACATTATTCATATTATTCATATTCATTTGCACGCTTTCTTGCGCTTGTAATCAGCGACCGCTTTTTTTTCCCCATCTTGCCAGTGTTCACTTTTGGGTGCATGGGGAGTTTCTTTTGTACTCCAGGACATGCAGAAGAAAGAATAGTACAAAGAGGTCAGTTCTGTGCTACATGCAATCATCAGATTCAAATGTTAACAGTTCCCACACACCCAAGGACCGTTCTTTCTACATTTACGACGTGTACCTGTTGCAATGTACACACTTCTCTCTGTGCTGTGGTTACTATTACACTGAAGGGGCTGGGGGGAGCGGTGGTCTTGGAACAGAAGCTTGTCGATGTTGCAGCCTCTTTTGCTTTATCCATCACCTTTTCTTGTAAGAAGTGACGACGAAGCTCTTCTGCAAGGTGAGCAAAGAACACTCTTCTTTTCTCAGTGACCCCCATGCATGCCTTGCACAGTACATGTGCGTTGATCGCCGTCAAGTCAAGCGTGTTATAGTGCAAGCAACCAGCCACAAGTATGCTTCTGCTTGCACTGAATAAGCTCACGCGTACCTGGTGCACGATTTCAACGCAGCACCAGGCAAATAAAAAACAAACAAATATATGTGACATTTTGAAGAAATCATTTTATGACCTGTATACTACCCATCAGAAAAAAAATTCACACTAATGCAATATTATTTGAAAATGAACAGTGTCAGATCAGCTGTAAATGTATAGTATTTGTAAACGTTAGCTTTTTTTTTTCAGTTTTATTCTCTCAGTCACGTTCACGCTCTCCCACGACCCCCTCAAACCCCCCCAATCTGACTCTAACTAACAGCACTAGTATAAATTCACACCCAATCATACCAAAAGTCCTGCTTTCTCTTGTTTATTACTGTTGTTTTAATTTTATTTTAATAGTAAACTTCTATTATTTAATTTTTTTAATACATAAATATCTACCTAATTTACAGATAAAATCACGACAAAATTGACCACAAATAACTATGTGTCCAGACTTTTCCCTTGGACACTTCTTTTTGAACTAATTTTTAATGTTTGAGTATGTATAATTTTTAATATTTATACAGTACTGATCAAAAGTTTTAGAACACCACAGTTTTTGCATTTTTTCTTCAAATGTAATCAGTTGTAATGCAATGAATGACATAATTATTGAGAAGGTAAGCAGTAAACTACCAGTGGTTTAAATTTAAAGCTTAGGTTAGCTAAAACTGAAAAACAGCAAAGGAACCAGGAAAGTTAAAATATATATATATATATATTTTTTTAAGACCAACCAGGCTCCTTTCTTGAGATCCAGAAGACCTACTGAGTTCCAGTTGACAGTATCACATCTATACATATACAGTGATCCCTCGCTATATCGTGCTTTGACTTTCGCGGTTTCACTCCATCGCAGATTTTAAATGTAAGCATATCTAAATATATATCACGGATTTTTCACTGGTTCTCGGATTTCTGCGGACAGTGGGTCTTTTAATTTATGGTACATGCTTCCTCAGTTGGTTTGCCCAGTTGATTTCATACAAGGGGCGCTATTGGCGGATGGCTGGGAAGCTACCCAATCAGAGCACGTATTATGTATTAAATAAAACTCCTCAATGATATACGATATGCTTACCGCACGGTGCTTCGCATACTTGAAAGCCTAAACAGCACGTATTGATTTTTGATTGCTTGCTTTTCTCTGTCTCTCTCACTCTCTCTGACATTCTCTGCTCCTGACGGAGGGGGTGTGAGCAGAGGGGCTGTTCGCACACTGGCCTAGAGGATATGGACGCTCCTCTAAAAAATGCTGAAAGACTACCTTCACGTTGCTCCCTTCCTTGCAGATGCTTTGTCCGGTGGTGATTTGCATACTTAAAAGTCCTAACAGCATGTATTGATTTTTGATTGTTTGCCTTTCTCTCTCTCTGTCTCTCTCTCTCTCTCTGACATTCTCTGCTCCTGACGCGCACTCCTTTAAGAGGAAGATACGTATGTTTGCATTCTTTTAATTGTGAGGCGGAACTGTCATCTCTGTCTTGTCATGGAGCACAGTTTAAACTTTTGACTAAAGGGTGTTATTTCATGTCTAGAAGGCTCTAATAATGTAAAAAAAAATGTATTTAGAAAGTCATAAACAGGATTTTTATGCTCTGACTGCGAAAATATTTGATTTATAAATAATCGTACTTTGCGGAAATTCATTTATCGCGGTAGTGTCTGGAATGGATTAACCGCGATAAATGAGGGTTTACTGTATACAAGATATGTATTACATCCCTCTTATAAAAATATGTCACTGCCACAAACTACCTAGTAATTTGTAAAAATGATCTAAAAACAGCTATAAGAAAACCGCATATAATAAACCTTTTTCTCTCAAGTGGATGGCTATAAAGAGCAAAATGAAAAAGTGTAAAGTGTAAGTCATTCTCTTCATTTAGCCCAATGGAAAAAAAGCTGCCCTTCTCAATGATTGACTTTTGAAATCTTCACCCCAATAATACAACTGTACAGGCTTAAAATCTGTGCACTTCAAATAAATGCTGTGGCTATAGTGCTGCTGACATGTTATCCTCTCTATTTCATGAAAAAGAGAGACTTATTATTTACCACATAGGCACATGCTTTTCTCTACTCCTAATTTAAAAAAAAAAAAAAAGTATACCAAAAATGTTGTAAAAAGAGCTTCATGATAGCTTTGTGGTGACCAAAATTAAAATAAACCTTTACAATATATACATAGTATATTTGTTCTTATTATAGTAGGTTGGGTTTTATTTTTTTGTGTGTCAGTATACAGTATGTTTTTTCATTTGTTATCCGATTCTTCTGTGCTGTTTATTACATGCGCGAGTTATGTTATTACTGTTTAATGCTTCAGAAATAGCCAGCTGCTGAACAAAGTCTGTCTTTTTTAGTTGTTTAATGAACAGCATTCTTGTAATTTGTTTTTCAGTTTAGAATGATGGTGTGGTCTAGAAGTACTCTGGGGGTTATTTTATTTCTATGAGTGAAACAATTATTCAGCATCATCAATACAATTGACAATAAAATTTTTTTGACATATAGAGTATTTCTGCAGCCAGTTATTCATATGCATTTTCTAACATGGAGCAAGTCATTTTAAGTCAGCCATCTCCTGCTTTTTAAAGGGGCTTGTGCACTCTTGACCATTGCTACACAGAAAGAGCCCCAGTTCTGCTCAACTCTGGCCACAGCACTGGATCAGTAAAAAATATTTCCGTGAAACAATAAGCAGATGAACCACTTTGATCCCTAGATCAGTTCTCACTTTTTCAGAGGAATTGAGCACTGTTCCATAATATAAATGATGTTTAATAAGTAGTGAACAGTAAAGACATGTTTTGCAGAAATATCCTTGTGCATTGATTGGATTAATTATGAAATAAACCATGCATACACAAAAAGTATATACATGCATAATACATGTCCATCAGTCTTTAGTAACTCCCCCATTACTCTGTCCACTCTTTTTGTTATTTTTGAAGAACAAAATATGATCAGCCTAGACTATACAGTCAGCTGCAAACAGGCAAATAACCATGACAACTGACGAAGCTTACTGACAAAGATTAAGTTTAACATTGAATCTCATCAAGATTGACCAAATTTGAATCATCCTAGAGAACTGACAGTGTTCAATAAAATATTCCAGAAGACCACTCTGCAAAGCCTGTACTACCAAAATGAATACCACTGAATAAACTGAATGGTGTACAGTGTAGGACAGTATTGTAAATTGGTATGACTGTGAGAAGAGAGGAGACTGAAAGAATTTTTTTCAAAAGATTGTTCTGTTTTGTTCCATTTATTTTATTGGGATGAGTTAATGAATGACTGTTCATGTTTTACCATGCAAAATGTAAAACAGTTTTCCTTATTATTGTGTTTTTTTTTTCTGTACCATACATTTAAGAAGCTGAGCCAAACACATTTAGTGTTTTTGTTTTTCACACATCACGTTAAAATGTAAAGAAATTGCTCTTCTGGTTAGATAGTCAGAAGCCCTGAAAATATTAAAGTGGGAAAAACGTGTTTAAATTTGAGATGTCTAACATCCGCTGTCTATTCTTCTGTAGTTATTATGACATATTTTGCAAATTATTTCTGAATTCTGCATCACTGCCTTAATTTGTTCATCCATTATCCCGTTGCTGCTTGTACACAGGTGAAGTATATCTGCTTAATAAGTGATGCATTTATATTACAGTGCATCAAAAAATTGCACTTTGACTGTGGCACTAAATGTTTGGCTGTGGCCCTAATTTTTCTTTTTAACTTGAGGACACAAGTGCTTCCAAAAAATAGTCTTTTAAGTGTAGAGACATTATTTAACAAAAATCTCAAATTCCCTCCTGGACCAGTAAGTCCTGCATTTGATGAGAAATCTACCACAGTGCTTTTAAAGCCACTACATATTAACAACAACAATTTATTTCTTGTATAGGCCAAAATCACACAAGGAATGCCTCAAGTGGCTTTACCAAGCCCTATTATCATCCTATAACTCATGATTAGTCATCATTTAGTCATATTGATTTAATGGGATAAAACGCTGCCCCTCATGGCACTGTCTTAAGCAACACTATTTGACTGCATTCTCAAGCCAAAGCTGAATTATTTAGAATCCTCTTTGTAAAATTGTCTGTTAAAAATTCTGGGTGCAGCGCCAAGTGCTCACTAGTGCCATTAGTGCACCACCCCCACATTCACTTTTGTGTTTGTTGTAAACGTCAGTTTAATTTGTCCTATAGCAACAGTGCATTAACTATAATGAAAAATAAATGCCATGTGCAAGATTGGTTTATTTTAGTCAATTTAAAATCACCATTTTCAAGGTGATTTTCAGTGTCCTTATAACACTATTATGTTTAGGCAATAGACTTTCAAAATAAACCATAGGTAGAGCTCCCAGTGTAATTTACATGCCATAATTTTCAGCGAAGCTAGTCAATCATTTTAATATTTACAGAAATAATTTATCAAAATGTTCTCATTCATACCCTAATCCTTTCCACTTTATAATGAAGATTCCTCCAGGAAACCTTCAACATTTTAGGAATTTTATTATACTCCATCCTTTATCTATGCATTATTAAAGGAATAATCAAAACTAACATGTTTTTATGTTATTTACCCATTGTACTTTGTAGTGGTAGCCAAGATGATTTTTTTAATCTCATGTTTTCATAAAGAATGGAAAAAAGTTTATGATGTAACAAAAGTCAGTATTGACCAGTGCAGTATATTGGCAAATGATGTGAAAAGCATTCATGGGAAAAACAAATCTTCCATTACCCATTGTACATAATCCACATGTTGGTTATCCAATTGCTTGCTCAAAACAAATGCTTTTTTGCTACAAAAAAACAGTTAAATAGTTACTTCTGGGATTATCAGAGCACACATAAACATAAATCCTAAAGACTCCTGGGAAAGACTTTTTGAACCGAAGACAGGAGTCTTGATACAAGAATATCAGAGAGAGGTGCATCTTCTAGTCAAAAATAACTTCTCCAAACTGCCCTGTTATATGTATATGTACGGCTGTTTTTTTCTTTACTGTGTGCAATGAGAAGTGAAGCAAAATTACTGTGTGAAAATCAGGAACTATTTAATTAAGATTTCTTTACTTGCAACCTGTAATACAAGCTATTTTTGATTCTGAATTTTCTAAGAAAAGTGACGGACTGAATAAATACTATTTTTAAACAGGCTATGAAATTACAGTCCCAAACCAGGGTTTTTCTACTGTATATTTGTATGTTGCCTACAGTATTTACATTTATTGTTGAGCTTTAAAATGTATTTATGTTATAAAATACTTGATAATGATTCATTGTTTATTAATAAGCATGGTGTTTCTTCCTTACAAATATTGATATTTAACTGCATTGTTATTTTAAATTTTTTTTTTTAGAGCTGCAAACCTTAGAATTTAGGTTGCAAGAAGCAGAAGCTGAGACATTCAACATTAAGCAGATGAAAGATTTATTTGAGCAAAAAGCTGCACAGCTGGCAACTGAGATTGTAGGCAAGTATGACTTAAACCTTAACTACTTTGCAAATGTCTAGTTTTATTTTTAGTTTAGTACAGATGAGGAAGGCTTACATTTTTCTGTTGTTATAGATATTAAATCCAAATATGATGAAGAGAAAAGTTTACGAGAGGCATCTGATCAACGGATTAAAACTCTGTCTCATGAGCTACAGCAGGAAAGAACAGAAAAGGAGAATCTCAAGACTGAGTTGGTAAAAAAAAAAAATAGGCAAATCTGTTTATTTTCATGGTGTTAAATGCTTATGGTTATGTGAGATATTGTGCCCTTGAATGTACTGCCATATCTTCCTGTCTAAGAATACGTAAGGTAGGTTACCAAGCCCTAACTATGGGTGATAGAGATAGCAAAGACAACCCATTTAATTAGTGATTTACAAAAGCTGCTTTGACTTAATGGTTAAAATGTCAAGGTCGGAACAGCCTCAGTCAGAGTTGCTGTATGACATGCCATTTTGGAAAAGTTATGTATGTGTCCCTTGAGCTTTCCCTGATAATCTCATTTAATTGATAGATTTATTGATTGTGGACAGTATCAAAAGTTATATTTATATAGAATGTCATTTATATAGAATAGGCTTTTATAATTGGTTTTTCTGTACTAATTTCCCAAGGATGCCTAACCTTTTGTTAATTATGAAAGACTGCTGCATTTTTTATGAATAAAGCATAAGTGGAGTGTACTTGTTATCTTTTTTTGTATTGATTTAACAGCTTCAGAGGCCTGGTGTTGAAGATGTGGATGTTTTAAAGAGAGAGCTAGTCCAGGTTCAGACATTAATGGATAAGATGACACGTGAAAGGGAAGAAGAGTCGGAGAGACTTAAAAATGAGGTAAACTGGAAACTGACTGGAGTTCTGCATTTGTACACTCAAATTAGTATTGCAATTTTATAAATAGGGAACAATCCAAATGTATTATGAAAAGATCATTTCTGTTTCATCACCTCATGTCAAATTTGAATTGCTTGTGTACTTATCAGAAATGGTTATTTTGACTTAACTGTCACAATAGTTATGGAGGGCAGTATACTTTCAGAAAAAGCTCCCATGTTGCACAAGTTGCTTTTTATTATTTCCTGTGTGCAATATAGAACTGCTTTTTTCATCTTGCTTGTCAGAGGTGTAGGTGTTTTCATGATTTATTTAGTGTGGGTCAGAAGAATTAGTGCTGTGGGCTGTGACTACAGTGATCTTTCTGTCGAGGAGATATAATTTGGAATTGGTAGTAATTAAACTTACTCATTCTGGTAAAAATTAAATGTAAAATAGCTTTATGTAAAATAGTTTTTTTGGTATGTCCTTGTTTATTTTTTTTAATGTATATACCCTTTTGAGGAATATTGTGTGTCCACAATACAATGATACTGTCTGAAAATTGTTTAGTACAGAAACTATTATTTTTCTGTTATTTACTGTATACTCCAATAAGTATGCCATAGGTTTTCAAATATCATGGTGTGGAAATCTAAACATTACAGAGGTGTTTTTATAGAATTATACAATTTTTACATGATACTATACATTTGTGGACATATGTCAGTCATTATAACAGTCTTAATTTTGTTTTAGATTAACCTTGACTATGGTCTCATATTGTAATATTTACGCTGATTATTTCCTTTCCTTTTACACTCGTGTGTTACTTTGCTTTCTTACTTCTGCTTTCTATGGACTAGCTGAAATCTGAGGTAAAACACTATTTCTGTTTCACAAATGTCAAGTTTTTTATTGTTCGTTTGTTGGTATATTTACAATTTTTAAAGTCTCCTTTGTGAGCTGACTAGCTTTAATTTAATCTTTTAATAGTAAAGTCAATGAGCATGTCATGAGTAATGTTGTCTGGCGTGTTCTAAGGGATGTTGGCAGGCATTTAATGAGTGATATCAAAGTGTATGCCAAGAATGATGTTGGTGGATGCAAGCTGCAGTTAGATCCTTCTCAGTGAATTACTCAGGCAGTGGAGGCAAGCCTTCGTTAATTGTAGCAATTCATTTTTTTTTCCCCAATTCAAATTTTCCATTATTAAGTAATAGTGTTTGTCTGTCTGTTGTCTCAGTTATTCAGCATTTGGTATAGGATCCACAACAACAGTGCTTATGTTTGTGATGCACCTTGATCTGTTGGAATGAAAAATGCAGTTTGTTTTAGTACTTAATACATCATAAATTCTATTAGCACATTGCAGATGTAATCACTGAATATGCCGAAAAGAACATAAATGGCCAGATGGACAGAAACTGACCCATTTAAATTCTCACACAAGGAAAAGTTAATATTTAAAATGCCTTTTTTATGAGGCATGCAGTACTATTATATTTATGTTTGTGCATTTTGGAATTTGTTTCTGTCTGAAAACATTGCCTTTTTGTATGTTAAAATTGCAGCAGACTGAGATTAAGGACCATCTGAGAAGACTCTTCTTGTAAACTAAAAGCTGTAGTTCATGTTCATGTTCCTGCTATAGTGTATTACTGGAAAAGATGGAAAGAAGACATTGTCTGTGATATGATGTGAAAGTCTAACCTTAGCTTACTCGTGCATGAATATTTCTGGCTAGTGCAACAGAGAGTGATTTGCAATGTTTGGCATTGGTAATGGTGGCTTTTTGAATGATAGAAGTATACACCACTGTCACCTGTCTTACACAAAAAACATTTACATATGTAAATTAATGTAAAAAAAGTACTTTTTCTATTTGTTTTATAGCATCTTGTGTTTAGTTTTTCCGGTGCAATACATTATTTTATAATGAGTCAGGGATTTTTGAGAGGCAGTGCATTAGATATATGGAAAAAAAGACTGTTCTTTTACAATTGAAAGTCAGTGCATGCCTTTGAGTAAGAATTATATTCAAACAACGATGTTCATTCTTGTAGTCTTTATAGATGTGGTATCCTTTTGTTCATATCAACACCTGTCCACTAGTCTCCTGACTATCCAGAGCTTCTTAAAGTAGTCCTAGCAAAACACACACTGTATGCAAAACCTAGACAGAATAATATGGTTTAATGATAAGTGCCTTTAGCTTATTGCTTTTGTTGAGGCAGCCTACAAAAGGGGAAAACATTGACTTTTTCATCAGGCAGTTCGGCTGTTTCCTCAATGAATTACTGTATTTCATTTTTTGTTACAGCTTTTAAGGAATGTACCGTCTAATCAGAGATTAGGATAAAACATGTAGGAACAGCTATCTGAAAGATTATTAAGTAGCACTCTGTAAACTGGAAGTGATATTGTCAGAAAAAGATTTTCAGTCAGAATAGTAAATTCTAATTCAAGTATTTCATGTCTAGTTCAATAATAGTAGATATTTTATTAAATTAATATTAAAGTATAGATCTATTTAGGGACAAATTATGTAAAACGTAGCCCTTGTTTCTCCTGAAAGTTAGGAAAGGTTGCAGTCAAAATGGATGCAATTAAAATGTTTCATTTCAGAGAAATACAGCAGATTTCAGTAAAAATTGGGTTTAGTAATTTTTGACATTATATCTTCATCTTCTTTATGTAATTTTATGTTCTCCCTTGTTTTGCTAATGATATCCTCAGTTACAGAATGAGTTATCAAAGGGCCCTAAGGAAATTGCTCTCTACACCAAAGAGCTGAACAGAATGCAAACATCCCTAAATGACTTAGAACATGAAAAACAGGTAAGTAGGCAATAGAAGTATGACATATTTTATTCTGTTTCTGAATTTTTATTAATATTATATACAATACTTTGTATTTTAGTTGTTTTATATTGGAAAGTAGAGCATTTTTGTCCTTTTTCCTTCTTATCTGTTTAATTGGAGTTTGCAGCCTTTATATTGGTGGTCTCAAACTCCAGTCCTAGAAGGCCACAGTGCTGCAATTTTTCATTCCAACCCTTTTCTTAATTGGTGACCAGTTTTGCTGCTAATTAATTCCTTTTCCTTTCATTTTAATTGACTTTTTTTTTTGGATTTGTTCCCACGAATTTCTTCATCATTCCTCTGCGTTGCTTAATTTTTTTCCTTAAATGGCACCCAAACAGAAATGAAACGTGAAGTGAGTCAGACAGCCAACAGAAGACCAACTAAGTCAGGGCCTCAGACTCCAACCAATTTCACTCCAACCAGTTGCTTAATTAGGGGCCGATTCTTGTTGTTAATTAAACCCGTTCTTTAATTCCGTGGCTTGTTGCTGCTCTCATTGTGAAGTGGCACACATTTCCAAAACTATTGATTTTCTCTTTTGTAAGAGCACTGTTAAAATGTTTTGTGGACCTTCATCTTTGTTTATTTTTAGATATTATGTGATGGACACAGTTTGGTGGTCATGTTTTGGCTCATTTTGTATCACATTATTTTTTGACTGCTAATTAAGGAAAGAGAAACAATTGAGGGCTCTGAATCTTCAAAAGCAAGTCAATTACAATTAATTTAAAAGAAGTTAATTAGCAGCTAAAACAGGTCACTAATTAAGAAAAGGGTTAGAATGAAAACCTGCGGCCCTCTAGGACCAGAGTTTGAGACCACAGCTTTATATAGTGTAAGAGCTAATGCTAGGGTACACATTCATCAAAGGCATGGTTACCTTCACTTTATTCATATTGGCCAGTTTGGAAGCACTGATCATAAGGAAGTTCTTTATTTCAATGTGGGGGAAATCCACAGGACACTAAGAAAATTGTATTAGACACACAGAGAATGTTCAAACATCATACCATATCATTTATTAATAGTAATTTTAAGTTGAAAGTGCTGAAATAGTGATATGTTTCATGTCGTTATTCTACGAAAGATGACTTCAGGCTGAAATCCTTGGAAGATATTGGCTAAGCTACTTTAGATAAAGTTTGGTTTCACCAGTATTAAAGCTTTGAAAGTGGAAAAACTTCACCTATTCTGATACAGATTGTAAAATGTTTATGTGAGTAACCTGTGGTGTTATCATCAAAAAATAAATTGTAATCAGTCATAAAAATAAAACACCCTTTTTTGCATGGATGTCATGGTCATTTATTTGGTATGCTTTCATTACAAAAGGGTAAACCCTCCTATATTTAGTTAATTAAAGAGATATATTCAATACAGTTTTGGTAGATTATTCTTTAAAATCCTAAATTTGTTTGGGCGTGAATGCATTCATATGCAATATGTATTTTTATTCTGTAGAGTGCATTAGAAAAATTAGCAAAAAAGGAGCAACAGTACAAGGATCTTGAAGAACATCTAAATGAAGAGTTAACAAGTAAAAAAAGCCTTCAGTCCATTATTCACCAAAATGAGCTGAACATCCGACAGTTGGAGGCTCAACTCGCATCAGCAGAAGCCTCTACACAAAGACTACAATCTGAGTTAAGTGAGAAGGGAGAGGTCAAACAGAGGTTAAAGGGGGAGCTTTCAGAGGTGGAGCTGAAGTACCAGCAGTTAAAAGCAGAGTTCAAGCAGCTTCAACAGCAGAAAGAAGAAAGGGAGCTCCAGTCACTGCAGCAGCAGAGTGAAATCAATCAGGTAATAATATTTTACATTTACTGATTTAAAAAATATGCCTTTAGCAGAGTCCTTCTTTTTTCTGAAAAAATTACTAAAACCACACATAAATGGTAAAATACAAGGCTTGCATTTATTTATCATTTTTAAGATATAATATATAGGGGAATTTTAAAATAATTGCTTATTAAACACTATAATCTGCCAAACTTTAATAAACATTCTTAACTTTTATCAACAATTACTGGTATATTCATGAATATATTTTCTTCTTTCATAATTTAGTGCACTTCATTGCATGTGTTGCTTATGTAATTCAGGGTATTATAAATGGAGGTAAAGTGATATACAGGTGTTCCAATGGTGGCCATACTAGGATTAATCTTGTAAATTTTCATGTCAAATGTAGTGTTCTCTATGCTTAATTTATATAAAAGGACCTGTAATAAAAATCTTAATCTAACTGCAAATCTTAAACTACATTGTTCTATTTGTCAGGATTACCTATAGAATAAAGTATAGGCTGAGAAATTATCTTCTTAACATGGGGCAAGTGTATCATTGCACTCTGACAAAACATGACTTTGATCTTAGATTTTGCAAACTCTCTTACATAGATGACAAAACTATGGTTTATTGGTATCTTTATGTATGTATGTATGTATGTATGTATGTATGTATGTATGTAGTAGTAGGGTGTTTTACCGTGTTAGCCATTATAAATACAATGAGAATTCAATTGAAATAACACCTTTAAAGCTTGCTTATTGTAATCTTTAGTTAGCCAATAAAAGGTGTAATTTTGCTTAACTTCTCATTGCACCTTTATGTACAAAATGGAACCCCAATTGGTATGGTATATCAGGAACTTAACCCTTGCACACTCAGACCTTATTGTGTCTTTTGTGTGTGTGTGTTTTTGTAAGTATTGTGGTGGAATGCTAGGTCATTTCTAGAATGGCAGATGAGAGAGGCATTATAGAGAAATAACAGGACCTTACTTGGATCTGGCCATAATGGGGTGTCTTATTTTGTGTTTCCATGGGGCAGTAAGTCTTGTATTTATGGAGAATGCCTCTGAAGTAATTTATCCAGGGGCATACAATTTGAAGAGTTTCAGTAGGAGTGAAGTGTGGCATGATAGGCATTCCCTAGTCCAACAGATGTCACCAGGAAGGAACATTACATGTTGTATAGGTCCCTGAAGCTTATTATGGTGGACAGATTTTCATGCCCTTTTTAAGTTCTTACGGTTAGTAAAGCCAAGGGTTTAATTGTTTAGAATAGGAGATTCCAGAGTATTAAGAAGTACTGGAAGAGAGACAAGAATGTTTAGTGTCATACTGAGATGGAACATGGTTCAGTCGTTCTACCCACTATAAAATCTGCCTAAAACAAAAAACCACATGATTCCTGTTGTATATTTGTAGTTTTAATTCTATATCATCATTTTTTTTATCCAGATGACTTCTTCTTGTTCATGACCCATGCAATTTGCATGAAATATTGTAAAGAAAATAATTGTGTTTAAGAATGTAATATGCAATACATGGGAATGTAATATGTATGCATATAAATATCAGTATATAATTTACTTGGTGAGGTACCTGTTTGCACATCATAAAACTTTTGTAAATACGTTTAAAAAATGATTTCCAGTTAATATGACAAAGGACATTTTGTCATTTAGTTTTTAGAATATACTGTATAAATGTTCCTTGTGTAGATCTGATCTGTATGTACCCAGGTCAGTGTCATGACTTTGCCCTTGGGCACTGACATATTATTTAAATATTAAAAGCAACTGAAACATGGTTATATTGTGAAAATTATTTTGTGTCATGTAATACATACAAAGTTGTACTTCCTGGTAAACTACATGTGTAATTGTGTTAGGAGCTATACAAACATTTTCCTGCTACTGCTCACCCTTGAGCATACTACATAAAGCTCTCTATGGGAGAAGCAACTCAAAAATAATTTAACAGCTCCACACAGCCTGCCATTTCAGTTATTAAATACATTGCTGCCTTTGTTGAATTGCTGAAGAGTAAAACATTTTAGTATGCTTTCATACCTTTGTTTTTGATAGCTGCATGCTAAACTACTTGAGACTGAGCGCCAGCTTGGAGAGGTTCAGGGTCGCCTTAAGGAACAGCGGCAGCTGTCGGGAGAAAAACTGAAAGACAAAGAGCAATTGGTGGCCGATTTACAATTGAAGCTTTCTCGTACTGAGGAGCAGGTAGGCATCATGCTAGAAGAGCAGTTATTTAAAAAAAAAAAAGGCAGTTTGTATTTAAGAATTTTGTAAAACCTGTGTTGATAACATACTGTTTATTTTGAAAGATATTTTTTTATGATTCTTTTATCAGCTAAAGGAAAATACAGTAAATTCTTCAGAGTTACAGCATCAGTTAGATAAAGCAAGGCAGCAACATCAGGAATTACAGACTTTACAGCAAACTACAACATCAAAATTACGAGAAGCACAGGTATTGTTATTGACGACTATGATGTGCTAGTAGCATCCTTTCTCTTTAAAAATGTACAGTTTCTTAGACATTAGATTTTTTTTGTATTTTTCTAGCAAATGCTTTTTATAAGGAATATGTAAATTAATTGAAAGAAAATTAATAATACAATATATTTTATTTTTTTATAGAATGATCTGGAACAAGTGTTACGGCAAATAGGTGATAAGGATCAGAAAATTCAGAATCTAGAAGCACTTCTTCAGAAAAGCAAGGACAATATTACTCAACTGGAAGCAGAAAGAGATGATCTTTGTCTGAAAATTCAAGCAGGGGAGGGTGAGACAGCTGTACTAAATCAGCTACAAGAAAAGAACCATACTCTCCAGGAGCAGGTAATTAATATGAAATTACACTTGAAGAGTTTCATCTAGTATGTATTTGAGTCATACTTTGTGTAAGAACTTTACATACTGATTCTAAGGTGAAAAAGTAAGTACATCCACTTTCAGTTTTGTATAGTTTTATGTATCAAGACATGACTAATATTCATCTACCTTTTGCCAAGTCTGAAAATGTGACAAGAAATGACTTATTTCATTAATTGATTGACAAGAAATCAGTGAAAAGTCTGAAACTTTAAATGGAAAAGTACAGAAACACACACATTGATTCTGTATCAGCTAAGATGGTAATTAGAGCCAGTTTCTGTTTATTACATTTACTTGATTTGTAGATGACCCGTAAATGTTACCATATAAAAGCAGACCCTTTGACAGTTTGGTCTGGAGAATTTAGGATTGAGGTAAGGGCAAATGACATCAGCAGTCCTTTTACAAATTTTATAGTCTGTCACTTCACATTGAGAGGAAATGTTTATGAATTGGATAACTTCTAAGACTGATGTAGGTTTTCCCATGTGTAGGTGTTCCATCAAATTGAACCATATACAGATTATATAATGCAACAGGAAATCGCAAACACCCAAAAGTTGCATCCTGGAATATACCGACCTTTGTCTCAAACTGCCATGAGAAGATGATTGAAAAATAATTGCTTTCAAAGAAGTGTTTCCTGCAAAAAAAAGTTCTTCTCTAATAAAGCAACGTGTCAATATGGCTTAGGTTTGCAAAATTGTATCTGAACCTCAACGTATCTTTGACATTGTCTTCTGTTTATAAACAAACATCTTCAAGCATCAGTGAACTGATACAGTGTTAGAATGTGGACAGCAGCAAAACCCTCTGATAAAAAAAGAAAGTTTTGCTGCTGAAAAGAGTTCTACAAGCTACTAAATCAAAGTATATTAGATTTTTTTCCATTCATTGTCAGTAAGATGTTGTTCCTATCATTAGCTTAAAGGACTTTATGGTGAGTTGGCTTGCATTCATTTGTATGATTTTAAGGTGATTCATTTGTCTTTTAAAGTTTGTGCATGGTCATTTCTATTGCAGATAAATAGGGTAGCACAGGTTGAATATCTCTGTTTCCGAAATTCCAAAATCCAAAATTTTTTGAGCACCGACATGACACCGCAAGTGGAAATCTATATCAAGGGTCTCTTTTATAAAACTGTGCTTGGATTTGAGCATAAAAATATTCATACACCAAAAAGTAGATGTGAATAACGTATGTGTGGATTCAAAATTAATTTGTTCTTTCAGTATTGGAGTACCAGTGAAGCTTTGAGCACCATGAAGCGACAACACTCAATTGATGATCCTGGGTGGTTATGCTGATAAGCATTGAGCGCTGCGAGGAAATAACACACAATCGATTACAAATACCCAATGATACATTGATAAGCAACAGCAGTTGTCAAGCTTTGTCCTCTGTGAAGTGATACTACAACACCTGCATGGTGTTCAAATGTGCTGCACGGCACCATTAAAATGGCAGATGACTTGTGCATTAATGGAATGCTTATGGTTAACAAAAGCAGCTTCTTTCTTGCTAGGTGCCCTGATTGTAGTATGACTTCAGTTTATTGCTCCATTAGGATAAACAAACCATGTGGCAAATTGCTTTTTTATGTTGGCATTTTTTTTGTTGGCAAAAACTGCATCTTATATGTACAGGGGGTCCTCGGGTTACGACACAGTTCCGTTCCTAAAACAGTGATGTAACCCGAATTTTGGTGTAATAATAATAATAATTCTTTGCATTTACTGTATATAGCGCTTTTCTCACTACTCAAAGCGCTCAGCAATTGCAGGTTAAGGGCCTTGCTCAAGGGCCCAACAGAGTAGAGTCCCCTTTTTTGGCATTTATGGGATTCAAACCGGCAACCTTCCGAATGCCAGTGCAGATCCCTAACTTCAGAGCCATCACTCCGCCTGGTAAGTCGAAACACACCGTAGCCTAAGTCACGTACCTATCCTAACACATTTGCAAAATCATAATCTAGAACATAAAAACACAACTAAGCCACAGAAAAAGGAAAAGGACATAAATATACTGTACTGTACACTGTACTGTAGTAACAGAAAAAATGAGTGTAAAAAAAAATCCTTACCTTTATTCCTTCTCACATCTCAATTTTTTAAGTTTTTATGGGAGTGAGCGTTGTAAACTTGAAACGTTGAATGTTGAGATGTTGTAACCCGAGGACCCCCTGTATGTACTCCCACACCATATGAAAACTGTACCTTGTTGGTCATGTAATGACTTCCAGCACAATGGGCATGATGGCGTCGAGGTTGGCTGAGATATTCCTGCCTTGTTTGTCATTTCACTTAGAAGTGACAACAGGCAGCCAATATACATTGATGAAAAAGCAAAAAAATTCTTCAGTGCAAATACACAGCATTGACCCTCTTAAAAGAGGACTAAAATTCAATCTATACATCATATTCATCACTTTTCATGATTAATATATTTATCACATCAGTGTATATTATAATAATGGCTCTGTGACATGAATTATATGTGTAAATCATCCTTTAGATGGTTTGCCTGCATTTCCCTACTTGATCACGTCTGTCCCCAAGATATCTAATTGTGTATATGCAAATATTTAAAAATCCATAAATTTCTGTTCCCAGATATTTTGGAATAAGGATACCCAACATGTATTGTAAATTGAGGTTTGTACTTGACTATAAAATGAAAGTTAAATATTTACTGGAATTGCTCTGAACATCATATATGGTTTTACAATTCTGTTCTAGAATTCTTTGGTGCCAATACTTTCTAAACAGGACCCTCACATAGACTAAAAATGAACAACAAAGTCAAGTTTAACTGAGATCCTAAAATTACTTTCTCTTTGCAAATAAAGATAGCACGTGTTCTTGGTAGTTGAATTGTGCAATTGTACATTCTTTTATTTAGTAATCAGTGAACATTTATTTGATATTGCATCTTTCTTATTGAAAACGAGTTCTGTATAAATAGGTTAGATATTAATTCATGCAGTTGTCAACTAGACAATCGAAAAATTTCCCCATGAGTCAAACCATTTTCTCAATTTTCTTTTCCCATTACAGCAGGGATCTCAGGCATCGTATTTGGGAGACTTCAGTAGCTGATGGTTTTTATTCTTGTTGATTTTATTTAGAGGCCAATTCTTGTATTTTAATTGAACATGTCACTTTATTTATATTTAAATTTGCTTATTTAGCTAATGCCTTTATCCAAGGCGACTTGCAACATTTATAATAGAATTGGTTACATTTCTTTTTGGTTTTCTACCTGGAGCATAGGCAGGTGAAATGACTTACTCATGGTCTCACAGTGTCAGCGGTGGGATTTGAACCCACAACCTCAGAGTCTGAAGTCCAAAGCCACTATACTAACTTATAATATTACATTACTAATAATAAATATTTTTCTGTTTATTTAATAAAGCTATTGTAGTTGCTGCAAGTTTAGATTTTATTGTATAATTTATTTTGACTCTTTCTTGAATTTAATTATCCAATTAAATTCTGAGGTCATGCTGCTTTTGTTTACCTACCTACCAGTTAGCAGGGACATATAATGTAGCCACTGCTTGTTTTTTGTACATTTTTTAGCAAATAAAATAAATCATATCATATTTAGAATTAAATTAAAATAAAAACAATTTATGGTTACTTTTGGCTCTAGTTATGCAAGTGACATTAGACACAAAAAAATTTGCCAAATTACATTAGAAATGCCAAAATCAAATGTCTGCAAGCTAATAAACCACATAGTGAGCCAGGAATTCGTATCCTTCTACCTGTAGAGCCACTAGAGTGGGGCGTGATGATCTATCACTGGGGTAAACCTCCTATCCCACAAATACTAGCAGAGCGGATCCACCGCCCACTTGGAAAGCCAAAACATTCTTTCTCAATGATTGAGTAATTACGCTGGGTTGTTGACCATTCTCATGTTGCTTGACCTGTGTGTTGGCACTTGATACAGTCTCTCAGAGCATTTTCTTAGAAAGATTAGCCTCTATTGAAATCAGTGTTATTTCCTACACTTGGTTTGCTTCATATCCTTCTGGTCACACACTGTTTGTTAAGCTTGGGAGTTTAGATTGTAGCCCACCCCATTCACCAGTGGCATTACCCAAGGCATTGTTTTGGGCCCTTTTCTGTTTTTATTTTGGAATAACCTTTCAAGCTGCAGTCATATGTGCTGGTTGATACTACTTGAAACTAGCAATCAGAATTTGCATTTTGAAATTACATTAGGGCACACAAACTATAAATTCTAATCTATTAAAATCAGTAACTGGTTTAAAATTTAGAAACTGTTTGTATTGAAAAAACCTGTTGACACACTGTACTCCCAAAGTCAAGGAACTGTTTTTGAGAACCTTGAATTTATTGGAACCTGTTCCAGCAACATTAGTTGAATGGTAGAAATCAACCCTGACTAGGACAATAGTCCCACAAAGAGTAAACTCAAGCACACACACTAACCCATAGCAATGATGTTTAATTCCATACCAGATTGCTCAGGCAATCGTCACAATCATTTCATCATCAAATATCATAGTCCACGGGGAAATAAGAAAGGGCTCAGAACTGATCCCTGATGTAATCCCACCTTTTCTCCCTACTTAGTGTCCAACCTCTCATACAACTCATCATACACCTTTTCTTTAGCCTTCGCCAGTCTCTCTTCACCTTACACCTTATCTCCTTGTACTGTTGTCTACTTTCTGCATCTCTCCAACTATCCCACTTCTTCTTTGCCAACCTGTTCATCTGTATACTCTCCTGTACTTCTGCATTCCACCTCCAGGTTTCCTTTTCCTCCTTCCTCTGTCCAGATGTCATGCCAAGCACCCTTTTTGCAGTCACCCTTACTACCTCTGCTCTGCTGTAGTTGTCCAGCTATCTGGCAACCCTTCACTGCCACCCAGTGCTTGTTTTACCTCCTCCCTGAGCTCAACCTTGCAGCCTTCCTTTTTCAGCTTCCACCATTTGATCCTTGGCTCTACCCTCACTCTCTTCCTCTTCTTGATCTCCAACGTCATCCTACGAGCCACCATCCCATGCTGCCTAACTACACTTTTCCCTGCCACCACTTTGCAGTCTTCAGTCTTCTTCAGATTGCCCCTCCTGCATAGGATATCTACCTGTGTGCATCTTCCTCCACTCTTGTACGTCACTCTATGTTCCTCCCTCTTCTTAAAATATGCATTCACCACAGCCATGTTCGTCTTTTTTGCAAAATCCAGTATCATCTGACCTTTTTCATTCCTCTTCCTGATACCATACTTACCCATCACTTCCTCATTCCCTCTGTTCCCTTCACCAACATTTCCATCAAAATCTACTCCAATCACCACTTTCTGTCCCTTGGGTACACTGTTCATCACTTCATCCAACTCACTCCAGAAATCATCTTTCTCATCCATCGCACACCCATCTTGTGAGGCACATACACTAACAACATTCATCATCACACATTCAATTTCCATCTTCATAATTATCACTCTGTCTGACTCTCTTTTTCACCTCCATAACACTCTTGACATACTTTTCCTTCAGTAATAACCCCTGTCCCATTACTCCTCCCATCCACACATAATAGAACAATTTGAATCCACCTCCAATTCACCTGGCTTTACTCTCCTTCCATTTAGTCTCTTGCACACACAATATATCAGCCTTCCTTCTCTCCATCCCTTGAGCTAACTCTCTCCCCTTATCAGTCATACTGCCAGCATTCAAAGTTTCTACCCTCAGTTCCACTCTCTCTACCTTCTACCTCTCCTCCTGCCTCTGGTTACTTCTCCCCCCTCTTATTCTCCTTCTTCGGCTAACAGTAGCCCAATTTCCACCAGTACGTTTTTGGCTAACAGTACTGGTGGTGGCCGTTATAACCTGGGCCTCGACCGATCTGGTATGGAAATCTGTATTATTGTCCGCATATTGATGTGGCAATATGTTACACTCTGGATACCCTTCCTGACTTAACCCTCCCCATTTATCTTGGCTTGGGACCGGCATGAAGAAACACACTGGTTTGTGCATCCCCTGTGGCTGTATTATTGCAGTACTCTTGTAAACCTGTAAAAAATCTTTTTAAAAAGAAATGCATAGTGATTATGTTTTCTTTTATATTCTGTAAAGAATTTACAGTGTATATGTGACACATTCCTAAGTTATTTGGAATGATTACAGTATCTGCCTTTTTCTGTTTAAATCTATATTAAGATCAGTGTCATAAAAACCTTTAATGTCTATCTGACATTTTACTATATGATGTAGAAAAAATCTGAAATATTCCAGCATTTATTGAGCCATATTACATGCCTACTTAGCGACACACTGTAACAAATTTTACAGAAAGCGATCAGCTTCAATTTGCTTTAGTCAACATCTTTCCATATACATTTGGAAAGTTCAAATTTCATATTGTAACCACCACTTTAACAATTGAAGCCGAGGTTGAGCATGTATAAAGCTGTTAGTGTTACATCATCTATGTTATCCTTGCAGTCTGTTCATGAAATCACATAGTTTCTTGGACAAATCTAAGCCGTGATAAGGAATCAACATTCACCAGCTACTTTATTAGGTACACCATGCTAGTACTGAGTTGGATCCCATTTTGCCTTCAGTACTGCCATAACTGTTCATGGCATAGGTTCAACAAGGTGCTGGAAACATTCCTCAGGGATTTTGGTCCATATTGACTTGATAGCATTATGCAGTTGCTGCAGATTTGTTGGCTGCACATCCATGATGTGAATCTCCCGTTGTACCACTTCCCAAAGGGGCCAATTGGATTGAGATCTGGTGATTGTGGAGGCCATTTGAGTGTAGTAAATTCATTGTCATGTTCAAGAAACCAGTTTGAGATGATTGCATGATCATGGCATGATATCCAGCTGGATGCAGCCATCAGACGATAGGTACACTGAGGTCATAAAGACTGGCATGGTTAGCAACAATACTAAGGTAGGCTGTGGCATTTAATTAATATTAAGGGGACCATAGTGTCCCAAGAAAATATCCTTCACACCATTACACCACCACCAGCCTGAACCATTGATATAAGGCAGGATACATCCATGCTTTCATGTTCTTGACGCCAAATTCTGACCCTATCATCCGAAAGTCACAGCAGAAATCGAGATTCATCAGACAGGCAAGGTCTTTCCAATCTTCTTTTGTCCAATTTTGGTGAACCCGACGGGAGTGGCACCCATTGTGGTCTCTTACTGCTGTAGCCCATCTGCTTCAGTGTGTTATGTGTTCAGAGATGCTCTTCTGGATATCTTGGTTGCAACAACAGGTTATTTGATTTACTTTTGCATTTCCATTAGCTCAATCCGATTTGGCTATTCTCCTCAGACTTCTGTCATCAACAAGACATTTTTGCCCGGAGAACTGACACTCACTGGATATTTTCCCTTTATTGGACCAAAACCTTAAGAGATGATTCTGCATGAAAATCCCTGTAGATCAACAGTTTCTGAAATACTCGGACTAGTCTGTCTGGCACCAACAACCATGCCACATTCAAAGTCAATTAAATTTCCTTTCTTCCACAATCTGATGCTCAATTTGTCTTGACGGTGTCTACATGCCTAAATGCATTGAGTTGCTGTGATTGGCTGATATAGATACTAGATATTGGTGTTAACAAGCAGTTAAACAGGTTTACCTAATAAGCTAGCCGGTGAGTGTATTTCTGATCAAGAAAATAATGGACACTGAAAATTCTTCTTTGAGCTTTTTTGCTGTCAAGGGCAGCTTCTTATGAACTTCAGTTATAGCTTGTATTTGTTCAAATACAGCACAAAACTAAACTGAAAACATAAAGCTGCTGAATATGTCTGTACTTGTTTAAACATGGAAAAATTAAATTGAAGTGTTTGTTTAAGAACCTAGTTTATAATTAAAGACTTTGAAAATCTCTTGACGAAAGTGGATGCATGAAGTGAAATGCTTCAAGACATCTCAACTAGTCTTCTCTGACAACAAAAGTTAAAGTCACCTATTGTTTTTTTAACTCTAAGTAACATGAACTAAAATAAAGGATTCTGTTAGAATGCAAGATTAGTGTCTGACTAATATTAGTTTGGATGATTTAACAATCAGTAGCTCCTGTGTTTCTCCAGGAGGTGACCAATTATGAAGTATTTTTGCTTTGTTATATTTTTATGCATCATAAAATGTAGTAGTTGTTTCACCAATATTTACTGTATATTTTTGCAGGTCACCCAACTAACAGATAAATTAAAAAACCAGTCAGAGAGCCACAAACAAGCTCAGGAAAATCTACACGAGCAGGTTCAGGAACAGAAGGCACTTCTCCGCACATCTCAGGATCGTTGTCTTACTTTGGAATCTTCTATCAGTGAGCTTAATGGACAGCTTACAGAATACAAAGAGAAAGTAACCCAACTTGATTCACAGGTAATATCTCTCCCATTAATGGGGGTGTAACTTTGTTATGTATTTTGAAATATATAGGTAACTGTTATTACTTCTTGATAAATGAGTTGCATTTTTTGAGATGGTATTAATTTCAGTGAACTCTAAATTATTTGTGTGTCAAAATATTTGTTTTAGTTGAAGGCTAAGACTGAACTGCTCCTGTCATCTGAAGCATCTAAAGCTGCACAAAGAGCTGACTTACAGAATCATTTAGAAACTGCCCAACATGCTTTGCAGGATAAACAGCAGGTAAAAAAGTTTGTTTTTGTGTTTTGTCTTTCCTCAGAAATGTTAAAGCATTCTAATTGTCTTATGGTACATGTGTAGACCTAATGATGGTATCATCCTTTGTGAAAACCTGTATTTCAAGTATAAGGCATTACTTTGTAGTAGAAAATCTCCCGCTGCTTTAGGTGCATTAGTTCATTAATAATGTATATAACAAAGAACTTAAAATGAGTTCACAATACAACAAATATTGATTATGCTCAATGGATTGGTCCATAAGACAGCATAACTTTAAAGCAGTGTTTCTTAAAGTATGGGTTGGGACATTGGATATGTTTATTAAGGGTCAACACATGATTGTATGGTAAAACTAGCAAAGTTTGTCCAATCTTGATACTGCCGGTGTAATGGTTAAAGCTTGAGACTTCAAACCCTGCAGTTGTGGGTTCAAATTCCACTACTGAATCTGTGTGGGAAAGAGCAAGTCACATCTTCTGCATGCTCTCCAATTGGAAAAATAAAAGAGATGTAACTACAGTAATTATATCTCAAATGCTGTAAGTTTCCTTGGACAAAGGCATCCGCCAAATAAGAAATAACAATAATAATTTGGTGTACTATTTTTTGCAGTAATATGCCATGTGGAACATAGCATATTAATAGTACTTTTGATGCATCACAGGTAGCTTTCCTTTTTATAGTATGAAAATATTGTAAATATTCCCTTTGGTAACATCCTGTGAAATGCTCATTCTGAGACAACTGATAGCAAAAACCCATACAAAAATAGAAAAGAAATGAGGGAGTGACACAGACAACCTTGTGAAGTGAAGGGACCAAAGTACTAGTTTGAAATGGTAAAAAAAAATAATGGATGAGGCCCGAAAATCTATATATTTTCTGCGGTGTTTTAAAGGGTTAGTCAGTATAGTGGTGGTATATATAGTGCCATGGTAGGGTTTTATGCTATATAAAGATTTTGTGGACATACACAACCATTTGCTGTTATGGCATACTTTGGCATACATTGAATCCATAGTAAATCTGTAGCAGCGGTGCAAAGATGATTTTGTGTAAGTTTAACATAACTCAACAAGGACTAATTTCAGTTAACACTATTTGAAAGTGGTTCAGTAAATTTCAGTCTACTTATCGTGAGATGAACTTATTCGTTGGACCACTGAGAACTGTGAGAACACCAGAAATTACTGAAAGGATAAGACAGACTGCAGAGCAGCCTTCAGCATTCTGTACAGTGTCAATTGGTGGCATTAAACATTTTAAACTTGACTGTTCAAATAATTCTTCTTCAAGATTTATCTCGTCACCAGTATAAAATACAAATAGTGCATAAATTTTAGGAATAATTCAGCTATGTCTTTTGTACTCCATTTGTTGAACTGTTATCTGACACCATGGGTCAAGTAAGTAAGTTAGGCGACCATTTGTGATATCCTTTTCCAGATATTCATCATATCTTCATGCAGGGCCAGTTATAAAAAAAGTGTCTGTCATCTTAATAAACCTTACACTAACCTTTTATACTGGCAGTGATATACCTTAGAAATCTATTCCCTGATTTAAATAATAAAAAAAAAAAATCATTCTAAAGTCCCATTGGCTTCACCTGACCTCCATTCAAAAATGGTTTTGCTTTGATAAGACAAACATTGTATTAGTATAGACTACTTGTGGATCTTAAACCTTGCTGTGAAAATCCTCCAAAATTACTTTTTCTTCTCAACAAGTTTCTTCCTTTAAATATTTTTATTAAAATTCATTTGGGCAGTACAGTATGTTATAATACATTATAGATGAACAAAATATAGTTAATTCATGTATTTTAAATACATTTAATCACATGCCACATCAATCCCAATCAGAGTTGCCATTCTTCAACAAAAGAGATAGGAGGAAAAAAATAGAATAATGCGATATTAAATAGTCAGTGGTTAATAAAGTGGGTAGAAAGTTTTCAGAATTTAAATGAGATTAGTATTAGTCTAAAGGGTGCCAGGAAAGAATGGTGAAAATAAAGGGCTACCATACACTGAAGAGTTGATGCCTGTTAAGTAAATTCTTTTTTTTTTTTTAATTTCTTGTAGCATAACAATATTTGTTTTTTTTGGCTTCACATATAAATAAGTGTATAATCTAAGCAAAAGTAATATATTTTTCAGTTATTTGTTTGACTCAAAATAATAATTGTATGTTTGCTAACTGGCCAAATTCTGTCAGTATGGCGTGAATGAGTGACTATTGGCTTATTTATACACATGTTGTGACGAAAGTGTCTTTTTGTTGTGTTTTTTTATTCAGTGGCAAAGACCTTTGATTTTACAGAGTTTATGCTTTAACTGTGTGTCTGTGATGATGTTATGGTAATCTCATTTAAAACTATCATCATGCTTAGTTTTGGAATTATAAGGTGTAGTGCTTCCAGTTGCAGTGCTGATGTATAAATTGATCGCTTCAAAAAAAGGTGAGTGAAGCACACAAATGATTAATCATAAACCCATGAGTGTTACAATTTACTGTTGTTATCATTCTGATTAAGTATGGCAGAAGTTGTTAAGAAGGCAGCCAATGTCAAGTCCAATCGCAAAAATATATATAGTCTGTTACTTTTCACAACTGCCAGAAAGTTCATTAAATGACTAAATGATTTTGAATAAAATGGTGGATATGGTATACAAAGCAAATAGGGAAAAGTAAAATACTGAAACACAAAACAGTGCCTATATAGGTGAGACACCTTATCCATATTAAAGCAAAAAGCCACAATTGAATATATCAAAATATATAATTCCTTCAATAATAAAAATGTATTAAAGTAAAATACAGTGAGGAGAATACAGTCCAGTTTATTTAGAAGTTTTAATGAAAAGAGATGAAAATAATGAAAATATATTATGAAGATGTTGTTGTCCCATTAAAAAAACACAAAAAACAGACTGGTTATTAAATGATTACATGTTTTCTTTTAACTTAGGCAATAATCTTTCTCAGTGGACATAGAGCACTTTATAACATGACAAAGTTAGGTACTACTTTGTAGAAACTACTCTACCACTCACTACTACGCTCACACTCTCCCTTGTTCGCTCTCTCTCTCTCTCTCCAATTTCTGGACAAAAAAAAAAAACTACCTCCTGTTTGAAAATGGAATTTCTTTTGCTATGTTCAGACATTGGAACATAGTAGGGAAAGCCCAAAGGTCTTTGCATAGAGGAGTAAAGATGCAAAAATGTATTCATCTTGAATACCAAATGGGGAATAAAGCCTTCATTTTCTTGTCAAGAATAAAAAAAAAATACATACATTATTAGAATAATTGTTATGCTAAGGTCAAGTCAAACACTATTTCTGTTTTCCTGTATGACAATATGTTTAAATGTATTGTTGCAATAGTGGATCAAAGTTGTCTTTGTAATTGAGTACTAAATAAAAAGGGGATGTTATAGAGTAAGAGTCTGGATATTTGTGTTAGCTGTGAATCAGTATCATTAAAATTTTCAAAAAACATACCATCAATAATTTACTGGATGTGCATATACTGTATATTACATATTGAAGCAAAGGTGTGTGATATATTAGTAGCTAGAAATCCACACAGGGAGAAAATGTGTCCTGTATCTTGAAAGTAGTTTTTTTATTCCTAAGCTTTCAACAACCTACCAGGTGCCAGGGTTGTAAGGGGATGAATAAGATGGTGTGGATGGTCCTTTTCAATGCCAAAAGCAAAAAATGGAGCACAGAGACATGAAACCCAGTTTACGGCATTCTATGTAGTGCATGACCAACAACAACGACAATATTTATTTATATAGCATATTTTCATACAAATGATATAGCTCAAAGTGCTTTACAGGACAAAATAAAAAGACAAAATATAAGAATAAAATTAGGCAATACTAATTAACATAGCATACAAGTAAGGTCCGATGGCCAGAGAGGACAAGAAAAACAAAAAAAAAAAAAAAAAACTCCAGACTGCTGGAGGAAAAAAAACGAAATCTGCAGGGGTTCCAGACCACGAGACCTCCCAGCCCCATCTAGGCATTCTACCTAACATAAATAATCTCAGCCAGTCCTCATGGTTTTCAGGCTTCACATGGAAGAATAGCCTGTCGAATTTCTATTGGTAAGCTATTACAGATTTTAGGTGTATAACAGCAGAAGGCTGCCTCACCACTTCTTTTAACTTTAGCTCTTGAAATTATAAGTAGACACTCATTTGAAGATCTAAGGTTACAATTTGGAGTGTAAGGTGAATGGCAAAGCATAATCAGAATTTTCAAGTCAATTCTGCTGTTCTTCTAGGGGGCGATATCTCCCTAGTTGGAATAAGTTAGTTTGTAATTGCGGCGTTTTAAGTAACAGTAAAGCAAGTAAAATTCAGAGCTAATACCAAGAGTTCCAGAGAGCTGGCTGAATTGTGGCTATCAAATGAAAACACCATTAACAGACACCTGGACTTGAACACAGCATATACATGCTTAAAAAGAAGAACACTCAAATAATGAAAACATTATGACCAAAACCCTCTGAACCCCACCTTATTACGCCCCCCCCCCCCCCCTTTGTTATAGATTGCCTTTGATTCCTGTATGTTTAATCATTTTTAATCATTTTCCTCTGATGATAACAACTGGTAGGTTGTCGAAAGCTTTGTAATAAAAAAACATTTTAAGGTATGTGACTCATTTTCTTCCTTTGTAGATTTCTAGCTACTAATACTATATGTTCTGCAATGTGTATATGTATATGACAGTGGTGTAAAAGCATCTCTTACTGTAATCATTATGGTTTCAATCTACAACAACAACAACAACATTTATTTATATAGCACATTTTCATACAAAAAA
>JANRMT010062792.1:25852424-25900134 GCA_026402145.1 Polypterus bichir lapradei | reverse complement strand
GAGGAAGCATGTACAGGAAGTAAAAAGACACATTGTCCGCAGAACCCGCGAAGCAGCGAAAAATCCGCGTTATATATTTAGTTATGCTTTCATATAAAATCCGCAAAAGCGAGGGATTACTGTATAGCAAAATACCTGCACTTTGCAGCGGAGAAGTAGTGTGTTAAAGAAGCAATGAAAAAGAAAAGGAAACATTTTCAAAATAACGTAACATGATTGTCAATGTAATTGTTTTGTCACTGTTATGAGTGATGAGTGTTGCTGTCATATATATCCATACATATACACATATATATACACACGCACACATATATACATACATATATACACATACATCCACATATATATATACTGTATATATATATATATACACATACATACATATACACACATACATATACATACACACACATATATACACACAAATATATATATATATATATATATATATATATATACATACACACACACATATATAAACATATATAAACACACACAACTATCGTATATGTTGAAGTTCTATTTAAATTTTAAATAGAAGGAATTTTTATTTAGTCAACAGAATATTATTCCGGAATAAATCAACTCAAACCTTAAATAACTTATAATATTTTGCTCTCCATAAAAATATATCCTGTCTAAATTATACAAGTTAGAAATAAAGTAAATGTTAAAAGAACAAACGTTCAAATTTCTTTACTCTTATGTAATTTTATATAAAAAATAAACTTAAATTTTAAATATCCCAAAAGATTTTGCTCTCCATAAAAATATATCCTGTCAAAATTATACAAATTCAAATATGAACATGGTGCATAACAAAACCTGGAAACATAAATAAAATTTGTTCTTTTCAGCAATAACAAATCAAATCATTCAGTTGTCTTTGCTCTTATGTCATTTTATCAGATTTGGAAGCCTGGCATCTTTTTTTGGCAACAAGTTTGTTTATGTTTGGTGTGAGGTTCTGTGTTTTGGAGATTCTCAAGATGGCCTGCAGGTGCTCATCAGTGAGGCGACTCCTGTGTGCTGTTTTGTTAGTCTTCATCACTGAGAAGAGCTTCTCACACAGATATGTGCTACCAAACATGCACAAGCTTCGAGCCGCATATAGACGGAGCTGGAGCATTTCTGCGGGAATGGAGTGAATAAACTGTGCGGGCCGTGCAGTATCGTACTTTGCCTTCAGTGTGCCATTACACTGCAGCTCAATCACCTCCATCTGAATCTGCACAGGTGCAGTTTCCACATCGACAGCAAATGGGTTGCGAAACAACTCAAAATTCTTTTTTTGTTCTTCAAAGTCACCAAAGCGCCGTGTGAACTCAGTGCGCAGTGCGCTCAGTTTATGAACAAAGTGCGTATTTGGGAACACCGTAGTGTCGACTTGGTTCAACATTACTTGGCAACAGGGAAAGTGGGGCAAGTTGCACTGATGCATTTGTGTCTCCCATAAAAGTAGCTTCACTGGAAATCACTTTGTGATTGTGCACGGGTAAAAACGTCTGCTGAAGTGTCAGATTCTTCTTTAACTCTTCTGCTTTCTGTATCTTGTGCATTGCATTCAGGTCTTTCAGGTTATCTTGATGTTTTGTCTCATAGTGCCGTCTTAGATTAAATTCTGCAATTACACCCACATTTGCTCCAGAAATGAGACACACGGGTTTACCGGCAATGTCAGTAAACATATACAAAGCCTCCCATCGGTTTTTAAAGGCTCTATGTTCAGAATCACCTTTTCTCTTCGGCATCGTGTGGGCTAGCTTTGCAATAACTTGCAGCATCATAAGCTAGACTTGATTAACGTGGTAAGTGTTCGGCAAGGCAGCTGAAGCGCTGCATTATGGGATCTGTAGTTTATTGTGTTAGCAGCGCTTCATATCCCCGGGCCATTAATAACAATAATACAGTATATAAAATGATCTCGCGGGCCGGATATAATTACACGCCGGGCCGGATGTGGCCTGCAGGCCTTGAGTTTGACACATATGGACTAAATAGAACTTCAAAAGATATATTTTTTCAAATGTGATCGCGCAATTCAGATAGAGTTGACGCGCACTACAGTACATCGAGCCCGCGTGCTATTGTGGTTTTGCCTGCGTGCCTCAATAAGTCATCCTCCCCTCGTTCTTACTTTTTTACCGTTCATCTAATGAATACACTGAGTATGGCTTTACCAAAACAATCATTGATGGCGAATAAAGTATCCATTATTCGAGTATGTAGATCGGGGTATATATATACATATATATATACCCGCGTATCGCAGCGGAGAAGTAGTGTGTTAAAGAAGCTATGAAAAAGAAAAGGGAACATTTTAAAAATAACGTAACATGACTGTCAATATACAGTAATTGTTTTGTGAGTGTTACTGAGTGTTGCTGTCATCAAGGACTTGATTTATCATTATTTCTTTCAATCAGGTTCTTATTTGTAGAATGTGTTGTGTTCAAGTTACATTCCGTGTTTGTCAATCGTTGTAAAGATGACAGGTTTCATTCATCGATTCGTTTCTTACTGCATCAATAAACAGCTTGTCGTCTTCTTTATCTGAGACCTGACACACTGCATGCACGGGTTTTTTTTTTTACACTGCCTTCCTTTAGCGGGACATTGACTTTTTCCACCATGTGCTTTGTTTCCGCAGTAGCTGCACTTATGAATATGCTTGTATGTATGAGACGCTTCATATTTTTTTGCTGCCTTTTCAATTGTGTAATTCAGTTTTTGTTCAGCGCTCTTTGGAACTGTTGCTTTTTGTCTGTGCACTGCGTCAGTTCACGTGAGCCGCTCGGTGTACATGCATCGAAGTTTCCCAGCTGTGCTGGTGCCATCTCGTGTTATGTCCACGGCTGTATCTAATGTTACCTAAGTCCCGGCACTTAAAACTTTCTCTCGCAGTTTCGCTGAGTTTGTGCCAAACACCACCCTGACCATCTCATCTTCCTCTGCATAAGCACAGTCCTTCACCCGTGAATATTTAGTGGCAGTGTTTCTATTGGATTGCCGCAGACGGACGGCCTTATATGGGCAGGCACTAAATTACAAACGCCAGCGGCAGCCTGTCTATGAACTTAATTTAAAGTTTAGGTTTACATCGTGCTTTGTTTCCGAAGTAGCAGAACTCATGAATATGGTTGTATATGTCACTCGTTTGCTTCTTATTGTTTCGCTGCCTTCTCAATTATATGATGCATGTTTTCTTCAGCGCTTTTTGGGGCTCTTCCTGGTTTTCTACATACTGCGTGGTTACGTGGGAGGCGTGATGATGTCACACGAAACTCCGCCCCCACGGCTTTCAAGCTCATCTCCATTACAGTAAATGGAGAGAAACAGCTTCCAGTTATGACCATTACGCGTAGAATTTCGAAATGAAACCTGCCCAACTTTTGTAAGGATGCTGTAAGGAATGAACCTGCCAAATTTCAGCCTTCCACCCACACGGGAAGTTGGAGAATTAGTGATGAGTCAGTGAGTGAGTGAGTGAGTCAGTCAGTCAGTGAGGGCTTTGCCTTTTATTAGTATAGATAAAAACCAAACAGAGAACTTGATTGGATATTATTGCAGTGCTTCGCACTAACTAAAAAATTGTCATTTTATAACATTAGATTTAACACTAGAATTACCAGAGCCTACGAGAAAACTCGTAAATCATGCCCGCCTTAAATCCATTCGCACCTCTCCACCAGGGTCTTTTGTCCTGTGAATGTGCCGATCAAGACAAGCAGCAAGCAGCTGGCTATTCCATCCCCCACCGTCACAGAACGTTCACTAAGTTTTCCCAGGTCATGCCTTGTTTGATTATCTGGGAGTGAGTGAACTGCTGGAGTTTTAGAGTGGAAATAATAGATCGTTATTTGGAACACATGCATTTCATGTGTGTTCCATTTCTACACTAATCTATGCAAACACATTGTTAAAACAGAATAGTACCAATCACAGAACATCATCGCACTAATGCAGTATTATTTGAAAACGAACAGCGTCAGATCGGGTGTGAATTTACGCTGGTGCTGTTACTTAGAGTCAGATCAGGAGAGGCAGGTGGGCGGGGCGGGGTGTTAGAGTGTGATCGTCATTGACAGAATAAAACTCAAAAAAGCTAACTTTTACAAGTACGATAAATTTATACCCAATGTACCATATATTTGTCTCTTTCTTTTTTTTCTCCGTGCTGCAAGAACCATCTTTCCTACATTACGATGTGTGTACCTGTTGCAATGCGCACACTTTTCTCTATGCTGTGGTTTCTATTACATTGAAAGGGCACTTGATACTGACTCAGTTTACTTTCCTGGGGAAGCGGCTGTCCTGGAACAGAAGCTTGTCGATGTTGCATCCTCCTTTTCTTTTTCCATCGCCTTTTGTAGTAAGATGCAACAACGAAGTCCCTCTGCAATATGAGCCATGAACACTCTTCTTTTCACAGTGGCCCCCATGTATGCCTTGCACAGTACATTTGCGTTGATCCTGCTGCACTGAATAAGCTCACGCCTTCTGGTGCACAATGTCGACGCAGCATAAAATGGTCATAAAATGATTTCTTCAAAATGTCACAAATTCCCTAGTCTGTGTTTTTTTTTTTGACATCATATCCATAAGGAGCAGGAACACTCAATAAAACTGAATAAAAAAAATAAGTGACGGTGAGATACGAAGAAGGCAGATTCACCAGTGTTTGTGTGTCAGCTTTTAACCCTCCAGATCAGAGAATGTCCAGTTCCATTGCCTCAAAACACTACTCACGTGTACAGTTATTCCCAGTTTCAAATAAAAACTAACAGCGTCAGATCCCTAGGGCGGTAGTATGTATTGTGATCATGAGAGAATAAAAGTAAAAAAAGGTAACTTATACAAGTACAGTACTATAAATGTACACGGTCTGTTACAGACGCAAACCAAATGTATGTGTGTACTGTATAATTTTAACAACTAGCAAAATACCCGCGCTTCGCAGCAGAGAAGTAGTGCGTTAAAGAAGTTATGAAAAAGAATAGGAAACATTTTAAAAATAACGTAACATGATTGTCAGTGTACAGTAATTGTTTTGTCACTGTTATGAGTGTTGCTGTCACCAAGGATTTGATTATCATTATTTCTTTCAATCAGGTTCGTATTTGCAGGATGTGTTTTGTTCAAGTTATATTCCGTGTTTGTCAACCGTTGTAAAGATAACAGGTGTTCACTACCCAAATCAATACTCGTGAATCAAAGATGTTTAACAGGCATTCCCGGTATTAAGTTGTGGATTTGCCTGCGAATATTTAGCAGCAACGTGTCTATGAAGTTAATTTAAACTTGAGCTTTACACCTTGCTTTCCTATTGATATGTCTACAAAGGCTTGTTCATATTCAAAGGGTTGTTCCTTTCTTACTGCATCAATAAACAGCTCGTCTTTCTCTTTATCTGAGACATCACACACTGCATGCACGGGTTTTCCTTTCCCAGTCCTGCAAAGTCAGTTCACTTCAGCCGCTCGGAGTACATGCATCGAAGCTTCTCAGCTGTGCTTGTGCTATCTCGTGCGATCTCGCGATGTCCACGGCTTTATTTAATGTTAGCTCAGACCCGGCACTTAAAAGTTTGTCTCGCACTTTTGCTGAGTTTGTGCCAAACACTATTCTATCCCTGACCATCTCATCTTCATTTGCATAAGCACAGTCCTTCACCAGTAATTTTAACTCCGTTACAAAGTGATGAAAAGTCTTGTTTATACCCTGCGTCTTCTCATTAAACTTGTATCTCGCGAATATCGTATTCGTCGAAGGCATGACAAACGCCAGGGGCAGCCTGTCTATGAACTTAATTTAAACTTAAGGTTTACACCGTGCTTTGTTTCCACAGTAGCTGTACTTATGAATATGCTTGTATTTGTCACTTGGCTCATATTCTTGTGCTGCCTTCTCAATTGTGTAATATGTTTTTTTGAACAGGTTTCATTCATTGAAGTGATCACCCCCCAAATCGGTAGTCGTGAATCTAAGAAGTTTAACAGGCATTCCCGGTATTAAGTTGTGGATTTGCCTGCGAATATTTAGCGGCAGCCTGTCTATGAACGTAATTTAAACTTAAGCTTTACACCTTGCTTTCCCATTGATATGTGTACAAAGGCTTGTTCAGCGTCAGAGGGTTGTTCATGTCCTACTGCATCAATAAGCAGCTCGTCTTCCTCTTTATCTTAGACATCACACACTGCATGCATGGGTTTACTTTTCCCAGTCCTGCAAAGTCAGTTCAGGTGAGCCATTCGGAGTACATGCATTGAAAGTTCTCAGCTGTGCTTGTGCCATGTCGTGCGATCTTGCGATGTCCACAGCTTTATTTAATGTTAGCCAAGACCCCGCACTTAAAAGTGTCTCTCGCACTTTCGCTGAGTTTGTGCCAAACACTAGTCTATCCCTGACCATCTCATCTTCGTTTGCATAAGCACAGTCCTTCACCCGCGAATATTTCGCGGCCGCGTGTCTATTGGATAGCTGCTGACGGACGGCCTTATATGGGCAGGCACTCAATTACGTGGGAGGCATGACGATGAGGAACGCAACTCCACCTCACACGGCGACCGAGCTGCAGGCTATGGCCGAATATATGTATGTAAGTAGGTTCCAGTTATGACCGTTACAGGTAGAATTTCGATATGAAACCTGCCTAACTTTTGCAAGTAAGCTGTAAGGAATGTGCCTGCCAAATTTCAGCCTTCTACCTACATGGGAAGTTGGAGAATTAGTGATGAGTCAGTCAGTCAGTCAGTGAGGGCTTTGCCTTTTATTAGTATAGATAAGAGCAGCTCACTACTGAAAACGGCAAATATAGGAGGCCGTGGGGATCGAACCGGTGGCCCCTTGATTACAGCAAATCTTACTGCTGCGCCACAGAAGCTGTTGTATCGCTCTTGAACCTTTTGTGAAAGTGTTTATTTGATCTTTGGACTTCAGGCTTCACACATTCTATAGTTTATGCCTACATTTTGCAACATTTACTAAAATATGAAAAAGTTTCTGTTTTAACAATGTGTTTACACAGATTACTGTAGAAACGGAACATACATGAAATGCATGTGTTCCAAATAATGATCTATTATTTCCACTCTAAAACTCCAGCAGTTCACTCACTCCCAGATAATCAAACAAGGCATGAGCTGGGAAAACTTAGTGAACGTTCTGCAATGGTGGGGGGTGGAATAGCCGGCTGCTTGTCTTGATCGGCACATTTACAGGACAAAACGGATTTAAGGCAGGCCAGATTTACGAGTTTTCTCGTAGACTCTGGTAATTCTAGTGTTAATAAATAAAATACTATCTACATTGTTTTTTGTTTCTGTCATAGCAGTCAGCTGGCCTGCAAAATATTTCTCCTATTTTTGCCGGTCCGCAGGTATACAAAGATTGAAGAACGCTAATCTAGATCATTTATAAAAGGTGTCAAGGGTTCAGCTTCAACTACTTGACTTGGTAGTTTCTTTCAGATTGTCACAATCGAGTATACAGTCGACCCTTGATATACGACCGGCCTGACATGCGAACAACTTGATTTACGACCAATATTTTTGTTCTGATTAACGACCAACATCTTGCGTTATGACCCGAATGCGGTCATGTGTATCCGATTGTGCGAATGAAAACACACAGCTGAGAGCGTTCATAAGCGTCAGTCGGAGCCCAGATACATGTGTTTTTGGACGTAATTTCGATCAGTGCAGTGATTTATCTATATATATTTAATTCACTAAGACCATGGCAAGCAAGACACATAATAGATAAGGGAGGAAGAGAAGGTAACAAAGGTAAAGAAAGCAATTGTTAAGGGATGTTAGCTACCGGGCTGGCGCGCCACATGATGATGTCATCAGGTTGAGTCAGCACCGGCTTGCTTTGGAGTGTATTATTACAGCAGTTCACAACACGACCAGCTTTGAACTGAGTTCTCGACTACTGTCATTATTAACTTGAGAAACAGCGATCACAATCGAAACGAAGAAGGAAATTGTGCGGAAATATGAGAGGTGTTCACGTGACCGATCTCGCTAATATGTACAGCATGTCGAAATCCACCATCTCGACAATTTTACAAAGTAAAGATTTGCATAAGGAGGCTCCTTCTAAACAATAACCACCTTCCGTTTCATTCTCCTCCTCCTCCCTTCCTGCAGCCCAAAGATGTCAAATTAAATGGTGAGTACAGTATGAAATTGTTGTTTTTGGTAGGCTGGGCACTTTTTATAACTTTTTGGTTAGTACATTAGAAAAATTATTGGTGTTTTTGTAAATTATGCACATCATACAACCCTTTTTTATTATGAAAAGGTTAAGTAAGTGTTGCTGTGGGAGGTTCAGAGCGCATTATGGGTATTTCCATTATTTCTTATGGGAAAAATAGTCTTGACTTACAATCAACTTGAGTTACAACCAGCACTCGCGAACGAATCAAGTTCTTAAGTTAAGGGTCCACTGTATATGGATACTGTCTTGAAATAACTTTCAGTTAATTTCCACTTGTTTCTTTAAATATTTAATGTTTAACTACAAGAATTCTGATGTAACAACTTTATCAATATATTTCAGTATACTGAAGAGCTCTAATTGGCAGTCTTCAAGGTTAAAGAGACTTAATTTCCTTTTTTGTACACTTGTTTAAATGTCTGTCTCTGCATAGATTCTAATGTCCCTTTGTCTTTTTCATGTACTTTAAATATTAAGGAATTTTTTTTTGTGTTGCTCAACAGAGAAAGCAAATGGTGAACCATGTAATTTAAGTAAGCATGAGATTTCAGTTTTTGATTTTTAATACATTTATAAACTTGTTTGAAAATATGTCTTCACTTTGTCCTGGAGTATTTAAGTGTAGATTGATGACCAAGATGACAAGTTTAATAATTTCAAACTAAACATACAACACAATAAAGTGTGCAGAAAGTCAGAGTAATTTTTTTAAAATCTACTGTTATGTACAGTAAGTTCTTTTCTAAAGGTGAGGTCACCCTGTGCAGACATTCCAAATGGGAGAAAGTTTACATACAGCACTAATTGTATTGTTGGGCTGGGCTTCAGATCCACATTGCAGTATGCTATAAGCTACATCAGAGACTGTGCAAACTCTGAATTAAATTATTCTAAAAGGCTATATACTAAATACTAATGCTAATAATACTGCATTTAGAATAATATATATATATATTTAGTATAGTATACTATCACTGATCCATAGCTGTGTAATCTGAGTACTCCCTGAGCTAGTTAACTGATCAGTGAGGTCTGATATTTTAAATATTTTCTTATAATACTTAGATACTTGTATTACTAGCAGAATATGAGATATATTTCAGTTAAAGGAAACTTAAAATGTTTCTTCTGGCATAGCTATTTCTTTCCGCATTATATTGCAAATTAAATTGTCATACAAACAAAAAATTATGTTATACTCTATCAGTTATTTTTTATGTAATAATTTGCTTCTTTTAAGTAATTCTTATCAATTACAGTACATAGTTATAGCATTATTGTATAATATGTTTATTGTTGCCTTCAAAATATGCATAATTTGAATTAATAAATTCAATTAATAAATTGGCAATACTTTGTAAACTTGCATGTAATTAATTTTTTTTCCCTATGCATTAGGGGGAAAATTACACTGTGTATCTCCTAAATTGTTTTATCTATTTTGATTTCTGTATAAAGTTGTTAAACTGAATCCTTATTTTACTTGTAATCTTAGGTTAACTAATACAAAAGCAGATCATCAAAAAGCTTCTGTGAATCTTACAGAGGCTAAACAGAAACTTGCTTGCTTGGAGGAAGAGAAGCAACGCCTGGAAAAGGAAAAAGATGACTTAAAGAAAGTACATGAGGATCTAGAAAACCAGTGTCGAACATTAACAGAAACTCTAGGACAAGCTCAAGATCGCAATGTACTATTGTCAAAAGAACTGGCAACCATGAATGAGAACCTCACAAATACTACCCAGGCCCTGACAGAGTCGAAATCACAGCTTGAAAAAGAAAGACAACTTGGAAAAGCAGCATTAAAGGAAAAGGTTTGTAAACTAAAATTTTATTTAAAGCCCATTGATATTAATTATTTAACTACTCACAAGATCTGACTACACTCATCAGTTTTCAGCTATTTAAAAATTGAGTGATTGATTGATTGCTGGCAACACTACTTAAAGACTTTAAACATGGACAGGTACATGGTATTCCATTTAGTGAACCTTGCTTTTTTAATTTCTTTATTTGCTTTAACTCAATTAGGGCATTTTTATGGCATTGGCAAGACATTTGTCATTTCATTTTTGTGAATGGTAAGTGAAAAGCCCCCCTGCTGCACATTATCTAATATACAGTGCTGATTTTTTTTTCCATTGTAACTGCAAAACAAGTTTGTTTTTTTTTGTGTCCCAGAAATCCATACACTTACAAAACAAAACTGAAATATTTTGTAGTAGAACACAATTTAATAACATTTTACATACTGTGTGCACTTGAAATTTAAGAAGCATATATATGAGGATGGAACTTAATTATAAAAATGAAGGATTTGAATGGAATTATATAGTACTGTATGTTAAATTAAAATTTATTGTAAAAAAAAAAATAATTGTGCATATCTAATGCTGTATAATTTTGAGGCTTTATATTTAGTTAATTCAGTGTTGCTCCATTTAGCTATTTGCAGAACTGAGCAAGAACTGTTTGAAATTTTTTTCAGGGGGAGATGCTAAAATTTCTAATAATACTCTTCATCAGATTTTAAAACAGTAGTGATAAATTATTACCAGATTCTAAAAAGCTTTTCATGCAGAAAATTAGATTTTTCTAGTTTTAGATAACCATGCTTGCCAACCCACCAGCCTGCGCTACGCGCCAGCCACTTCTCATCTCTGCCTCTCACGTATTTGGATTTCGCTTTCACCGAGCAACAAACGTTTTAATTCTCACGGATAGGCCTCTTCTTTGGGAAGAAACACTACTTTTCCCTGATGGCAACACTAATTAGACGATCTACAAGTCTCCTACATAAACTTTAAAGCCAAACAATATCAGCATACTTCTGTCATATCATCTATGTCCATATATTCAATCTCTTTTTGCTGTTTCGTTATTTTACCGAGTAATAATTTCTGTTTGTTAGTGCTAATGTGATCTTTACTATCAGTTTTTTGAGACTTTGAAATTTTAGTACTTTCATAATCTCTGACCTGCTGTGCATGTGTATCGCGCCAACGTTTTTGAACCTCTTTACGGCATTCTACTTTGTCTTCTACTTTTTGTCTTTTATTTCCAACCCCGCTTGGAGCTGAGAGCACAGGAACTGTGTCGAAAAATAGCATTAGCATGAATGAGAAGTGATTGGACTGTGAGCGTTGTAAATGTTAGAGAGGAGGGCAGGACTTGTCAAAATCTCTTGGCAAAAAGTCTTGTCTCGCTGGACCTGAAATTATCTCTTGCGGGAGTTAAAATTATCTCAGAGAAAGTCTCGTCCTAGGATTTCCTTTTATAATAGAGAGATATATTGAGAGACATTCTCATTGAATTATTTAGGGTGGATTAGAATTTTTCCAACTGCATAATGTTATCCCATGTGGTTTAAGTGCAAGTAAAGTTATTAAATGATTACAAGCATTTGTAAATCCTTCAGAGAATCAATTAGTTTTTCCAAAGTGGTTCAAGTATATGACATTTCCAAAGCATATGACCTAACAGTCTGATGACATTGTTAACATTTAAAGTTTTGGCCCAAAATAAATTTAGATGATTTGACTCATGCAGCATTTCGTTTGAATTAAACCGTGCTTTATACACATTGTTGAAGACTATTTCTTATTGATACCTGAATTCCATTCATTATCTGAGATTCTGAGTGAAAGTTCTCATACCCAGCATTGTCTAACATGATCTAGAGGTTATACCGGCTTGACAAAAGTTAATACAGGAGCAATATTTGCAGACTCTGGTAGGTTTATTACTAGCTACTCTAGTTTCAATCATAGATATTAGTGGGTGGTTGGAAAAGCTGGGCAAGGTTTCTTCTGACGATTAATTTAAGACAGAAAAAGCAGTGTGCTACTGGACATTTATATTTGAAGTGTAGTTCCATGCTTGTGTAACCATTGTCTATGTAAAATTCTCTAAAAGTGTGGATTCCTACCATGAATTACATAATGTGTACACAAAGAATGCAGAAATGTATCATTATCAAGCACAGGAACAGAAGAGAATTCCGTCTTGGTCTTAATATTTCTTCTACACTGGTACCATATTTTGAGAAAAGGATGCAACACTGTATTGTTACTAAACTGGCTAGCACATGCCTAGGTATACAGAGAGGAGACTGAACATGGTTTCTTTCCATGGCTATCTAAGGAGGCTTAATTTATTTGCTTTTTGTTGTCTTACATAATCTTAAAATACATATAACTCACAACACATTAATAAAACTGAAAGTCAGATACTGCCATACCTCCCTCTGTTATTTCTTTTGTAGAGTCATCTGTTAAATATGTAGGATTATTGTGTTTCAGATGAATAAAGTTACTAACATTTTAAAAAGTAGAGTATTAGTATACATACAAAGGGATATTCTGAGAAATGTCGCTTTGGAATATGTTCATTTTTACAATATTAATTGTGCCAGGTAAACTAAGTTGATAATATGGGCACACATTAACATTTTGTTTCATTCTTTATTTCATATTTCAGAATTTAAAATTGACTAGATCTGTACATTTTCTTGTAACATTGACCTTAGATCAGTGTATTCCACCATTATTCCATGTTGACAACCCCATGAGGATCTTCAAAGATTTTCTCGACTTCCATCATAACTTGCATGTTTATATGCATATGTAAATAGAAACCTTAGATTAACTGTGTAGATAAGGACATACCTTTTTAGAAGTCAACACAGAAAGGTCCAGATCCAATATGTAGATCCAGCTGTTGTCAAAAATGCCCAAACTCCAAAAATGTGTAAAATTCAAAGGCCATTTAGCAGCTAAGTAATGTGTCTTTCAGTTTCTGAGTTTTCCATAGTGGCATTCCCAAGATTTTAGTGAAGAACTCTGACAGATAGTTTGTAGTATTTTTACATTCTAACTCTTAAGGATAGACTCTGTTAATTTGTTTCAAAGAAAATAATTGTATTTTCTGTAGGCTCACTGTTTCATTTACTGCACTCACTATATGTGCCAAATGTTCAGTCCGAAATGTTAACATATATTTTTATTATCACACTGGGAACCTAAACTATCCACATAATTCACATTTTTTTTTATTTTATCCTAATGTTTCACTTGTACTTTCACCCCTTTTTTGTTTTGTTTTAACCCTACACCAGTTCTTTTATATTCACAACCAGCTGATTATCAGCTTCCTCAGTTCTTTCAGTTTAGGATTGTTTCTATAATATTTTGTTCAGTGCTCCAGTGGTGTCTCATCACTAGTTGGTAGAAGTGTTGAATTTGTAGAGAAAGACAGTGAGTGAGTGGCTGCTCATCAGAGAGTGTGATAGCTGGATCCCTCCAGGAAATGCAGTGCCTGGCATCTGTGGGCCTGAAGATTTCAGTGTACTCTGTTCCCTTGACAGTATGACTTCTAGTACTACACGTAAATCATTCACCTCCCCTTGTTTAGGATTTCATCACTTATTTTGTCTTCAGGGGCTCTTCAGAAGGTTGCCATTCAGGGTAATAGTGTGCTCTATGCTATGGGAAACATCAGCTGTAATAGAATGCAACATATCTCAAATATTTTAAGTGCAATGAAGTTAAAGCTGTGCTGCTAAAGGAGACTTGTATCGTGCGTCTGTACACAACAAAGAGCAAACATTTTGTAAAGTGTATAAATTAACTGGTACATTGTGCTATGTTAAGTTTGTTTTGTAGTTTAAAAACTTGTATTAAGATGAGAATTAGTGATCCTTAGCAGCAACCTTTTCCATTATTTTTTATTAGAGAAATAGCCCCGCTATGTGTTGTTCAGTTTAACATCACACTTTTTTGGTCTGTATGACCACTGTGTAGTCAGGTCTGCCTGATTAGGTTTTTCAAGTTGTGTAATTTATAATACCTTAATGACGAAGAAGAAGATATCTTTGTACAGAGCTCTAAAATGATATATTTATACTTCCAGCTTAATTGGCTTAGTTAATGGTATATTGCGGATAACAGACTGCTTAGGATAGCCAAACTGTTTGATAGTTTATTTATTTTTATTTTTTTTTTTGTTTTCAATATGTTCAAAATAATTTTTCACAAATGAAGAACATTTTCTTGTTACATTGGTGTAGGTGGTTGTTTATTGACATATAAACTTAGGATAAGGAAGAGTAAAGAGTAAAATAGGATATTTTATGAGATACAGAAATGTGTGATGTGCAGTTTGCTGAGACCACAGATGTCAGTGGTTTACTTGATGTAAACTAAAGCAATGGGTAACAGAGGGTAGAAACATTAAGTGAAACACAATGAAATGGAAAATATGGTTGTCATGAAAGGGGTTTGAGAAAGATGGGTATTTTCAGGCTGAACAGACTGCTTTGCAAAAATTTTAAAAACATGCCTACTCGATATTTTTTGAAAATTATATTAATGTTTTACTGTTTTCTTTTTGCTTGTTTTTAAGGAAAAATCTCATGAACAGTTTGCAAAAGACCTTCAAAAGAAGGCTGAAGCTACAGCTACAGAAGTCATCGAACTTCAAAGTTTACTGGAACGGAACGCTGAGGTAATTTTCTTCCAATGTGATTTTTATGTTTAAAAATGTAGTTTAATTTGTGCATAGAATATGAACACTGTTATTACATGAAACTTATCATGGTTTTGGTGTTTAATATAAAAAAACAAGTTTCCAAGATTCTTATTTCAAAAAGTTCTCACCTGACATTTTACTTGTTAGCACTGAACTTTATGGCCCCCGTTTTAAGAAATAATGTTTGATACAGTTACACAACAAATTCTTTTTGCATGTCTAAGTAAATATTTCGCATTTTAGTCTGATCAAACTAATTGGATTGGCAGGATTCTCCTTTCATAAACACATGCTGTTTTTGCAGTATTATTTACATTGCATGGTTAATTTATTTTCCACAATTGTACACAGAAATACAGTTAAGTCATGTTAATCAAATTTGCAACTTTATGGTCATCAGGTACTTTTACAGACAATCAAGTCTTCAAATTGTCTACTGCCTAAAACACATGTGACTCTTGTATTTTCAAAATTCCTAGACACATTTTTGCTTGCCAATATTGTCAATCATGTTTGACTCAAATCATACAATTTGTGGAATATAATATCTTAATCACACATTAATTACAAATCAGATGTAAATTGTATAGTTTTCAAAGCCCATATAGTTTTTAATTACCAACATAGCAAAACTACTGCATTGCTGTTATCTAAATTTACACTTACTAAATCAGCATTGTGAATCCCTGTCACACACATTCTACAAACAAATGATGCAGTCACCACCTTCAAACTACCCTGCACCTTTTATGCACTCATTTTTGACCACCCATGCGCTGGTTTATGTTTTTCCCCAATACCTTTCACATGCTATATGTCAAGTCATGCATCTCCTGCTTTACCTCCAAGGCTAGCATTCCATTTGAATTTCTCTCCTATAATTCTGCTTGCTTTTTGCCAACAATTAGAGATGACCATATATTATATAAGAGCTCCCATGACAATCCTTGATGTGTTTGTCTGTTTACCACCTCCATCACTAACTAGCAGTCTACTCAGACTGGATCACTGGCTGAATACCAACTTTGACTCAAAACTACCCCTATCCTCATGTCCTCTCCTGGACATAGATTGTGCTTCCCAATATATTGACATCACCATAGACACTGTCCACACTTAATTTTTTAACACCCACCTCAACATCTCTTGCAGCTCACTTTCTAGATCTACAAATTCATATTGCATCTTTTTCCCTTTATTGGATGCTTTTGCTGCATTTGAATAATATAATAAATAAGATTGCAACTGTTATTCCCTTCCCATGCATGAATCCAGACTGTACTTTGCTTTCACTTGATCCCTAATTCTTTTCTCTAACACTCTCTCAGCCATGTAATTTACATGCCCACAAAAATAGAATAGTATGATATGACCCACACTGTTTTTGATCGCAGTTTTCTTTGTACACATGAATGAACACATTTCTTTTTCAATCTTAGAATCCTCTGTTCACACACAATCAGGTTGTACAGCCCTGTCAAGCTTTCAATAACAGGACCTTCTGTTACTTTCATCATTTCCAATGACACTCCAGTTGCACCCAAAATTTACCCATTGTCATCTTTTTCATCATTTTTGGCCTTCCTTTTCAAGGATTTACATCTTAGTTCTGCCATTTTCTCAAAATAAGCACAATTGTCTCATTTGTTCTCTTCATTGACCCAATATCTCCAAGTATCCATTTTTAACAATCCCAATGTTGATATCAGCAGCTTTTAAATAATTCACATCCACTATACCCTGTCTTTCTTTGCTTTCTTCTTTTTGTTCTCATTCTGCAGCTCACTTTTTGAGCCCTCTCAACTGCTTTTTTAGCATTTTGCTTTGCTTCCTTATAATAAGGTCACATCCCCCCTACATGTTGCAGAGGGTGACTAAAGGAGGTTGGTATCATAAAGGGCTCCCAGCATTAAAGTTTTCTGCTTCTTTGATGAGTTCCCAAAATAAGAGTTAAAAAGAGATATTGTAAGACACATACTAAATATATCAATATGTTTTATTCTCTTTTTTCACACCTCACATGTGATCTGCTCTGTATTAAAGATAAATTATTTATGTTCTGTCAAGCTGCATGCCCTGTTTTTCCACAGTATTTGCAGCTTTCTACATATACATTTGTAATGGACTTTTTTACTTGCAGATGGAAAGAGAATTAAAATCACAAATAGCAGGAATTACTGCAGAACTGTCAAAGACACAAGGTCAGCTGAAAGCAAAGGAGAAGGAGGAGCAGCAATTGTATGCAAAACTAAAAGAATCTCAAGAGTCTGCTGTTCAAGAGAAGAAAAAATTGGAAACACAGCTGTCTGTTATGCACAGCAATGTGTCAGAAAAGGTATAGAGAAATATTCCATCAAAAGTGAAGAAAGTGATATTATTAATCATGGAATTCTTTAGCTTAGTTTTTTTTCTTTTTGACTGCAGTTCTAAATAAAATCAATGTGGTCCAATAATAAACATTGTGGATGCACAGATGTTTTTAATCAGAGGTATATGTGTTCTTTTAATGAATATAGATTGGTCAAATTTCTTTCTTGTAGTTTTAAGATGGACTGCACTATAAACAGAGTAATTCTATTGGACAATCTCAATTTACAGTATTAGGTTTCATGAGCAGCGTTCTACTCCAAATTATAAAAAAAAAAGTCCTTGTCTTGAAACATGTATTGTCAATTTATAGCATTTTAGTTCATACCTTCCTCATACTAGGTTTAAAACTTGTACATCATATCATAAAAGAAATCACAAGGTGATTTTGTGATTGATTTTGTTCCTTTTTTTTGTAGACTTCAATTGAAAATAAATTAAACAGTCAGTTGTTGACTGTAACTGAAGATCTAAAAGCAGAAAAACAGAAGTCAAGTGAAATAGAGAGGCATTTTGAAAGTGTCAAAGAAAGTCTAACAAAACTGCAGTCTGACTTGTATGGAAAGGAATCTGAGCTTTCCGCAACCAGGCAAGATCTTAAGGTGACTGTTTTTCCTCAATTAGTATTTTTTTTTAAACCAGCAGATAATAGATGGTTGAAATTTATTATATTTCAAATTGCATGCAATATTTCAAAAGAACTGTGTAATTAATTTCATTTCAGATATTTTTAATAGATGTTATTTATTGTGATTTCTGTCATCTTTTCTGAAAACTATTATTTTAGATTTTATGTTATTCGAGTATTTTCTTATTTGGACAAATAATTTAAATACTTTTGCTTGACATGTCATAAAGCAAGTTTTGAGAATTCATGATTTATACTGTATCAGTTAATAAGTTACTGTTTGCCACATTAACAGGCAGAAGTATTGTATTGAGTCATTGGTTAATTATAGTTTTTGAAATTCTTTCAAAATTAGAGTTGTGCTTGTTTTGGTACCATGTCTCCACTGGAAACCTAACAATACACACCATTATCACAGAGCATGGATGAGACTCTAGTTTGAAGGAATTCTAGAAAATGTCTGAATTTTCACTCCTAAAATATCTTTACAATCAGAAAATGGTGGTCTCAGACAAAAACATACATAAACTGTATTTTACCCCACTTTCAGAGTTAATACTATTTAGCACAGTTTTTTACTGCTTAAATGTAAGCAGGAATGGGTGTTGGGAATAATGTTGTATTTGGGGTATAGTAACTTGCAAGTAAGCCTACCTATTTTGTAACATAGTGGGTTGTCTCTCCCCCAACCCAAAAAAAACAGACATTTGTAAAGGCAAAAAGGCTGGGTAATGACATGCCATGTCTAAAGGAAACTCAGTCAAGTACATTTACCGTATAATGGGCACATTATACCAGTGTTTGTTTTGCCTCATTGCCACCAATGTCACCATGGTGAATCTTTTATATAATGTATTGTATATATACATGCTGTATATCCTAGGGTTGTCAGAACAAACATCACTGTTCAAGTATAATTCAAATCTTTGTGAAAAAGCTTTGCAAAAAACAGCAAACATTTACATTCAGTTGTAATTTATAAGAATGGTTGCACTAATTTCGGCATTGTGTTACTCCAGACACGCAATGCTGCAATGTTTCTATTTTTAATGCATTTTCCACATCCCTTGCAAGAGTGTTTTTTTTTTTTTATATAATTTTTAATTGTTAGTTTGTGTCGGAATTTTTAAAATGGACAGAATTTTCTTTGCACTTGTCTGCTTTTTGATTATTGGGTATACTAACAACTAATTTTAAACTCTTGCCCAGTGCCCAAAAAGTATAATTTTACTCATTCTGTTTCTTTTCTGTCTTTATCCTGAGATCCCAGACTTTGTGCTGTTTTACTTTGAAACCATTTAGTATTTTTCATAGTAAACAAAATATGTTGTCCTTCTGTAAAATAATGGAAAATAACTGCCAAATTAGATTTTTCTTTTATTATTATAAAGGCCTTATAATCAACATTATGAAAAGCTTTTTCAGTACCAAAAAAGCATGTTTAGTAACACTAGCCAATACGTGTCTTTTGGAGGCAGCTAGCTCCAGTAATTCATACGGGCTGCAGTAATCCCTAAAACAGGGGTGTCGAACTCCAGGCCTGGAGGGCAGCAGTGGCTACAGGTTTTCTTTCTAACCCTTTTCCTAATGAGCAAACAGTTTTCACTGCTAAATTAACTCCTTAATTTTAATAGCCCTGTTTTGGAGGATTTAGTCCTCTGAATTGATTTCTTTCCTCATTAAATGATAGCCAAACAGAAATGAGATGTGAAACGAGCCAACAGATGACCAGCTAAACTGGGATTTCAAACTCCAACCAATCTATTAATGAGAAGCTGATTCTTGCTGTTAATTAAACCCGTTATTTAATTCCATGGCTTGTTGCTGCTCTCATTCTGCCACTGCAGACATTTCCAAACTGTTGATTTTTTTTGTTTTTTCTAAGAACACCGTCCAAATGTTTTGGCGACCTGAGAGATCAACCTTACTGAGACCATCACCTTTCTTTATTTTTAGATATTGTGTGATGGGCACAGGTGAGCTGGTCATGTGGTGGCTTGTTTTGTGTCTCATTATTGTTTGGCTGCTAATTAAGGAAAAAAAAAACAACTAAGGGGCCTGAGTCAAGTTAATTAAAACTAAGGCAAAAGAAGTTAATTAGTAGCCAAAACTGGTCACTAATGAGGAAGATGGTTAGAATGAAATCCTGCAGCCAGTGTGGCCCTCCAGGACACCCTTTGACACCCATGCTCTAAAACAAAGGTGAAATTAAAAATAAGAATTTATATTACATGTTATATTTTTGCTGCACCTGTAAAGGGGGAAAAGAATCCAGTTTAGATCTTGTCTGTTTTTCTTTGAACACTGGCCCCTGCCACCGCTCCGCAAATTTATTATTGTTTAATAATGACATATACAAAGATGCTTTAAGTACAAACATACGTTTAGTGGTATTTAGACCTTTTAAACTACATTTGAATATTTACATTTTTGTAATGCAAATATTCTAACCCAAATCCACCTGTGTATCTGTGCATTTGTCCGATCACTATGTCACTGTCATTCCAACAAATGGTGCATCACAAGCATTAAAATAAAAGCAGATGGCAATTAACAGAGGCATATGCTGTTCATTGCACTTGTCATTCTAACAGATGCCTTATCACAAGCATTTATAGTAATGAATTTTTTACTACAAATGTTTGTGATGTGCATCTGTTAGAATAACAAAAGCAATGCATTTTATTACTACATGCATTACAAAATACATTACAGTAAATGGTGAACTGCAAACGTTAATGCCAAGGTCCATGTTGATTACTTAGATTTCAACCTGTCTTAGATGAGTAGCTTGTTATTGTATAATGTGATTGCCCTAGTAATAAACACTTTTGATAGTCAAGTTTTTTTTTCCAAATGAACAAATAAATAACAGGTTAATTTAATTTACCATTTGTGAATTACAAATTAGATATTCCTGATGGCAAATACCATAGACGCCTTATAAATACTAATACACATGTTTTCTTTTGGATTAGTTTCTCTGGCTATGCAGAAGCTTGTGCTTGTAGTATACATTCTAAAGATCTGCTTACTAAGGATTATTTATTTTCTTTGTAGTTGTATGCTTTTTTTAGCCAAGAGTTTTACTTTAAGCACTATGTGTTTTATTAAAAAATACTGTTTTGTGGTTAATACCAACATGAAATATGCAGAAGACATTCTGTTCTATGGAAATAATGTGGAGTTATAAAAGTCAAAGTTCTGGATTTCATAAGTTTTAAAAATAAGTTGCATTCATGCTGATTAAATAAAAACAGATATATTCCTATATGTGCATTTGCAGTTAAAAAGTAATATATTGTTAAGAGTCATAAGAGTATTTTAAATTATTTAATTTGTTAATTAGAGATTTCTCTTAAAAATCTGCTGTTTGAAATGTTTTATGTTTGAAGTAAAATAATCCAATTGAAGTCATTGATATAATCCTCAGGCTACTGAAGAAAAGCTGGTTTTGGCTCAGGAAGAACTGGTTACAAATAGAACTCAACTTAGCAATCTCAATCAGCAAATTGTTATTTCAAAAGAAGAAAAAAATACGTTGGAGAAGGATTTGATCACGAAGGATGAACAGATCAAACAAAATGAAAAGTCATTGCAGGATGAGCAGAAAGAAAAGGCAAGTTTGCTGAGATGTATTTATTCAAGGTTTCTTTTAATTTACCATTTATATCTAGCATGATTTTTATTATGATTTGTTGAACCAGTTTTAATTATTTTAACATCCGTGTTATGACATTCTTATTCTTATTCAAGGATTCCAGGAGTCGGATCCTAAAGAAAAAATACTTTTACTCTTTTTTTTCCTTGTCTAAAGCTTTTTGTTCTCTTCAACGATAATTAATGTTGCAGGCTTTAAAGGAACAAGAGTTGAAGAAAGAAATTGGTAAGGTTTTAGAACTAACTGAACTCAAATCAAGACTTGAGAAAGACCTCAGCAAAATTAGTGAGGAACTAAGGAAAAATAAAGAACATTCTGAAAAGGTGAGCATTTATACATTTTATTGTAAAGCATATTTATGATTATTATTTATTTATGTTTTATGACCAGTTTAGAATGGCAGTTTGACTGAGATGCAAGTTATGTTTTGAAGCTATGTGACTTTTTTATGTAATACATGGTGTGCCATATTAACTCTCATGTTTAGAAGTGAACCAATAATCAGATAATTTAATATCGAAATACTTAAAATGAATCTTATATAATGAATGCAAACATACTACATATTTGGTCTTAACATTGCAAAGGCTGAGCATGTCCATGCTGCCCCATTTGGTTTTTATTTAAAGCATGTTTGTAACCCAAATATGTTTTAAACATTTATTGTATACCCTGAAATCTCAATATGGGCCGTGAGCTGGACTTGTCCATCTCCTGGGATGTTGGTGTCAGGTGTCTGCCTGAGTTCAGAAGAGAATTTATTTTTGATCCGGACAGCTGTCATTAAGGGTGCCTATTTATTTGTATTGTTTGTGAAATGCTTGTAACTATGCCACATGTGTGCATTAAGACATGCAGTCCTCCTCAAGTGTGTTTGCTTACTGACCATATTCATTTTTACTGGTCAATTAATTTTCCACAGAGTACCGGCTCAAAGCACATGCTCATATTTACACCTACTGTGTAATATGCTGAGAGTAGCTTACAAACCACACAATATTTATATGCATAAAGTCACAGATTGTAGTAAATACACAGTTGAGCAGCCATTTGAACGATTAATATAAATAAATCATGACAATTTTAACTCCATTTGTATTATTATTGTAATATGACCAGCTGGCAGCAAAGAGAGGAAAACAAAAACTCCATTCAAAAACAAATAGTCGTAACATCTGAATTTGTTTTTTCCCCTCATCAAATAACACTCAATACCTTAGAATGACAAAATGAAAACAGGATTTTAGAAGTCTTTGCAAAAATAAAAACAAAAGTATTTTAATTCAAAAAAGACATTTTTCCAACTAATACCATAAGAAAATTCAGAGTAATTATAAACTGACAACCATCTTAAATTTTTATTTAACTGTCCCAAAGCATAGATATTTTGAATAATATTCATGAAGATAAATGTGTGCAATGTGCATTTGTTAAATTAGTTATTTTATGCTTTGCACAGCTCAAGGAATTGTCTGTATCTTGTCAATGGCTAATTTCCGTTCATTATCCATTAACCATTCATTTTCTGAGATTCTAATTATAAGATCCCGCTCACAGCATTGAACTGACATTTGGGAGTGCAGTCCTTGAGATTTGTTGGTAAAGTCTTTCAATGTGATTATTAATATAGATTTGGTAAACTGGGCAAGCTTATAACTATATATTGTATATAAAGCATACTTTTTCAAAGGATACAAGCCTGTTGCTAATATGGATGTCTCTAAGGTTACACCAGTAACTTCCACAAATTTAACACGATATAAGTATGAATGGGATAAATGATTATCATGAATGGGAGCAAGAAACTTTTGAACTTCACCTTTAAAGAATTTCCTACACTGGCATTTGATTTTGACCAGGTACTGAGCCACCAGATTGCTGATAAATTATTGAGAATTAATAAATACAGGAGCACAGAGGAAGACATATAGTGAATAGTTCAGACCGGGATTTCTTTCCATAGCTGAACAAGCAGGTACAGCTTGATTACTATTTGCTTTCTTCTTCCCACCATTTTAACATATTGTTATTTGCAGGGCAAATGCCACTGGAAATTAGGTGCTGCCATGTGCCCATCCATTTTAGATATTTGCAAAATTGCCTTTTTTTATGTGGCCATTTTCCTTTGCAAATGAATAAGATAACAAAGACAATCATATAATAAGACAATCATCTTGTGACGTGGTACACAGATCAATACAGATCTGTTCTTATCTTTATTGAATGAATGTTACAGGCTGTTGCACTTCAAAATTCATTTAAATTAGAATGTGCTATCTTGCATGCAACACTAAATTACATACATTTTGTTTGATTATCTCGGAACAGTTCAGGTACAGAACCTAGGAGTTGATGTCACAAGAAAATATAAAAATCTGTTCAGAATGAATTTCTGCACCATGGTGGAAAGCACCAAACAAGATGTTCATATGCAGACTGCTTTACACCTCTTTAGGAAGGAGAAATGATTTTGTTAAGTGACTATTCTTTCAAAATTATATATATATATATATATTTATATATATATATATATATATATAAACTAGTTGAAAAGACATTTTTTGACAATTGTAATCAAATTTCATCTACAGTGTAAAACATCATATAAAAAAGATGAACACTGCAAAAATCTAAACCAGAGTATGGCATTAGCATTACATCCAACTTTAATAATGAATTATAAATCTTAATACTTTGAAACTATAGAAGGAAACAGAATTTAATGGAAATCAAACCATGCTCAGGCTCCTTTTTTCATACATTGCTCAGAACTGTAGGCATAAATAATTATGATCAATTTAGTAGAAATGTGGTTGTGCCAAATTATCTTTAGCTCAAAAATTTTTTCCACACTTCTCTAAAGTACAATATAAGATTGCTTTCATCTTTTCTAAAGTTAGCTTTAAAAAAAATATCAAGAAACGAAGGTAGAGTTACTTCAGAATTTGCTATAATTCATTAATGTTCTAAACTACGCTAGTCTGGCCTCTGTGTTTGTCCTGTTTTAATGTACAGTGGAATCTGTGTTGTTCTCATAGCTTTCTGGACTGGGTATCAGTAGGGTTTTAAGTGTTGATGATTATTTAATGCATCTTATTTGTTTAATGTTGTACTGGTTGTGTTTGATTAATTTGTGTTTTTTTTTTTGTTGTAAAATGGCATTTAAACTCATTTAAACACAGTGGCAACCAAAAACATTTTTTTTATGAGCAAACCCTGAAATTAATAATATACTTGAACACCACAGTAAAACACAGTTTTTACTCACCAAAATATGTTTTTTTAGCACATAGAATATTTGTGTTTTTTATTGTAGGGTATTTTATATAAATGTACTGATTTTTCATGTGAAATGCTACTTTAAGGTAATATTACCTCACCAGTATTTGCAGTTATGTACTTAATGTGAAATAAACTCTGACTTTTACCTTTTCTGACATATAGGAGTTGAATGACTTAACCAATGCCAAACAGTTATTAATTGACCAGAAGCTTGAGATACAGGGACAAGTAGACAACTTGAAATCTACTCTTGAGCAAGAGAAAAAGATTCGCCAAGCTGCAGAGGAAGCATCTGTTAAAAAAGAAAATGATATGAAAAAAGATTTGGCAATAAAAGAGAACAAACTGGTAAGTAGTTGTAAAACTGGTAAGTGATAGTGAAACTAGCATCCTGCCAATTTGTCTCTAATGTTTAACTTTCAAAGAATATTGCTTCATATATAGGGACTAAGCTTGGGGAATGTAGATATACACTAGGAGGGACTACCTGCATTTATTTTAGCATTTTATACTTAATTGGCTTCAGCCTGTAAATCAAATGAGTTTATTGGACTTGAGAAGCAACATTATAGTATTCTTTGATTTGAAACCTTATAATATATGCAAGTGTATTTAATTGTTACATATTTGTTATGTATACATAATCACTGAAAAAGGTACACATTTATTATAATAATAATTATTCCCATGCTCAAGGCACTTTTTGCTACTGGTATATTTCTGGGATCCATATATATTTTTTTTTTATCATAAGCTACTTGTAATGTATAATGTACACTACTATATCAGTAGATGCGTGTGTAGTAAATACCTGAATATTTACTAATAATAGTAATAATAGTTTTGAATTTTGTTGAGACATTAAATGAACTCTGTTTGGATTAATTGGGAAATCAGTTGTGCAAACTAATACCAAATTTTGACACTTGGCACAAGTAGTAATTTTTTCACTAATACTGCAAGATGGGCAAATCAGTAGTGGCACTGTCATAGATCAGCTCTTTAAAATGTTATATTCCATTGCTTCCCTTGTTTTTTTTTCCACTAAATAAACAAAACAGTTGAAATTTTAGAATAGGTTTTTGTGTGAAATATTGTAAATAATGAAACATCTTAACTCTTGACACTTGGATGTTTTTCAAAATAAATTGTTATATGCATTAGAGTACAGAATTGAAGGCTAAAGAAGAGCAAAAGAAGCACCACGAGGAAGCAGAAGTGAAGCTAAATATGCAGATCGCAGCACTGAATGAGAACATTGCTGTTTTAAAAAAGGACTGGCAGAGTAGCCAGAGAAGAGTTGGTGAGCTGGAAAAGCAGACAGATGAACTGCGAGGAGAAATCGCAGTTCTGGAAGCAACAGTGCAAAATAACCAGGACGAGAGGAGGGTTTTGTTGGAAAGGTGGGGCTTTTCATGTGTATAGGGCACATTATTTTGCTTTTATTTTATAAATCTTAAAAAATTTCCTTAGTTATTTAAGTTAATCAGCTTCTAAATACTATTTTTAAAAACTATTTAAGCAGTTTTTAATGTTTGATTTTGGGAATGCTTTACACACACAACAATGTTTAAGTGAAGGTTTATCCAAATATGTTTTTTTCAGTAAATGTGTAGATAAGTGAGACTTTATTTAAGTTAGAAGCATCCATACTAGATTTTAATTAGTGTTAATGTATAAAACTTGGATACCTAACTTCTTTGATATTAGAGTGCACCTATTATGAGTCAATAACTGAATAGATTTTGTTTAATTGTCATTTTCTAAAAATAATGATTGATTGAAAAATATTAATCCCAGTGTTTATTCAAATGTTCTATTCCCAAGATCCTTCACTATAGAATAATTCTTGCAGTTTCAAATTTTATTGGTCAATGAAACAAATAAGTGAGAATACACTTGTTATATTGACTGCAGTTTTGTAAGGTAATGAAATTGAAAGATGGTTTGAAAAAAATCAAAAAATGTAAGTCAAGTTTATTACCTGTAATACTGTAATCAACCAAACAAAGCTCATGGCGTGAATTTCATTAATTGTGCTTAAATACAGCATGGTAAAGTTTGTAAACCAAAATAAACAGACACATAACAGGAGCCAGATAATAATAGATAAATAATAACAAATGGCATTAAAAATGTTGAAACCAGAAAACTCAAAATTGACTTTAATGGCCGTCTGCTAAAGTTTTTTGTTAGTTGAATCCAGTATTGGACAGCCAGGATGTATATGGTGCCTAAACAAACTACCAGCCATCAACAAATTGGTCATTAAAAGGGAACGTTCATATAAAACAAGAAGATGCCATGAGAGGATGTAATTGGTTTATAACAATGTTTACAAACACACTGAAGCAAACAGCAAATGTACAGTAACCAAGAGGTGCCTTCATCTCCAAAATCTCAGAAAAGATGCTCAAATAATTTTTAGATGCCAAGGAACAGCTGGAAAAAAATAAAATCACAAACCTGAACATGGCATTTGTTATGTGTGCATCATTATGAGAATGTACCTCTTTCGCTTCATATTTCTGACTGGCTTATCGCTTGCTTGGCTATTCATTGTTCATCCATCGGGAACAAGTGTCCAAGCCACTGTCTTGGCCAGATCTTGTCCTTCAACGTTATTGCTCCTGTCATCGCGCAAATTCATTCATTGGTTACTCTACCTTTCCAGCTGATACCAATAATTCTTCATAGCCATCTATGGTGTGATGCCTCTAGGTGATTCCGATTCACCACTGTTATGTTCCACGTTTCTGATAGGTATTGTTGATAGAATAAGGCTTTCTTAAAATGTTTTTGTTGTCACGCGTATTTCTTTGCTTTTCCAGTTTGCCAAAGGTTCTGATTGCTTTGCCAGTGCTTACAGCAATGTCTTTATCGCAGCTGCCGCTGCCTTGTGTGCAGCTGCCAAGGTAACAGAAATTTTCAACAGTTTCCACTTGCTGTCCCTGGATTGATACAGTTCAGACGCCACAGTCTCCTATTTTTTTGATTTTAGTCTTGTCAGCATTCATAGTGAGGCCTGTCATTGTAGCTACCTCCTGTACCCAAGTTATCTCTGCCATCTGGGGACCAATGTGTCCAAATATTGCAATATTATTAGCGAAGTCAAGATCAATTAGTCTGCTTAGCAGTCTATTCCAGTCATTTGGTATGTCTTCGCTTTCCTGTATGTTGTTGAAAAATTCTGTTAGATGTTTTATGGAATCCAGGCCCCCATATTTCAGCTGTGATTTCATTGATTCCTGGTGACTTTCCATTTCTGAGACAATTGACTTCCTGTCATACTTCACGTTTGGTTATTGGTCCAGTTGATATGTCTACGCCTGTCTGACTACTGCTGATATTGCACATCGTTATGCTTGGTTCAGGGCAGTTTACTGTAGTACTTCCATGAAGTGTTCTTACAAGTGTGCATGGTTAATGAGGCTTTTAATGTTAATGTTTGAAAAACAATGTCAGTCGTGCACTCACTTTTGGCCATTTTAGTGGAAACCCTATCAAATATGCCTTTTGGACTTTGCTGGAAACCCATGTGAAGCCATGAAAACTTGTTTGCAAACTCCATATAGTTGCCGCTTATAGTGGCATCTGAAGACATGACTCTGAAGCTGTCGCACTTTCTCTATAATTTCACATGTATTATCACATATTTTCATTTTATGTAATGTACTTGGAGAAGCTTTTATGCAAGCAAAACATTGTATAACCTTGTTTTTACCTTGCGTTTTAGTATTTGTTACATTGATTTTTTTCAGGTGTCTTAAAAGTGAAGGAGAAATAGAAAAACTTCAAAATAAGAATGCTGAAATGAGAAGAAAACTGGATGATACAACTGCAGCAATGCAGGAACTGGGGAGAGAGAACCAAACACTACAGGTATGAGAAGTAAAGAAGGTAATAATTGTACAGTCCAATAGTTAAACTTTTTTCTTGTGTATTTCTTGATGTGATGTTTTAATACTTTATACAAAAGGGGTGGTAAATGACCTTCCTATAAATCTGACACACATATTGGGGATTCTCCTGTAGGATTCTTTGTCAAATCTTTTATTTTTTATTGATTCAAAATATCACATCACTTCCACTATTATGTTAATTGTATATTTAAGATGAAGGTCCAAAAAAAAAGTTTTTTTTATTTATTTATTTTTTTTTTTATATGAAAAGTGAACTAATATGTAAGGCCTCCAGTCAGTTAGATATCTAGTCTACACTTGCTCACCTGGCAGTTACGAAGTTAACATCATAATGTTATTAAGATTTACATCACGTATTGCATATTTGTGCAAAATAATTCCAGGTTGTTATTTAGTTAGTTTAGTTTGATCATTGTTTTCTTTTAGTGTTTATTTAAAGCCTTTATAAATGTTGTTTAAATTCTCTGTAGTATTCCAGGAAATATACAGTAGTATTTCTTTTTCTATTCATCTGAATGCCTTAGTTAATTTCAGAAGTCATATTGTGTACCAGAATAATTGTTTTTCCCAGGACATGATACCATATGCTGTTTTATAAAATTGTATTTTTCTTTTATTTGTCCCCAGATAAAACATACACAAACGCTCACAAGGAAATGGACAGAAGATCATGAAGTACAAAATTGCATGTGTTGTGGAAAAGGTTTTTCAGTCACGATAAGAAAGGTACTGTATATGTGTTAAAAATACATATCTTGTAATTCATAGAACAGTGGAAATTAGAAAGAAATTACCATTTAGACATTGTGACGATGCGGGTTCCGGCTCCATACTCCTATCTGCTGTTTGGGAACCCTTGAACCCAACACCGTCGATAATGCTACCGAGTGAGCTAGTCAGTGGAGGCAATAACATCTAAGCAAGGGGATGGTTGAAAAAAAGTGCAACAGTGCTTTTATTAAAAAATCCAACAAAACAAAAGTGTCCATAAAGTGCAGTGCAGTTCCAAAGTTCTTCAATAAATAAATAGTCCATTAAAAGGAACGTGGAGGTTAAAAAAAACACTCAAACAATCCTTTTTAAAACAAGGTTAAAACATTCCTCAGGAAGCAGTCTTAAAACAACAACAAGCTCGGTGCTTCTTTTAACATGTGACTCCCCTGCTTCTCCCTGTCCAGGCTTCGCAACAGGGGAGCCACTCTCACTCTGCGGCTGCCCTTTTCAACTCACTTACACGAGACTGGAGACTTCCCGATCCCTGGCTCCGGTATGGCACTCATCCCAGCCTCGGAGACTTGATTCCCACAACGGCCAGGTCGCCCACGTTGGGGATTCCACCACCAAGCCTCCCGACTTCCGCTGCCTTTCCACGGCCCTCTGCGGCTCGTCACTTTCCACTGGTCACTCCTGCTACCTGATCGCTCAGCGGGAGCAACATCCAACTCAAACGCCTGGGTGTAGGCCCAACACCCCAGGCCCTCACAGCTGCCCGTGAGCGCTCGTTCGCGGCGCTCTCTCTCTCTCACCGACCTGCTTCCTCTCCTGCTCCCGGTAACCTCCGTCCTCTCCTTTTGTTCGAACCCCCTTCCTGACCGACTCGCGCTTCTTTTAAATGACGATGGGCCATGACAGCTGCAGCATTAGCCACGAGAGCAATCACGGATGTGGGCAGTTCCTCACCTGTGCACTCGGTGAGAAACGCCCACACCCCCGAGCGCCCCGCGGCTCGCCATGGCCCAACGCCCCCTCGCTAAGTCGGCGCTAGAGCGGGGATTATTTATTTACAAATGAATGGCCTTTGCTCAGTGAGCTGTGGACCCGCTATACCACAGACATCTGGCATATTTTTAAGACCAACATTTAAACATGACACAAGATTTGAAACCTGTTTAGGCACTGGAGCTGCAAGTCTATAAGAACAAACTTATAACTCAGGTTCAGCTTTTGTGTTAAATTTGGAGGGCGAAACATATTAAAGCTAAATAATCTCCTGATTCATAGTTTATTACTTTTCAGCGTAAGTAACAGAAGCTGAACCCAAGCTTGCCTGATGCAGAGAGAGCAACAGGGAGCTCACACTAAATATAAAGGACGAAGTGAACAATTTGCCATTGGTTTCTTGGATGCATATTAGGACAGACTTTTAGTTGATAACTGGCCTACAGGTTTGGCCATTAAGAGTGGCAAAGATGATAAAACACTTTAAGATCAGTTTCCTGAGTAGCTAAGCAATGAATGCAGGGGTATCATCTGATTGTGACATAGACATGAAGGTCCACATATGGAATACCAGAGCAGGGCTGCTGTTGCAGCTCCACAGAGAAACACACCCTTGACTAGGGTGGGTTTGTTACAGTATAAGGGTTCTGTTAAGGTTGCAGTTCAAGTCTGAAGTGGCAGTATGAGTCTCATGTCAAAAGAGGGCAATGAAATTTTGACCTACATAAGTTTCAGTCATAGAGAGGACTCACTTCAGGTGTGTGATAGACTTGTTAATGAAAATAATTAAATGATAAAAATTTATGAAAGATGTGGCGATTTCTGTACAGTTAACACCAAAATAATAAAATGCAGTGGTAGTAGCAATAGTAGTGTCACTTGTACAGAGCAGAGTTAAATTCATAATTGCAGGTATCACTACACCACATATCTCAAACTCTCTGGTGCCACGATAAACAAGTATAGATAGATAGATAGATACTTTATTAATCCCAAGGGGAAATTCACAATGGATGGATTAAATTATAGCTGTTTACTTTTTTTTTCTGAATAAGCAAACACATTCATCACTTTTCCTGAACTTGTGTATTGAATTACAAAGATGTATGGAGCTTAACCCTATACTGCATATACAGTACAGGCCAAGTTGGATTCACCATCACGAGAGTCCATGTATGTATGTATAAAAACATGCATTTTTTAGGATGTGGAAGAAAAATAAATAGCCTGGAGACAACAAGTACACAAAAGGAGAAAATCAAATTTCCACATACACCGTGACTAGCACAAAGGTGAACCCAGGTCTCTAAAGCTACAGATTGTACCACTATGCAGCCGCCCAGATTGATTAGCATAGATTATACATCGATCAATATTTTAAAAGGGCCCTTTTCATTTTACAGCGGTGGTGAGGCCTGAAAGTGTAAGGGAATTCAGTTGAATTAGTTGGTTTCCACAAAATGCAGAAGATCTTGGCAGCACCAGACAATTGAATTTCTCCTTCAGTATTTTTAACCAGAATGTGTCATGCTGCTAGGCTTAATGCTCTTCTCCAGTGAGAGACCACTATAAAATGGTTTTTGCAGCATCACTAGGCCTGAGACCCAACATGGTGTGCCACATTTAAAGCCATCAGTGGCCTGTGATTTGTCACTCAAAGCTGCTGCTGAATATTATCAAGCATATAAGACATTTGACAAAGGAGAGGGAGTCCATTCAGTCCATCAAGCCCATTTGCTTAGCTAATAGCTGAGCTGTCCCAATATCTCATCCAGATTCTTCTTAATGGTTGTCAAGGTTTCTGCTTCAACTGCATGGCTCGTTAGTTTGTCCCAGATTCCCAAAACTCTTTGCACAACGAAGTGCTTCCTAGCTTCAGTCCTAAATGCACTTCTGCTTAATTTCTGCTGGTGTCCTGGAGTACATGATTCACTGTTTCCTTGAAGGAATTCTGCTAAATTTGCTTTATCAATGCCTTTAAAAATTTTGAAACACTGGATTAGGTCATCACACAGTCTGTTTTGCTCATGACTAAACAGGTTTAATTCTCAGAGTCTGTCAGAATGGGACGCGTCCTTAAGTCCTGGTATGATTCTGGTCACTCTCCTCTGCATGTCTTCATGTGCTGCTGTGTCTTTTTTGTAGTGTGGTGACCAGAACTGCATACAAATACTATAGATGTAACTGCTCAGTCTAGAATTTCTTTTTAAATTGGAATGATGTTGATTAATCTTTGTCCCATTTTGGCAAGACAAGGCACTGTGTTTTTGAATTAAGGTCTTTTAACGTTCAAGTGAAGGTTCTGCGAGTGCACTGCCTTTAATGTCTTGTCCCCAGTGCGAAATTTGGATTTTTATGGAAGTTAAATAAATAAACAAACACGCTTTGGTCTGAACACACATTGGAATGACAGTAAAGGAAGAAAGTTCCAAAGAAAGAAGAGTTCTGCCTTAGCTGTCACAGTCCCAGTGAGCCATTATGCAGAAGTATTGCTGTTGCAGAATTATTTGTTCACTGAAAGTCCTCAGTGTTAGTGTGTCATAGAGAGGATGTGTAGCATTGTTCATAATGGCACTCAGTTTTGTATTAATTCTCTCCTAATTCTCACTACAACCTCCAGGGGTTCATCCTATAACTGAGCTTGCCCTTTTAATTTACTTGTTAAATCGGTGGGCCTCTCTTGAGCTGATGTTACTAGCCCAACACACCACAGAGCAGAAAATTGAAGAATTATAGAAGATGTGAAGGAAGTCACTACCCACATTAGAGGAGTTCAGTCTCGTAAACAAATCGAGCCTGTTCTGCCCTTTCTTACTTCGTTCCTCTGTGTTCTGAGAATAGTCCAACTTGTCATCAATTGGAAACCCCAGGTTCTTGTAGGAGTGGACCACCTCCACATCCATTCCTTGAACAGTGACCGGACATGCTCTTTGGTGCAGCGAAAGTCAATAACCAGTTCTTTGGTTTTGCTGACATTAAAATGCAGACAATTCTCTTTGCGCCAAGAAACAAACTTCTCCACCTGACTTCTATATTCTGTCTCATCCTCTTTATCAATACACCCCATAAGTGCAGAATCATCCGAGAATTTGTGCAGCAGACATCACCTGGTGTTATATTTGTAGTCCGAGGTGTACAGAGTAAGAGAAAAGGAGGCAGGACTGTTCCTTGTGGTGCTCCAGTGTTGCTCACATTCGTATCAAAAACACACTCCTTGAGTCTCACAAACTGTGGTCTGCCTGACCGAGAGTCCATTCTCCAGGACACCACAGGCTCATCCATCTGTATATCTCTGAGCTTACTCCTTGTTTGAAAGGTTAACAGAAGGTAAAGTGATCTATATACTGTAAATATAGATTTTGTTTTTTTTTTTTGTTTTTTTTTTATTATTTGCTTGGTCACATGTCAGGCAAATTTATTAATGAATGCTGAGAAGTCTGTTCTCACCCAGAGGGTTAATTTCTAGTTTTAAATATTGCAAATGTGAAGCAGTCTGTTAGACTTCTTTAAGTGACTGGATGTCCACTTTTATTTCGAAGGACAACTGTTGATGCTAATGTTTCCTTTACTTCTGTCTTGCTGCAGCACCACTGTAGACACTGCGGAAATATCTTCTGTGCTGAATGTTCAGCCAGGAATGCCTTAATACCTTCATCCAAGAAGCCTGTACGAGTCTGCAATACCTGCTTTGAAGAGCTGCGAGGATGAGATTGATGTCTAGACAGCATAAATATTTTATACATGCACTTGTACATATTTTCAGTAAAAAATACTTTATTTCAACAATTATTGTTTTAAAAAAAATTGACATGGGGAAACAGGGACTCGTTTGATTGTTTTTCATTCTTCTTAATCGCCTGGCCTTTATGATTTTAGAGTGGTAGAAAGAAAAGTGCTAAATCAGAAGGCAGACAGTTCTAATGGGCTCATTTCACCTCCCTGGGACAGAGCACAGTGAGGCCAAGCAGCCTTTTAATGCAAAAGGGAGGAATACATTCAAATAACGGGACTCGTCGGTCGAGATGATTTCTTTAAAGAATGGTTCATTTCAGGCGGTGCACCTCCCAGGGTGAAGCCCAGCTTATGGAATTCATTTTTTTTTTTTTTTTTTAATAAACCAAAGATATTACAGATATTTCTCTTGATCCTCAAATGCCTAGTCACTTTTTTCCATCACACACATGAAGAACTGAATTATAAAGAAAGACAATAATTCTGCCTGAAATTATAATTTATTTGTTTAGCTTTATGCTCCTATGGACATTTTTTCTTTTTTAGTTCTTTTAGAAATGTACTTATATGTGTGTGGTTAAAAAAATCAATTTTACATTTTTCTCCTTTATAGACCAATTACTCTTTTTCTTTCATGGTAAATGTGTAAAAATAATGAAAGACGGTTTCATCGATTTGGTTTACAAACATGTATAGTTTTATTCTTGTGCAAAGCTGCTGCTTATGTCTAAAAGACAGATGTAAAATTTTGGAATTTTTCCCCCCATTTCAAATTTTGTACCCTACAGTATGTACCGATCCAGAGAAGTGACATGGTGGTAGTGCGTTACCCTGAATGACACCCTTTTGTTTGTATGTATGATTTTTAATCATTGTGGTAAATATTTAATATGGAATGTAGTAGGCCTTTTATTACTGTGCTTCAGATTTGTATGAGAATGGTCCTTCTTAGTCATGTAGTTTGTTTTATTTTCGTTCTACCTCTTTTTTTGTTTGAGTCGTAACATTACCTAACTCATGTTCGGTTCTCTTTTTTGCCAAGGTCTTTGTGTTAAATGAGATCCAAATATTGAAGAGTGATTGATTTCTTGATCATAAAAACTGCACTTTTTAGTCTGAAGCATTCTTCATTTAGTCAGACGTATCCCACTTTGAAAGGAACAGCACCAAATCTATGAAGGTAGGGTGAAGGTGTTTGAGTAGATTGATTCAATTAATGTCACCGGTCAGTTGTCTTGAGGACACGAGGCCTGCTTTTGCTCATTGCTGCACAGCGAGTTCCAGTGAAATGCATGCGACGTGTTCTTTGTAATTGTAGACTTTGTACAGCAGGTTAACTTAACTGACCTGAAATTTGAATTGCAAATCCTGTAAAATAAATCCACTGTTTTAAGTCCAGTATGCAAATCGTCATGAATATATTCAAGTGCCAGTTATTAACCTCTTCTGTTGGCATGCAACCTGAATTATTTTACTTTCTTGTCTGTGCTGGTGATTTTTTTTTTTTTATATGATTCCACTCAGTTTGCGTGCCTTTAATGCCATTTTTATCTTTTAAAAAACACCATTTGCAAAAAAGAATCAAATGTTGTTTCAGAAAAACAAAACGGTTACATTAACCAGTTTTCAGTTTGGAACCTTAAAGTTATTGATAGTTTATCAGTGTTTAGAAAAAAATAGCTGCTCAATTATTGGTATTTCATCTATAGCTACAGTTTGTCCCCTTTAGGCGCTGAATGAAATACCAGTTTGATCAAAAGCCACTTTCAAAGTCTTGTGGTTTGTGTTGTAAACATATAGTCGTGCCTTACATCACCGAAGCTTTTTTTTTGTTGTTTTTGTTTTTCTCCTTTTGTAAAAACTACCAGCTGTAATTCAGTGTTCAGTCCGCAAGCGACTGCCAAGTAGGATAGGGACAGAGAAAGAAATTCAGACTTTGTCAGGACAAAGATGTTATTTATGTCCAGATGTATTGTTTGTTTTCTAATTTGCTTAAATGGTTAATAAAAGTAGGTGTTTCTATTTTTCTATCGATGTATGGCTTTTTTTAATATGTCTTTTGAGGGTATAACAGAGAACAGAAGTTGGCAAATGTAACATATGTGCTTAGTCAGTCATTTGAATTGCTCTGTCTAGTTAATTGTTTATTGAGAATTTCTAAATATTTGAAATGACACCTGCAGGATCAACTTTCCATTTATTGGATCCGTCAAAGAAAATGAAATTGTTGAGGTCCAGCATGACACAGATAGGCTTTTATTCTGCCACATGGTCTGCACATACAGCCTTACAGCGTGGTAACTTAACTTTCTGTCAAGGCCGCTGTTCATGTGATACTTAGCTTGTCCACCAGGAGGCTATTGGCAGGTTTTTGTTTTTTTGTCTGTTATTTACACTTATGGGGTTAAATTCATGTACTTTTAAAGCTAAGCAAGCTTCCCAACCCAGTTACTAAAGAAAGTAATTTCAGTAGAAGTATTTGCTTACAATTGGCCCTAATTTAACTGCCAACTTGGAACATAACATCCATCCATCCATTATCCAACCCACTATATCCTAACTACAGGGTCACGAGGGTCTGCTGGAGCCAATCCCAGCCAACACAGGGCGCAAGGCAGGAAACAAACCTGGGCAGGGCGCCAGCCCACCGCAGAAGAACATAACAACATAACAAAATTAACAGACAAGAAGAGGCCATTCGGTCAATCAAGATTGTTTGTTTATTTTGCGAATAGCTACGCCTCCCCAATATGTCATCCATATAATTCTTAAAGGTTGTCAAAGTTTCTGCTTCAGGTAGGTAGTTCCAGAATTTCCACAATTATTTGAGTTAAGAAAGGCATCCTGGCTTCAGTTCAGTTCCTCTTAGTGTCCTTTCACACCTTGGTGTTTTTCTTACATTTTAACTTTGGACCCAAACACTCCTAAACCACTGGTAAGGATATTGGCTGTCATTTTCAATGACACTATTCACTCCTAAGCAGTTTAGAAAAATCCAGCAGGGGTTTTCAAGTGTTTTCAGCCAAACAAGTGTTCCACTGAAATAAACTGCAACACTTATAAAATGCTGTGGGGGTAAAAAAGCAGTATCTTTACAAAATGTTACTGCCACTTACTGAATGAGCCAGGAGTGAAGTAACTCACTGATACAAAAAAACAAACGCAGCTCTTGTTGTGCACAGGCCTGCTTCGGTCATCTGGGGAGAGCTATTGAGGGAGAGGTCAAGTGCACACATAACCTTCAGTCAGCAAGAACTGAACAAAAATGATATATATAATTTAGTATATATTTAGTTTTTATCAAGCTGAAGTTTGGTTAGCTTAGTACAGATGTTTTAACATATAGGCAGAGTAGTAGTGCAAAGCTGTCATTCCTGCCTCATAGCACCAAATGTATGAAGTGTGCTTGTTCTCCCCATGCATTTCTAGATTGATCAGCATTTGTGAGTGTGCTTAACTGAGGATGACTACCTGTTATAACACTGAATGCTAGAAATGTGTCAGTAAGAAAATAGTCCTTCATGTGCTGTGCAGTAATTAACATCATCCTCTTTTTCCATTGCTATCCCTGCCCCTGGGTATGAATATTGACTGCTTCACCCCCAGATTACACTCAAGTATAACTTCATTAATAGGTTTCTGTTGCTGGATTGCATGAAGCACATGTTTGCTTCTTTCCTTGTAATCTGCACTGCTTAATCCTCACCTTCCTGTTGCCCCAACTCCCGTTACCCCTTAGCCCATGCAGGCTTAAATGTATATGAATATAACATGTTCAGTTCTTTTCACATTATGTGCTATGTACAAGTTGTACGGACAGCTGCAGGAATTTTTCTTTTGCAAAATACCTCAATTTATATATTTGTGTTTGTGCTGTAGTAGGGATTAGCTTCTCTGAGTATCATAAAGACACTCTCACATATCTCTGCACTAACGTGCTTATGGACACCAATCCTGGAATTTTGTAGAACAGGGTGAGCTCAATATCTGCACTCACGACGCTGGTGACACCTCCTCTTCGGTAGTGTGATTCCTAGGATTAAAAGCACCTAAAGTCATAGACGAAATTGTGGAGACACAACAATCTTACGACACTAGAACATCTCACAACCCCCAAAATGGTATACAGAAATGATATCAATCATGTTTTCCCCGCCAGACACTTTTTTGAAGACGGTTGTAAAACGCCTGCATAACCAAAATGGAAACTGCACCGGTCAAGCTTTCGATAAATGCCAAGCAAATGCTGTATGTTTACAACACTCAAGTGTATGTGCCCTTTAAATTTCCACTGGAGTACTCGAGATTAAACTGGTTTAATTCTCAGAGTTTGTCGGAGTATGGCGTGTCCTCAAGTCCTGGGATGCACCTGGATGCTCTCCTCTGCATGGCTTCAAGTGCTGCTGTGTCTTTTTTGTACTCCAGGTGCCATCTCACTAGTGTGTTGTATAATCTGAAAATAACATTGCTCAATTTATATCCAACCATTCTTGTGATAGAACCCAATAGTTTGCTTCAATTTTTAATTTAAGCCCCTAGTTGCAAACCTCAGTTCCTGCCATTATGTCCAGTTAGAAGGGATCTTGAATGTAATGTTGATCCTGTGGATCATGGGTTAAGAAAAACATTGCTTACTCGGGTTTGTTGTCCTAATCTGTAATCTTAGTCTGCTTTGTGGAACGTTGGTGACACTGTGCCATAACACAAGTCAGTGGCTCAAGGGACTTATCTAGAATGGCACTGATGAAAATATGAGGTGATCTGCAAATGAATGCGAGGTAGACTTGGACTTGTGAAAATATTCAACCTGCATTAGCAGTTAACTAAAACAAACCAACTGCAGGTTTGGTCATCTGTTACAAGTGTGAGCTTTAGTTGTTCTAAAATGTCAACCAAAATGTGACACACGTGATGGCATCTGCACACCTGATACATGCCACACCCAGTCACCCTTAGAAAACAAAATATTGTGGCTTCTGCTGTTTACTTGGAGACTTGTTCAAGCCCCATGCTGAATGTCATATTTTTACAAAAATAGTTGCTGTAAATTTCTCAATGATTATTAAATTGAAAAATGTGGGAAACACTTTAATTGTACACAAATTGTCCTTTACTTTAATAAAGATATGCCATTATTGTTACATTTATTTAGCGTCTTTCCAGAAATAAGTGCAAGTTGTTGAAAGAAAAGAAGTAATTCAGGATAAAAATTTCTGTTCATTTGGATGAAGGATGAAATGTTGGGTTAAAAAGATATTTTAGTAAAATTTCACTGACGAATATGCAGTCACTGAATATGCAGTATGCTTCCATGTTAAATTTGTGAAGACTCAATCCAGGAGAATGTTTTTGAGTCTAATGATTTCCAGGCTGCAGAACTTGATAGCAATGTGGCTGCTTTTTCAATTTCAGTCATCCATGTTTTCTATAAAAGATAAAAAAAAAAACAAATACAAGATCAGAATTTTTTTTATTTTTTTTTTTTTACACGTAAAAGGGTGGCACTAAAAAAAAATCTTATTTTCTATTTTTGTTTAAACAAAACATGAGGATTTTACAAGAGATGATTTTTCAAGTTAAACTGTGGCCTACCACTAAACTTGTGCTAAATCAACTCCTGCCTGTATTACATGAAGACAGCACAGTGATATTTTAGTTCCTAACAAATCTAATGAATGTGAATTGTATTGGATAATTTGTGACCCCAGACCTACATTAGTTAGGCCCTGTTGATGTGTCTCGTTTGTCATAAAGAAGTTCCAGATCCATTTGAATCCAATATATGTCCAATCCATAAATATGAAATAAGAAAACCATCAGTGTAAAGAACAAGAGAGGCATCTCCATAAGGTTCTGCTACCAGGTGTGTTAATCCAGGATCCGGGTTACCCATCTGTGTGTGACTGTCTGACTTCAGGGTCTTTCGTACTTTTTGTAGGACCTCGCCATATGATTCTGTGTCTTCAGTTTAAACAGCGTGGTTCTCCAGTATTTTCAATATGCTAACAGGATGCTCTAGTGCTGTTGAGGCCCTAAGGTCACCTCCTCTTCATCAAATTAGTGTACTGAATTGAAAGTTTAGTATTTATTTCCAGAAAGAGAACATCATCGTCATAAATGCTTTAACCATGAATATTCCGTATCTGACCTTAGACTTTTGCCATTTTTGACTTTAATCATGTTCAAAAAGCAGCAGTAATTATCTTTGGAATTGGCAAATTGTGACATTACGCCAGTGACTTAGTGAAAGATTAATTCAGAGCCTTTGAACAGACCTTGCCTTTAGATTGTATTCACCTTTATTGGTGTTAAATTGTAGGCTTAGGGTGTAACGTGGCCCAGTTCAGCCTGGCCAACTGTTGAGTCGTTCAAGCATTGCATCAGTGGCAGAATTTTCCTTGTATTGCTTCTAACTCCGTCCCATTGAGGTCCTCATCATTGCTGATAACAGCTCAAAAGTGTCAAAACCTCTCTTAAGCTACCCAAACATCATTCGCCAATGACTTTACAAACTAACAGGTTCATTATTATGGCCATGTCATTGACCCGTTGTTACTCTCACATTATTCATAGTTGTTATTCACATTTTGGTCCTATAACTGTTGTCATGATATTTAACAAAGAGAACTCCATTTCCAAAAGCAAAGACTTGAACAGGATCCATTCACACGGTCTTCCCAGAATGATGACATCTACCACCATCTGGCTGCCAAAGAACCTCATCTTGAATAGAGACATCCATTAGGCATTCAGTAAACAAGCCGACTACCTGTTCTGATCTTTCTGCTCAACACCAAGTGATCTGGTGACAGCTGAACTGAGCCCAGCAACTCTCTTTTCCAAGTGACCAGAGTGTTGGCCTCAGATCAAATGACACAGCTATAAACTCCTTTGGCCCAAGATGCTCTGGTACCAGATATCCATAAGAGAAACCTTGCTTCCCAGCATGTTGTATTCTATGGACAATCCAAGACTAGCACAGAAGTCTACTGAAATGTCACCCTTTCCAATGCAGACGAGACAGGCCGTTCTTCGCAGTCACATCATTCCTAAGGTCTACAGTTTTTCTACAGATCCTAATATGTAGCACCCAACTCTTTTGAGAAGACTAAATATTCTGAACAGTTCTTATGGTTACACAAATACGTAGCCAAGTCTGAACTCCAATCTCTTCAGAGCCTCCCACATAGGACCAAGACAGCATCTGATCAAGGACCCGGCTTCAGGGCCTGTACTAAGTGCAGTGACAAGCGAGACTGGATGTAGACTGCATCTTCAGGCTGGTGAAGTGACATTCAAAATACCAGCAAGTGAGATCTGCCCCACATATCCCTGTTACAAGACAGGCATGATTAAATGACAGGGTGGCCCCATTAAACTTCTTTGGACTATGTTGGCCCATTTTGCCACCATGCATCTGATGGTGCGTATAGTCAGAAATCTGTTTCATTAATTTCATATCATACTGACGGAGGACTCTGAGCAGTTAGGTAGGTGACCCTGGTGGTTGGTGGATGTGGAGTCTTACCCTGCTGTTCTGTTCTCATGTCTGTTAGGCTGGTCTAAATGCGTTCTGTTTTGTGCCTTGTCTGTGTGTGAAATGGGCACACACTGTGGGCACACCCTATAATTACAGCAGGTGTTCTGTCATCGCCCACCAGATTTGCCTTTAGCACAGGAGTGTGGCTGCCACTCCTCCAAAGCCATGCTGTGTGCTCACATTCAGTTTCAGCTGTGATACAAAACAATTAAAAGCATAAGTTACCTTCATAGATTCACTTTGGGCTTGCAAAAGGAAAACTCCAATACACTGCTGGTACCGGTTGTGGTGCATTATCATGAAAGCGTTACGAAAACCACAAGCTGTTGGAAATCAGAAGAAAGAGACAGATTAGCACCATTGTCACACCTCATTAATCGCAGTATTGGTTGTGTATAGGTTACTCTCATATCCACTGCACTTCAGAAGCAAAATGAATGCCCCAGTAAATATTTTAACATGATGGCCAAAAAGTGAGATCAAGGCCAAGGCATATAACTCGACTGAAATGGCACCTTCTTCACCTTTGTGTCACGCACCCTGTTAGTAATTTCTTTTGCTGCTACTCATCATTATTTGCATCGAAGTTTGAGGCACCTGCTGATAACCGTATGTGCAGGTCTGAATCTTCTCACTGTTGTCCTGAGTTGATGTTACTGTCAGCTCACCTTTACTGTACATAGGAGGACTTATACACTTGTTTCCTTGTAATTTACCATGTGTTGGGAGAGCACTTTGGACTTTTCATTTTATTTGCACTATGAAATGCTACATGACAGTGTATCACATAGTAGTTTGGTTTCATGAATTTGGAAACGGCACTCAAGACAAAGGGAACATAATATTATACTTGAAAAATCTCGCAAAACTAGGATGACATGTATCTAAGCATGGCCTGTGACGACATTAAATTAATACAGGTTCCAGACGGAGTGATATAAGGATAGATGGAAAGTGTCATCGACTTTTGGTCACCATCACATTAAAAGAGGTCCACTAGATAGAGTTACTGAACGTATTGAACTTTCTGGGTCATGTTAGTAGCACTCTAATGACCTTTTAAACCTGCTGTATAATCGCCTCTTTTTTATTCTTGACGGGCACTTACTTGCTTACTTAGTGGCCTGTGTTCCAGTCTTCTCTTGCCCCAAGTCATCCTCCTCCCAACACACTTTTTTCCCACTTATGTAAAAAAATCCACAAAATCTGTAAATGCGAGGCATTTATAAAATGTGCAAGGCGCAGTGAATCTGAAAGGGACCGGTGCTCAATTCGTCTTAAAAAGCCATGAAAGGTGTGACAGGGAATTCATAACAACTTTAATTCACTTGCTCCACATTTGCAGCTTCATTTCTAAAGTCAATGTCTAAAAGCAGGAACCATTTAAAAGTGAGGGGTAAGAACGGCTTGAAAGGGTCAGGTGGTCAGGTACCCGGTGACCTCCTGACCACATGTCTGCTGTCCTTTCTTGATTCTGATCCATCTAATTATCAGACATAAATGAAGAGTCAAGCCATGTCTGTGTTGTCTGTCGATTCATGAATGAGGAGGAATATACCATAACCCTGCCTGACGACGTCCGTCACCTGACTTTGGATATTCGCTACCAACACATGAAGACGACGTGCAGCAACTGACAGAGGTACCTGTTTTACAAATTCAATAACTTTATCACTAGCCAGCTCTGATAAAATGCCTGTAACACACTCTCTTAACCATCCACATCAGAGAAGGCTTTATCATGCCAAGCCACTGTCGATGTAGCCTGGTGAGAAGCACATATGTGGCTCTTTGTTCACAAGTTGGTGAGTGAACATCTTGACAGCTAACTTGTGACCTAAATTTTAAATGTTACTTCTTGGCTAATCAGTAAAAGTTACATGATTGTATACAACCACTGTGGATATTCATAAGAAAGAAATGTGAATTGAAATGACTGAGCTTGTCTGTGTGGAATGATAGCAATACCAGAATGAGTGGAGTGCAGCATATGCTTGGTCGAAGCCGTATCTTGTGTAGATATAAAAGTGACTGGTTTGAATTGCCTTAATGTGTGTGTACGAGGTAAGACACAAAAATAACCGGATTGGTAAAAAAAAATTATTGATGAATTACAGCATTTTAAACACCTTCTATATACTCCCCCTCCCAACCTCTACACCACTCCATATGTATCTTCCATTGATTGCTGTCACTTTATTGTGGATATCTTCTTGGTTGAGGCTCTTCAACAGGCTTGCCGTTTTTGTCTTCACTTTATCCATTGAAGAAAAATGTGTTCCCGTCAAGTCACTTTTGATTTTCAGGAACAAGTAAAAATCACAGGGAGCTAAATCCGGCACATAGGGAGGATGATCGAGGGCAGGAATGTTTTTGTCAGTCAATAACTGCTTTACGGAAAAAGAGAAAATGTGTGAGAAATTTGATGTTGATTCACTGTTCGATTTTTTTTACCCAACATTATCACGGCAACTTGTGTAGCGATTGTTGTGCAGATACTGACTGGGCTATTCACAGAATATACAGTGGAACCTCGGGTCACGAACGTCTCGGAACACGTACAAATCAGGTTACGGCCAAAAGTTCGCCAAAATTTTTGCATCTGTTCACGACCACACACTCGGGTGACAAAGAAGCCAGTTTCCCCTTCTGGTTTGTACACGCCAATGATTTCCGCACGTGTTCAGTCTCTCCCTGTGCGTTGTTTTCGGTCAGACGTGCATGCATTCGCTGTGAACTCTTTGTGCTCTATTTTGTGTGCTTTTGCATTAGTTTTGCAATTAACCATGGCCTCTAAGCAAGTGAAGAGTGGTAGTGTTGGTGAGAAGAAAGGTTCTAAGAAAATTGAAATCGAATTAAAGAAAGAAATTATTGAAAAGTATGAGCGTGACTTTCGTGTTACTGATCTTGCCGCGGAGTACAAGAAGTCAAAATCTACGATTTCGACTATTCTAAAACAGAAAGAGGCCATTAAAGCAGCTGATCTTGCAAAAAGAGTTTACAGTGTTAACCAAACAGAGGCCTCAAGTGCTGGAAGAGGTGGAAAAACTGTTGCTAGTGTGGTTGAACAAGAAGCAACTTGCAGGGGAAAGTGTAAGCGAGGTGATGTTATGCGAGAAAGCCAGGAAGATTCATGGTGATTTGCTGTAAGGTTAGTTTTCTTGGTTGTTTATGGTTAGTTTTGATATAAATTAAGGATTTTTCAAATTTTCTTTTTTTTCGCTGTGCTTAAAACTCAAAAAAAAAAAAGCGTTTACAGCGAGCGGTTCGTAAGGCTATAGCATGAACTCTTGCAATGTTAGTTTTCTCTGCTCAAGATTTTCTCAGTGTTATTCAATGTTTTTACATTTAGTTTACTATTACACTGTACGTTCTATGGTATAATTAACTATTTTTGTGCTTAAAAGTCTTTGAAAAAAAAATATTTACATATAGTTTGTACGGTGCGGAATGGATTAATTGTATTTACATACAATCCTATGGCGGAAATTAGTTCGGGTCACGAGCAAATCGGGTTGCGACCAGAGTTTTGGAAAGAATTACAGTCGTGACCTGAGGTTCCACTGTACCTAGCCAGTTGGCAGTTTGAGAGGGTGTGTAGGAGAGGATATAGTTCTATGGTTCACGTCCGGCCGACCTCCAAAAGGTTTTCCAGGAAAGCCTCAAACCCAGTCCAGTTATTTTTGTGTCTCACCTCGTAATGTGAATGCGTGGGTGGGGGACTGGGTGGCAGTGTCCAGGAGTGAACAAGGGAATGTGCAAGATGTCTGTGTGCATGCAATTCCAAGCCTGGTCCAAAGAGTATTTGATTTGTCAAATGCAAAGGACGATAATGTCGATATGTTGCTAATTATTGGGTCATGAAAAGCACTCACTGACAGCTGCTTGCAGAATGCCATTATCCAGTCTATTTTTCTGAGGAGTGAAACATTACCCTCTCCTCTACATTTCCCCGTGATGGACTTGACCTTTGTTGGGGGTCTTGTTCATGCAATGACCAACAACTTACCAAGCGATGTGTAGAATTCAATCAACAATCGGGCAACGGATAAAAATGGGAAGGTTTAAAGTTTTCTCAATAGACGGGCATATCTGGAGTGAATACCACCTGACCACATCTCAGTACGAACAAAGTCACTGTCACTGACCCCATGGCCAACTGACAACAGGTTAAGTTCACTGAACCCAAGCATCTGACTTTAGTCGATAAGAAAGCCACTGTACATATGGCCCTCCGTTATAAAATATACAAAAAGAACCAGGCTGTAAAACTCCCTTAAGTGTGGCATGTCAATAACACAAAATCATAAAAAAGAGAAAAATCTATGACAACTGAGTTGACAAAAATGACATTCTCTTTGAGTTAGTAAACTGATCTGTTGAGCAGTCATACTGCTAGTCCACTTCTAATTTACCGAACAGCAAGGACCAGCCAAAAACAAGGGCGTTGTGGGTGGAGAGCATCATGGAGGTGTTTGCTGCAGGAGAGTTCCAATATCAAACCCACTTGATTCAGTGCCAGGGTGCAGGAGGCCTTGCCAACAGCTTTGGGTACAAGGCAGGAAAAAGTCCCCTACAGGGTCCCTCCACACCCTCTCTTAGAAGTACCTGAAGAAGGGTCCACAGGCTGGAATGGGTCATATTTCATAATACATTTCTGCTAACCGGAGAGAAAGATCAATTGAAATATTCATAGTAATTTCAGTGTTTCCGTATGTAGTGTGGTGTTCAGACAAGAGTACCTTTAAAACCTAAGCCCCTTCACCACAAACCCCATTAAATGACGATAGTCAGTCACATCAGAGAAAATGTTTGAGTCCTGTTCCTGCATGCCCCCTACAGTGCTTAATGTGGAAGCCATCGTAGATCCTTGAAACTAAATCTGACTGCCAGGTAAACGATACGAAGAGAAAAAACAAAGAAGGCCGAAAAGCCCACCAGATTGTCTTTGTTGTAGACCTCTGTGCCAGCTCCTTCCTGTTCTGGTGCCAGGTTAGGGACAATTAAGGATTTTTATATGTTTGTTGTGACTCCCTGTAACTGCAAAACCACGGGCAACCAAGCAGCGTTTGCCGCAGCCCATTTGTTTGTGTCTTTTATTTGATGGTCAACCGAGTCAAAACAGACAGTCATTTTATTGTGGAGTGTAAGGCAAACATGATTTGCCAGAAGGCACATTCAGTAATTTCAGTCTAAAGTAATAGTGAGTGAGCGTCTGCAGGGCACACATTCAGTACGCCGGAGCTGCAGAGGTGAGTGACTGCACACCTCAGACAACAAGTTATCTGTTCAACTGCCACCAAGAAGTGAATCTGCTGTCACTTTTGTCCTGTTCATGTCCTAAAAGCTTTTCAGTCTGTGTTTAAACTTTTAGACTTGTGCAATCTTTTAGACATGCACCCTTTAAATCCTTTGCTGTGAGAAGTGAGGTCAAAGTGCATAGATAGTGTATGTAATGTTAAGGTGTAAAACCATAAGAAAATCATGGACAGCACTCCCAACACAACACTGCAGCTGTTCACCTTTGGCACCAAAGCTACACGCTGGAACCTCCAAGCCACCTAAGTGACCGTAGGAGCAGTCAAAGATGAGCTGAAGAAACAGCATCGTGAAACACTGAAAAAGGCAGATGCCAGACTCACTAAGCAGGTTTCACTTGGTGAACATGAAACGGCAGACATCCTAACATTTATATCGTAAATGGTCCAGAAGTGTAGAGGTCACCGAGAAGTGACACAGCAGAGCCTGCTTGGCCCACCTGATGCATTCAGTTGGTCGACTGATTTTACTGCCACCCTGTCCAGTGAAAGTGGCTGGTCCAGGACTGTGAGCGTGCAACCTTCTTTGAAGAGAGTCTGCAACTCTTGATTGGTCTGAAGACGTAAAGTGCCAAGCTCAGAGCCAATAGATCTCTGGGAAAATGAAAATAAACAAGTCAGTGGCCAATCTAGATAAGCATTTCGTAAAAAAAGATCAATACAGTCATATAGGTTGTGCAAAAGTATGAGAGTGCGGGCAGGTCTGTGAGAGTGCACTGATGGCCACACTCTGAGCCCCCTCTGAAATTTTCCTTGAGATCAGTTGGCATTCAAGTGGCATTAGCAGGA
>JANRMT010062792.1:25838483-25852324 GCA_026402145.1 Polypterus bichir lapradei | reverse complement strand
CCCCCCCCCCCCCCCCCCCCCCCCGTTGTCTGCGCTCCATCAAAAGCCTACTGTCTGACTTTAATCTGTCCCTACACTCCAAGTGCAATACATAGAGGGACTGAGGCCCCATAATGAATCCTGTGGATTCCCAGAATTCATTAAAATCTACATTAATAATAACAGTGTGTTATAAATTGCTCAGTGTCAATTTTGGAATTTGCAAGAAAAAGGCTCTTCACAGGCAGGGGAAGGCACTATTTAACAAAGGGGGGCTTAACCGCTTTGAGACATACGGCGAGGATTAATTATGAAGAGTGTGTTCAGCCTGGAGTAGTATCACGCTAACTACATCTTATTCCCAGTTCATATTTCCTGTTTTACAGGTGTTTCTTATGGATTGTAAAAAGTGGAAGGTGATGCCATTCGTCTCATTAGTCTAATCTTAGAGGACACTGTCACTATCTATTGTGACTCAGTAAACAAGCTCATTATTGGGATGAACTTGTGGCCGTGCCACTGAGAGGACTTCAGTTCCCAGCAGTCAGCAGGAACATGCTGTGGCCTACAGGAGGAGGCCTTAACTGATTTCCAGTGTTCAAAAAGAAAGAATTGGAGTGGAGCAGCGATACTCTTTCACACACAGCGCCTAATTGTGTGCCACAAAAAGTGGCAGTTCTGTGCAATGCTGCTGTGAAGTACAAGGCAGCTTGACATTTGTTTGTAAATTGTGGATCTGTACTGACTGTACTGTATTTTTTTTTTATGAAAGGGGTCGGAAGATAAGAAAGTAGCCAGGAGTTCATGTCAACATCGATACCAAAGAATGCAGGCCGATCAATCGTCAAGTTCAAAAGACAAGGCCTAAGGAAAACAGCAATTAAAATATTAGGAAGTCTTAACAAGAATTTGAAACTTGGAGACAAAAGGGATGTGTGTATTGCTTTTTTATACGGACTTTCTGCTGACTACACATGTGGTGCGTTCCTGGGTGGTTCTGGGATGGTAGCGCTTTTAATACAACTAATATGCCTTTGCGGCACGGCAGTAAATATTCATTACTTTTTCATTTCACCTTAAAACAAAAAACCAAATGTTACTTTCAGATCTCTTGAAGTTCAAAACCCATAACTGGACACATATTTATTGAAAATCTGTCCAGGAAAAGCTACAAAAATGAATAAAATCTGCTAATCGTTACAGTATCTGTGCATAAAGCATCCATCTACTTGTGATATGCATATGTGTTCTCCATTGCTGATTTATTGGGTAGTCCATAGGGCCACAGTAGAAGAATCGGCCAATGCTGGAACACTAACGGGACCCTGATCACACACTTCTTGCAGGATCTGTTACCATGCAACACTAATAAAGTAGCTGTCACATGACAGGAGGGGTAAGGGAAATAAAAGGGGGAGCCTAGCGGAGGCTCGCCATTCACACACTGCGCACCCTGTCTGTGTGAAAGCTTCGTGTTTTCTGTTGCTTTGTTTCCTGAGTTGTTATTTTTAGGGTTTTTGACCCATACTTATTTATTCTTTTTTATTAACTTTTTTAGAAATGTCGCCAGTGTTTGCCTGTCTTTTTATATTCTAACTTTCTATCTGCTTCTTGGATTACTGTGCTTCATTTTCAGCCTTTTTAAAGGTATGTAAAATATTTTTTATCTGCTCATTATGCCACTGAAGTTTTCATCTTACCCTGTTCAGCACACCACCCTCAGTGGTCTTCAGGGTGATGTTGCCTATGCAGGTGCTAGGTGGGTGCATTTGGTTGGCTTGCTGGATAGTTTTGGCCTTATGTGAGTCTGTCACACATGTTAAACGATGAAAGCCCCTCTTTGCCAAACATATAAATCCATCCTTAAGTCCATTTCCTAAATCGTTTTAATTGAGTTCAGGAACACAACGGATGGAGCAAATCCCAGAAAAATGAGACATGAAGCAGAAATCAGCCCTGGATGGTAGACCAGGGAATTCACACACTCACTCACACTGAACCCTGACATGCACAAGGTACAGACTGTGGTCAAAATATGCAGATAGTGCACATCCCATGACCAAAGTGAGATTCTCACCCAGGTTTTCTTGAAATTGTGAAGGATTAGCGCTAGCCCCTGCACCAAAATGCTGTCTCAGGCCTGATTATTTAGAGCAACCACATTCAGAAGAGGCTCCTCCATCCATCAAAATGATTGGGTTTGTTGTACAACTGCTGTTTTTTTCTTATTGAAGAGGAAACAAGGCCGTGAGATGGACGAGTGCCCAGTACGTGGACAGTTCCTGCTTTAAACCTGATGCTACTGGCATAGACTCAACTCTGAACTGTGTTAAGCAGCCTCGAGAATTTTGCATGAATTTTTCAGGATGGTCAGTTCAGTTATCAGCACAAATCACTCACTGTACACATGTTCATGCTACAAAGGCGCACTGTACGTGAAACCTGACCTGTCACATTTAAAAGAATGGCATACTGAAATCAATTACTAATTTCTGACCACTTCTAGCACTCATTCATTATGGTAAAAATGTTTTCATTTAGTCACAATCCCACAGTGAAGTGATAATTCCAAGTAGTCTGCTGCCTTTTGAAATCATTCACTGCTAGCACCTTCTTCTTATTTATTATATATATTTACAAGTTATTATTTATATATATCAATACTAATAAAAGGCAAAGCCCTCACTGACTCACTCATCACTAATTCTCCAACTTCCCGTGTAGGTAGAAGGCTGAAATTTGGTAGTCTCATTCCTTACAGCTTACTTAGAAAAGTTAAGCAGGTTTCATTTCGAAATTCTACGCATAACGGTCATAACTGAATCCTACTTACGTCCATATATACGGCCATAGCCTGCAGCTCAGTCGCCGTGTGAGGCGGAGTTGCATCCCCCATCACCACGCCTCCCACGTAATTGAGTGCCTGCCCATATAAGGAAATCCGTCACCAGCAATCCAATGGACACGCTGCTTCTACAAGGCGTTTGTCATGCCTAAGACAAATGTGATATTCGCGAGATACAAGTTTAGTGTGAAGACGCAAGGTATAAACAAGACTTTTGATCACTTTGTAACGGAGTAAAATTGCTGGTGAAGGACTGTGCTTATGCAAACGAAGATGAGATGGACAGGGGTAGAATAGTGTTTGGCACTGCGAAGCGTGGGTATGTTGCTAGTATATATATATAAATAAAAAGGCATTGCATTGATCCGACTGTGAAAATATGCATAGACCAAAAAAGAGAGGGAAATGCGTACACCACAAAAAAAACTAAAGCAGATTTATAAAGCCTAGCGTACGCACATTTCTATGTAAAATACCATTTATAAATCACAATCGCCTTGTAAATGTATGTTCGTAACCACGCCATGATGCTAATCAACCTCATACATATGGTGCAGATGTTCACTGGCTGGTAGAGCAGTCTTACTCCTCAACAGATCATGTGTGGCTTTAAAGCACCTGTGTTTTGGAGGTATGGGAAAGGCAGAAGGTCCCAGAATCTGAGTGGGTAGCTGCTAATGCCTGGCACATTTAATGAGTCAACTACCGCATACACTACCGCCATGTCTGCCTCAAAATAAATTACTGACAGGTTACACCAGACCATGGAGATGTGATGTTTGTCAGTCTCATCTTGGCAAAACAAATGACTTGTACGTTAATGGAATGTAACAGTTTGCAGTTGAAAAAAGTAGCTTCATTCTCGCTAGATGCCCTTATTCTAATATGAATGCAGAAACGCGATCTGATAGCATTGGGAGAACCAGACGCTGCTGGAAATTGCCTTTTTCTGTTGGCAAAAATGCTGTTTTAACTATGTACCCCCCCACCAGTGAGCGTCATGGAGTGATGCTTGGCTGAGATACTCCTAACCTGTTGGGCACTTCCCTGAGAAGTGACAACTTTTAGCCGACATAAACTGATGAAACACCTAAAAAGTTCTTCATTGGCCCTCTTAAAAGGGAACTAAAATGAAGTCTGCACATCGTATTCATCAGTTTTGAGGCATAACATGTTTGTCATGTCAACACACATTACTCTATGCAGAAGTCATCATTTAGCTGGTTTGGTGGCACTTCCCTGTTTGATCAAGGGTGTCCTCATTTGCCAGTTTCTCCGAAATGTTGTGTCCGCATGGCTCAGAGCTGTTGTAAATATACACATGTTCTCTCATCAAGTTTTCTTTAAGAAATCCTGACGTTTGTGTGGGAAGTTGTGTTTACACATTTCAAGCCTCTTTTTGTACGTATATAAGCTTTATAGATGAGTCCCCAGATTTACAGAGCCTGACACTGAGTGACAGCCGCAAGTAAAGGTAAAGCCCCAACTTTAAACTCGCCAGTTATGTCTGCCTTGAGAATTGTTTCATAATTTCAACACACCCTCGTCCATTTACTAATTTGGACTTGTACCCATGCAGGCCTTCACACTGTCTCACTTTTGTGATGTGCCCTTCTTTGCACTTTTAGATTGTAACTGCACTTATTTCATAAGGTTCTGTTCATGCCACCTGTGTGCAGTGTGCTGTGCAGCCCCCCCGGTATCTCTGTGTGCTGCCTTTCCTGCTCCTAATTCTGTGTGCTGTTTTTGAATTGTAATCACATTGTTTACTTCATTATGTATTGTTTGCTCTTTATTGCCCCTTATGATTTTCCTTGCTCTTTATTTACTTTCTTTCCGTTTTTGCTACTGTAGTGTCATTAATCACAAGGCAGCGTCTTAGGATAGGCAACCTTTTCATTGCAGGGTATCAACACATAACCTCACATGGACATCTGTGAGATGTGGGAAGACAACTCAGAGACACTGCCAAATGGTGCTGTGCCACGTAAAGAGCATGCCACTTGGGCACTGCCAACACTGCAGCGTGCATTACAAAAAGTGGTGGTGTGATCTCTTTACGGTTCTTACCTTTTTACTCCTTTTAACTTTGGTAATTAAAATAAAAACATCAAACAGCAATACGCAGACGTCTCGGAGTTTTGTACTTTCTGAAAAAAGAAAAAAATAAGACTTGGTGTTACATTGTCACCTTCTCAAGAACACATTTTCTCTTGTTGGTCAATGTTTATTCAAGAAATGCCTACCTACTAAAACAAGACGTCCTTCATATAAAAGGTTTCGATTGGATGACACAACATTTTCAAGGCTGCTCTGCTTCACCAAATGTTTTAAACTCTATAAGACAAAATCCATGTGAATATATCCTTAACGTATAATGTCTGTGCAGGTCTTTTTCTGAGTGCTGTCATTTTCCTCCCACATCTCAAAGCTATACATCATTGTTAAATGGGCACTCTGAATTTACCTGAATGTGCCCTGTGATGCACTGGCAGCCAGTCTTGGGCAGCTCCCTGCCTTGCACTCAGTGCTGATAGGACAGGCTTTGTTGTGGTTGGTAAATATCGCTGATGTTCAAGTGATGGACTGACACGTTTAGGATATGCCTCACCTCACTGTGACGAGGCTTTATGGAGCGTCCAGACTGAACTCAAAATGTCTTATAATTTGGACAGCTTTAAAACAGGCAACAAGGAATCTTAGAGAACCTGGAACCGTTCAGTTTCATGATTTGAGCTATCACTGGCTTCTTCAAGGGGTCTACCTCACTAGATCATGCATGGACCACTATGGCTGAAAGGACCTGAGATGCCATGACTAGTGATGAGCGAGCATGCTTGGCCGAACATGTGTTCGGCTTGAGCATCGCTATGCTCGGAGCATGGCGCTACTCGAACGAGCACCACATGTGCTTGTGCGCCATGCTCGAGTCTCCGCCCCGCACGTTTCACGGGTTGGAGACGGCCAATCAAGGGGCAGGTAAGTACTGCCCTCACTGTAATGCAGGCACTCCCATATCATGTTTCAGAGCGTCAGCTCACTTGCAGGCACTGGCATATAATGTCTTAGAGTGTCATTTTTCCTACAAAATTGATTTTTTGGGGGGTTCTGGGCGTGTTTTTGTCAGTCTGTAAAAGTGGCGTACAACTCGGACAAACTGGTTCCCAGCAGCGACTTGGGAGTCCAAGATGCATCCAGACATCGTCCCCATGCTGTTCCCGGTCCATTTGGGTGGTGTTTCTGTCACTTTCTGACCTTTTCTAATGGACTAGGCACCCTCCCCTCTTCAGAGCAGGGGGTGCCTGGTTGTCTCCCATTGACTTACATTATACTCGGGTGCTCGGACCGAACACCTGAACACTTTGGTGCTCGCTCATCACTAGCCATGATGTCACAGAGCTTGTAACACACCGTTGCTGTGTGTTCTAAGATAGTATGAAGCTGAAGTGATTGTGTAATACCATACACCACTTTGATGCTGTTTTTGTAGTATTATTGTGTGGTAATACAGGTAAAATTCTGTTACAACGAACTGTCAGGGACCTAAAAAATATTTTGTTGTAATGAAATTCTGTATTTGTTACTATAGTGCTTTTTTTAACTTGTATCCAGGCATTTGCAATCATTTCAATAGCTTCTTTCACATTACTTTTAATCTCCTCCTGCCTACAAGTTATGCTGACGAGAATTTTTCTCAGCATTTCCTTGTGATAATACACTTTCAGGGTGCGAATGATGCCCAAATCCAATGGCTGAAGCGCTGCCGTGCAATTGGGTGGAAGGAATTCAACGCGAACATTATCTGAATGTGGAAGCAATGGGAACGACACGCAGAAGGGCATCTTGAAGCGCAATTGCAGCGTCTGTGGAAGATTGTTTGTCCGTTGCTGGGCCAGGGCAATAGGAGGCTCACATTGTTGCAGTGAAGCACCACAGAAAAAAATCATAAAAAATTGGGGAGGCGCTATAAGTCCTTGTCTTGCACCCCAAAACACGAGGCTTAGTCTTAGTACTTTAGCAAAACCAGCTTTATTCAGCTTGAAACAGGAACTGCATAGTTATTTATTGTAGCATGATCTGCCACTCTGCTATACACAGAAACAGCAGTCAGGCAGGGTCGTTGCCAGGTCAGTGATCAAGTAATCCTGTTATCTGCATTTACAATGTATGTGCTCCTAACCTTGCTTCACCCATCAAGATCTTTTCTGTTACCCCAGCAATGGATAAACAGTCTTCCACAGACGTGGAGATAGCACTTCAGGACGCTTTTTGGCTTGCTGTCTAGTTTGGGGGAGGACCCAAGAGAGTTTACAAACCTCACATTTTCTTGAATGAGTGCCGCATTAATAAGAATGTTTCTTGAACGAGCATCTCTGAGCCACATAAAAACAGCTTTTTCGACATCTTCAAATGCAGCAGTTCACATATGTTTGCAACCCGAGATTTTTCTACTTTTTTTGCTTGGTCTTTCAAGAAAGTTGACAGTGTCAATGGCGAAATTCCAAATTCACTGGCAACGTCTTTTTTTTTTTTTTTTTTGCTGCAATCAAGAGCTGCAAAAATGTAAAGTTTTTTTTTCTAATATGAACTGTTATCGTTTTTTCGTGTCTGCCATTTCTATAGGAAGGTGACAATGAGTTAAATTCCAATGGATGTATTTCAAATGTTGACGAGCAATAAACAAAACGTATCACTGAAAACCGCAGGAAACAAAAAAGGCAAAAAGAAAAAAACATTACGAGGAAAGTTCGAAGAAAGAAAAAAAAAATTAGAATGTTTCTGTTTGGGGATTGTTGTGCACAACTGAGCTGCGACCACAGAACTGACTGTTCTGTGGATGATTCATTCAGGCATTTCAAGGTCTTTTGGGTAGTTCGCTGTAATGAAAGTATCTGCTGAATGTACTTTGTAGTAACGAAATTTCTATAGACTTGCATCATATGGGGAAACTGTCGGGACCATAAAAATACTTCGTTGTAATGAAAATTTCATCATAAAGATATTCGTTGTAACGGAATTTGACCTGTACTTAACTGTATGTAGTACAGCAGAGGGTTTAATGTCAGTCCCCTAAACAAAAGTATAGTGCCTAAAACTTCTTTTGACTGAGACTTCAGGGACTGTAAGTAAATGGGTAAAAATAAAAATTACAGGAAAATACAGAAATGCATTCACTGCTTGAGTGCAAGTAGGGGCACAAAGGTTCAACAGTACTGAACAGCAAAGATTTTTACTTAAAAAAATAAACAATTATACAATTATTGTGTAGGCCTATCTAAATGGGTACCTGGTCCAAAAGGTTTCTGTCCTTCTTTTCTTTTTCCACTCTCTCTGCTTCAGCCTTCTGTCTAACTGTTATTATTAATTTATTTGTAGCCCCTGTCTATATTGCACAATCCTTTATGTCTGGTGTGATTTGACCTCAACAAGAAACCCGAGTACCTTGAGAAGGATCTACACAGACATGGTAAGAAAGTACACACTCCAAGAAGAAAGGGAGTAGCATAGTGTTAACTGCTGTGGTCCCCTGTAGATATCATCCACCTTCAGACACACTTCACAGTTGGGGGGAACTTACACCAGCACTGTTGATTGTCAAGGCAGAAGCCTGACTGAGACATGGCGCCAGTCCATTACGGCACTCTTGTAGTGAACCTGACCCCTACAGCTTTGGCACATGGGAGAAAAATCGACACAGGCTCAGGAACGACGGACAACCGGAGACGACCAGGATCTGACCTGTAACTTGTGACTGCCCAATATATGATATATACCGTAATATTTGATGAATTGTTCATATAGTATTCATTTTTATAAACTAACACAATTACCGTTTTCCATAATAATGTTTTAAGTAAAGAATTTTTCATATCCACAATTTTCAGTGATGTTGGCCTTTTGTCTTGTACTTGTGTTTTGAGCTCAGCCTATGGCCATCTTCATTTCTCTACACTAAATATTTCCTTTCTTCTTACCTCTCTCAATTGTATAAAGCTTGACTTTCATTCATAACCTTGACTTTTACCCCTTTTCATGTCTCTTTGTTAAATCTCCTACAAATCCTTTGGTAAAATTGAACCCTCCCTGCCTCTTAAGCATCCTTCTTGTTTCATGATGGCGACTTACATCAGGAATAAAGGGTCTTTTATCACATTCCCAAACCGGAGACCAGATGAGTAATTCTTGCAGTCGTTGGACCTTATGGAAGCTGTCGAGCCACTTTACTTTTCCATCAAGGTCTTCTGTAGAATCAAAAGAGAGTGAAGAAATATCTAGTCTCAGATGAAGCAAATGTTTAATATGATGATTGTCCGGGAAAAAAGCTGTGTGTACATACAGTATCAGTTAACATTGCAAATGTAAACATTAATAACTGAATAACAGCAGCTTTCTATTTCCATCTACATTCAGTGACTGTTTTCGAACTTAAGAGGTTTGACAAATGAAAGGGGACCATCCAGACCATGCCACTTGTTTTGTTAGATGCTAGCTAAATTGCCCAATCCATATACTTTTTAAATGTTGTCAGTTTAAAAAACTCGTTTGTTGCAGATTCACACAACCCTTTTTTGAAATGCCTCTTGGCTTCAGTCCTAACTGCACTTCCTTTAATATCAAAAGCATCCTTAAGTAGCCATCAATTACTTCATTGAAGCAATTCTGTGAGGGCCAATTTCATCATTAAAACTTTTTATACTTTAAAAAGGTCAAAGGATTACTATGAAATATTTAGTAAGTTATTTTCTTTACAGGCACAAAACATAAAACCACTATTAGAAACACATTACCACACTACTTAGTAGCTTATTCCATGCGTCTACAGTTCTCTGTGTGAAGAAAAACCTCCTAACATTTGTGTGAAATTTACCCTTAACATGTTTCCAACTGTGTCTCCATGTTTTTGATAAACTCATTTTAAAGTAACAGTCTCAATCCACTCTTCTTAGTTTGAAACATTTCAATCATGTCCCCTCTAATTAATCTTTTGCTTAAACTGAAAAGGCTCAGCTCTTTTAATCTTTCCTCATAGCTCATCCCCTGTAGCCCTGGACTCAACCCAGTCACTCTTCTCTGGACTTTATTTGCAGTGCTATGTCTGTTTTATAGCCTGGAGACTAAAACTGCACACAATACTCCAGATGAGACCTCATCAGTGTGTTATAAAGCTTGAGCCTAACCTTCTTTGACTTGTACTCCACACATCATGCTATAGTAACCTAACATTTTGTTTGCCTTCTTCATGGCTTCTGAATACTGTCTGGCAGTTGATAGTGTTGAGTCCGCTATGACTCCTAAATCTTTCTCATTAGGTGTACTCTCGATTTTCCGACCGCCCATTGTGTATTCAAACCTAACATTTTTACTTCCTACATGTAATACTTTACATTTAGTGACATTAAATTTCATCTGCCTTAAATTTGGCCAAATTTGTATGCTGTCCACGTTCCTCTGTAATGACCTGACCGATTCGAGATTATCAGGGGTGTTGCACCTGATGTTGCCTGCAATGTGTCAGATTTCTCACAGCTCTACCTCAAATTTAGTGACTTTGGTAAAAAGACGTATGGATGTTACTTGAAGCTCATGCACTTCCTTTCCTTACCTCACATCAGAGAAGTACCCCTGAAATGGAGCCAGTGGTTATCATTATACATCATAAGGTACACCATGAGTTATGCCAAATTATGCAGCAGAGCTTTAAAATTGAGGGAGCCCATTCTTAAAGGTGAATCTGGGCAATCGACGATGGTTATGACTGGCTGATAACAATAGCACCAACATGTCCTTTTTTCTGTCTGATATAGTGTGTCATATAGTACAGCAGAATTTATGTTGCTTTTTCAATTCCTATCACCAAATGAAATGTGTAATCTCAAATGACTTAATATTTGTGTAGCGCCATCTATTGGAATGACAACTGCAATGCATTTTTTAATAAAAATGTTTGTGATGCTCAATTTTTTGAAATAACAGGTATAGCAACCAGACAGACACACGGACACTTGTCCTTTTATTAAGATGGATTAAGTCACTGCTTTTATGAATCTCATACCAAATGACATATGACAGAGACATCTGCATTAGATCAGGGGTCCTCAATCACAGTCCTGGAGGGCCGTGGTGGCTGCAGGTTTTTGCTCCAACCCAGTTGCTTAATAAGAAGCACTTATTGCTCAAGTAACACTTCTGCTTCACTTTAGTGGTCTCGCTCGTTAAGATTATGAACCCTTATTGCTTATTTTAGTCTTAGAAGCTGTATTCTTGGTTTTTAATCACCCCTTATCTATATAACAAAAGCCTAGCGCGGTGTCCGTGTCCGTGTTCCTTTTGGCTGTATAGCCGCCCCGTAGAAAAGCCCCAGTCCATCCCCTCTCAGAATTCCTGCTTACCCCCCTCTGTTCTTTCCCCTTTGCTTTTATTTTTCCTGTTCCCGAAAATCTTTTCAAAACAAAAGTAAAGAAATAGACAGAGCGTCACATTAAGTCACATTAAGGTCTTCTCCCCACTGCCTATTAAATAATCAATGAATTGAAATAAAAAAATCACGAAAGAAACAGAAACCACAACCTACCCTTACAGTGTCCACCGCGCTTCTGGCGTTACAGCCAAACATGTGGTGTATGCAGGTTATGAGGTGTGACACTAATTAATGCCTGTACTACAACAGATTATATTGTTGATATACTATTAACTATTTACAGGGATCAACTCTTTTGGGGAAGTTCATAACAAAAAAAAATAAATTATAAATAATATGTGCACTTGAGTATTTCGAGCCCCGCGTCTGAGTCGGATCGTTCCCCTGGTCACCAGTTCGTGTGTTTCACTATGCCTTTCTGTCTTCAGCTACCCATGTGCACTTGTACGGAGGAGTCCTTACGGAACAATACCGAAACGCAATTAAACCTGCTGCTGCGAGAGAGGACATATTACAGCGTGTTCACGAACCAAAGAGGCAAAGGCGTGACAGTCGCTCGCAAGAAACGGACACTCAGCATTCACACAGATTAGCTCAACGACGCGTCTCTGCCGCACAACGAAAGGTACCTGAAACCCCTACAGAGATAAAATACAGATTACGCCGTGATCGCGACAGAAAGAGGCAAAAGCATGCCAATGAGACACCCGACGAGAGGTCCTTACGATTGCAAAACAACCGTAATAGACAGAAACGTATGGTCTCGCAAGAAACTCCGAGTGAACGCTCTCAAACTGACACTCACCACTCACAGACATTACCACAACGTCGCGTCTCCAAGGTACATCGTTCAGGGATTGCTCTTCGTCCATTTCAGGAAGTTCATGTGCCGGAACACTTCTGTGGCGAAATGACTGAATGATGTCAATTTTGTGGTTCGAAAAATTTCCGTGATGACAAACCGAAAGACGGCAGATTTAATTCATGTTGTCACAAAGGGAAGGTAGTGTTACTAGCTGTGCGTACACACCCTCTCATACAACGTTTACTTTCTAATGCACATCAGCATTCCCAAAACTTTAAAGATCACATACGTTCCTATAATAGCGCCTTAGCCTTTGCCTCGATGGGGGCATTGTGGTGCGATGAAGGACCCAGTTCACGACTGGCAGCCGCGTTTAAACAGGGAGTCCTTCAACTGTGGTCATCCAACGCGCAGCGTAGCACGCACCAAGTTGCTAGTCTATACTAATAAAAGGCAAAGCCCTCACTGACTCACTCACTGACTGACTCACTCACTCACTGACTCATCACTAATTCTCCAACTTCCCGTGTAGGTAGAAGGCTGAAATTTGGCAGGCTCATTCCTTACAGCTTACTCTAAATTCTATGCGTAATGGTCATAACTGGAACATATTTTTCTCCATATAATGTAATGGAGTTGAGCTCGATGGCCGTGGGGGGCGGAGTTTTGTGTGACATCATCACGCCTCCCACGTAATCACGTGAACTGACTGTCAACGCAGTACTTAGAAAACAAGGAAGAGCTCCAAAAAGCGCTGAAGAAAACATGCATTATACAATTGAGAAGGCAGCGAAACAATAAGAAGCGAGCGAGTCACACATACAACCATATTCATGAGTGCAACTACTTCGGAAACAAAGCACGTTGTAAACCTAAAGTTTAAATTAAGTTCATAGACAGGCTGCCGCTGGCATTTGTCATGCCCACGGCTAATGCAGGATACAAGTTTAATGAGAGGACGCAGGATATAAACGAGAGTTTTGATCAATTTGTAACTAAGTTAAAATTACTGGTGAAGGGCTGTGCTTATGCAAATTCCGAGAGACTGTCTTTGTGGGGGGATTGACAGTTAAGGCGGGTAGGAGAGTCACGTCATCATCTCCCCTCCCATTCACCTCATTTCTCTGTGAGCTGAGCTCCGCAGCTAACGCAGTCTTGCGGAACCAACTTTGTGACGCTGCCACCAAATACTCACAGAAAAATCCACAAGTTAATACACACGCTGTCTCTACAGTTTCTCCACACTCTGAATCCTCCAGGCACTACTTACAAAAGGTTACATTGACAATCGTGTTACGTTATTTTTAAAATGTTTCCTTTTCTTAGCACAAGCACAGCTGAGAAGCTTCAATGCATGTGCTCCATAACGCGTTAAAAAATAACGCATTTAATCACACTTTCCATTCCAAGCAAAGGGGAACTTCTGTCAATGCATGATTTCCTGGTACACCGATTACATTGATGTACACATCAGAGCTACAAAAATGTAACGGAAGAAAGCGCGTTGCTACGACTGATTGGAGGAAAATTTCATTTCAAAAGACTACCCGACGGAAGCCTTGATAAAAGCGTGGTTTTGTGCACATATATATGTAGATGTATATGTATATATACTGTAAATACTGTATGTGTGTATATGTATATTTATGTTTATGTGTGTGTATATATGTATATATATATACATGACAGCAAAACTCATGACAATGTCAATCATGTTACGTTATTATTAAAATGTTTTCTTTTTCATTACTTCTTTAACACACTACTTCTCCGCTGCAAAGCATGGGTATTTT
>JANRMT010062792.1:25798547-25828483 GCA_026402145.1 Polypterus bichir lapradei | reverse complement strand
GAGCTGACGACCTCATAATCGTATACGTGCAAAATAAAGTGCGAAGCGCCTTAATATTATTTTGCCGCAGACGCGCAGTCAGCGTGTGAAAGGCCGGCACAGCTATGCGCGCGCGCGCCGGCTGCTCGACTTTGGCTGGGCAGGAGACGCCAGTTTTTGCAGACACGTTCACATGATCAAAAGTCTCCGCGCTCTTTGGAGGTCATTCATATACAAAATACCCACGCCTCGCAGCGGAGAAGTAATGGGTTAAAGAAGTAATGAAAAAGAAAAGGAAACATTTTAATAATGACGTAACATGATTGTCATGAGTGTTGCTGTCATATACATGCCTGCCTAAATAAGTCACCCTCGCTTCGCTCTTACTTTTTTAACGTTCATTTAATCATGGCTAGTGGCGGAAAAATTATAAAATGGAAGGAGGATTACACTGAGTATGGCTTTACCAAAACAATTATTGATGGCGAATCGATTATTCATAAAGCTTGAATTGGTGTTAACCTCATATCTTTTCATACTTCTTCTCAAACCAAGGTGGTGCGAGGCTAAAATGAATTGGGATGCGCTGATCAATGTAATCGGTGTACCAGGAAATCATGCATTGACAAAAGTTCCCCTTTGATTGTAATGCAAAGTGTGATTAAATGCATTATTTTTTAACGCGTTATGGAGCACATGCATCGAAGCTTCTCAGCTGTGCTTGTGCTAAGAAAATTAAACATTTTAAAAATAACGTAACATGATTGTCAATGTAACCTTTTGTAAGTAGTGCCTGGAGGATTCAGTGTGGAGAAAGTCTAGAGACAGAGTGTGTATTAACTTGTGGATTTCTCTGTATTTGGTGGCAGTGTGACGAAGTGGCTTCGGAAGACGGCGTTAGCCGCGGAGCTCAGCTCAGAGCGAAATGAGGTAAATGGGAGGGGAGATGATGACGTGACTCCCCCACCCGCCTTAACTGTCAATCCCCCACAAACACAGTCTCTCGGAATTTGCATAAGCACACCCCTTCACCTGCAATTTTAACTTAGTTACAAAGTGATCAAAACTCTCGTTTATATCCTGCGTCCTCTCATTAAACTTGTATCCCGCATTACCCGTGGGCACGAAAAGCACCAGCGGCAGCCTGTCTATTAAGTTAATTTAAAGTTTAGGTTTATACCTCGCTTTGTTTCCGAAGTAGCTGTACTGATGAATATGGTAGTATGTCACTCACTCGCTTCTTAATGTTTCGCTGCCTTCTCAATTATATAATGCATGTTTTGTTCAGCGTATTTTGGAGCTCTTCCTGGTTTTCTACATAGTGCGTTGACAGTCAGTTCACATGATTACGTGGGCGGCGTAATGATGTCACACGAAACTCCGCCCCCACGGTGGTCAAGCTCAACTCCATTACAGTAAATGGAGAAAAATACCTTCCAGTTATGACCATTACGCGTAGAATTTCGAAATGAAACCTGCCCAACTTTTGTAAGGAAGCTGTAAGGAATAAGCCTGCCAAATTTCAGCCTTCTACCTACACGGGAAGTTGGAGAATTAGTGATGAGTCAGTCAGTGAGTGAGTGAGTGAGTGAGTGAGTGAGGGCTTTGCCGTTTATTAGTATAGATGACAGCAACACTCATAACAGTGACAAAACAATTACATTGAAAATCATGTTACGTTATTTTCAAAATGTTTCCTTTTCTTTTTCTTTCCTTCTTTAACACACTACTTCTCCGCTGCGAAGCACGGGCATTTTGCTAGTTAGCAATAAGAAGCAAATGACCAAATAGACCAGCATTTCTCCATTTAGCTTATTATCATTTACACCTGAGTGTATTTATCTTGCACTATTGGGTTTAATTAAATACTTGGAAGGAAAGTGAAGAGAAAAAAGTGAAGGATTGAGAATTACTCATCAATTTTAGCCTTCAAATCATTTGGATGATATCTTTAGAAAGAGGAAGAAAATCTAGGATATGAGAATTACCTGACACAGCAGAATTAAAGCACTAGCAAGCCATGAAATTAAATTATTGGCAAGAATTGCTTTCTAATTAAGCAACTGGGTTAGAACAAAAACCTGCAGCCACTGCGGCCCTCCAGGACTGTGACTGAGGACCCCAGCATTAGATGGTACACATCAAACGTTAACACTGAGGTCTGCGTTGATTACTTGGATTTCAACCCGTCTTAGACAGGTTGTCCTGCTTGTCAACATATACAAACTTTTTATAAACAATCATACTATATTCTGATCTTTGTAAGTTGCCTTGGATAATAATATCAGTCCAATGTATAAGTATTAACGTCATGGTTGCATCTGTCTGGGCAGCTTGATATTCCACACATTTGGAGGTAGCCTCACAGAAGTGTAAAATCATGAGAATATATGCTTGCTATATTCACTTTTTACCTTTCAACAGTTTGTTCATTTGTAATTTATCTCACTCTGAAAGATATATTTTCAGAACACAATAACTTCAAACGGGCAGCCATGAGAGATCCCCAGACTGCCACTTACCTATTGAACCCTCTACTAGGTCCACCACAGACTGAAGGGATTTTCGCTCTTCATCACTGCTGCATTTCTTGGCTATGTTTTTGAGCAGCAGTGGATATCTGGTGAACCTCTGCATCGGAGTCACCAGCAGGTCAGCTAGTTGCAGCCTCTTGCACTGTTCATTTCGCTCACACCACTGACAAAGAGAAAACAAAACAGTGGGCTGAGACACTGGGCACGTTAAGCAGCTACCAGGCTTTTATTTCAGATTTCAAGACTGTGTCAGAAACTAGGGTAAGTACTTTAAGATACGTGGTGAAGTCTTCTCTTTGCTTCAGAGCGTCCAGGTAAAACACAGCAGATGAGTAATTGAGACAGTATGTCTGCAGGCACTGGCACACGCTTTCTTTGAAATGCTGAAACATAAAATGAGAAAACATATTACTTTAGCATGTATTATATAGAGTCAACTATACTGTAACTGAAATTAAAATCAGACTAAACAGAACTCTTCCAAAAAGCAAGTTATACACATATACATTTTTTTTTTTTTATCTTTTCACCACTCAAAGAAAAAAGAATAGAAAATACAGAGGCATCCTTTGCTGAAGTAACCTTTTCCTGTAAAAGGTTGTGAACGTTGGTGCCACCTTGTTTGCTTAAACAGTCAGTCATTCTCTAACCCACGCAGTCCTGAGCAGGGTTGCGGGGGTCTGCTGGAACCTATGTATAGGCCCTGGACAGGGTGCCAGTCCATCGCAGTTTACTTCAATAATTTTTGATTAGAAAAAAATTTTGATAAAATCTTAAGCCACGTATAAAACAGTCTAACTAGTGATAGTGTAGTGTAGTTAGAGAAATGGCTACAGTTTTCATTTCATGTGACAGTTGTTTGCCCGCCATTAGCGGGAACTGGTTAGCACTGTCTGCTTTCCAGTGCTCGAGGTCCAGACTTGACTGGCTCCTGTTCTAACGCACTGTATATGTTCTTTCAGCAGATTCTTTAAAAAGAGAACTGACCTCCAATCAGAGTGAGTTGGGAGGAGTTTCGTGTCACCTTTGAATTATTTTCAGTCAATTTCATCACGTTACCAATCATTACGTACACGTACAACCTCTGGCTTGGCGTGCTGCGGCACATTTTGTACCTAATATTCTGTGCCAAAGTTTATATTTACATTTCTTTGCTTAGCAGAAGCTTTTAACCAAAACAACTTACAAAGGAGGTTAACCACAGTCTAAGGACTGTTGAAGCAGGACTGGTTACAAAAGTTGATCACCACTAGTTAGCTAGCTGTTTAGCGGTGGCTAGCGCTGCTTTCTCCTGTCACGTGAGGCCTGTGGCTTGCTGTCCGTGTGCTGTTCTTAAATGTTCTCCCTGTGTTTGTGAGAGTTTTCCTCCCACATTCCAGAGACAGGCAGGTTTGGACAACTGGTGACTCTAAATTGAAAGTGGGTCTGTTGTGAACGTACTCTCCGATGGAATGGTGGCTCAGTTGTCTTGTGCCCAGTGACGCTGTGATAAACTCTTGTTCCTGTGACGATGTACTAAATTCACTGCACTAGAAAATGGATGTATGAGTGGACTTTGGTTTAGGTTTGTACCAACACAAAATATGTAAAGTGTTAAACCTTAGATTCTGAGTGGAAACTAAACACCCGAAACTAGAAAAGGTCATCAGTGAGGCCTCTGCCAGTCTCTTAATAAGAAATGTTTTTTGATCAAAAATGATTACTACCTTTCAAAATATCATCCTTATCCAACAGAGTGGGACCCCATCATACTTGCCTTGATGAGTAAATTCCTCAGGGTTACAGTAGTTTCCAGCTCTGATTTCCTCCAGGAGTCTCTAATAGCCCAAAGCAGACCGTTCATGAATCCAAAGCTTACCTGGGACATGATGAGAGGAAGGTTTGTGATCAATGGGCCCCATGATCTTATTCTAAATGGACTGTGTTTGTTGCATTTCAGAACAGATAGGCATGTCAGAAACATGTAAAAATCTCAATTTGTTATTACTGTCCAGCTATCAATCCAACCTTGATACACACATAGAAAATGTAAAAGCAGCAGTAAATAATCTCTCCACATATCTTTTATGACCAAATGCCACTTTGCTGAACTGATAGGACATGTTTGCAGATCAAATGATTTTCTAAACTGATAGGTGAGACCAAATAAGTCTGACCTGCTCTGCTCTACCTGAAAAGTTCAAATATAAGCAGATGGGAATAAAAAGGCCTTCACCAACTAATAAGGAGAAGTGGTGGAGATGTTTTGTGTCCAAAGACTGCCTTATTATACATAAAGGGACAATCAGACCATTGCTCCCAGTTAGTTAGTGGTCGCCTTAAATTCTGAAGCCCATCAAGTGACAAGCCAACTAATGTTTAAAGGGGCAATCAGTCCAATTGAATGTTTGATTTCTACGTCACACATAATGAGGCTGCCATAAAATACAGCCTTGGAATCTTTTTCGTTTCCCGAAGATTACTCCATTATAATCCAATGCCCTAAAAAAACCACTGGTGGGCCTTTCAGATCAACTTCAGCTAACGATAACTTAGTTTTGAGTAAAATGAGCAGCAAGACACTAAAAGTGATCTTGTACTAAATTTGAGAGGAGGATATCATTCCCATTGGTGCAACACAAGAAATGAAAATAAGTCAAAAGGATTTTTATGTATGCTATTTTAGGATATTAAAACATCCATCATCCAACCCGCTGAATCCGAACACAGGGGTCTGCTGGAGCCAATCCCAGCCAACACAGGGCACAAGGCAGGAACTAATCCTGGGCAGGGTGCCAACCCACCACAGGACACACACAAACACACCAAGCACACACTAGGGCCAATTTAGAATCACCAATGCACCTAACCTGCATGTCTTTGGGCTGTGGGAGGAAACCGGAGCACCCGGAGGAAACCCACCCAGACACAGGGAGAACATGCAAACTCCATGCAGGGAGGACCCGGGAAGCGAACCCAGGTCTCCTGACTGCGAGGCAGCAGCACTACCCACTGCTCCACCGTGCCGTCTGGATATTAAAACAATAGTTTAAATTATTCATTTTCTTATTCAAGGCTCACAAAGGTCTGTAAAGGCTGAAACATCTGATTGCTGATTTCACAAAAGTGCCAGATAGCTCTCTTACCAAACAAAGGTCCTTCACATTGGCAAAAAGTCGCCAAGTATCCACATCCAGAAGGCATTCACTACTTTGTAGAGTTGTTAGTGTGCTCAGAAAAACCTGTGAAAATAAGCACAAAAATACACTGTACTGTTAAGGTCCCAGATATGTTATTAAAGAGCAGAGCAACTCCTAAATGTAAAAAATACCCAGTTATTCACATCGAGAATATGCACCACATTCTAAAACACCCAAAAGAGATTGCTTATTCAAAAAAAATGGAAGTGTTAGGAAGTGCTATACAGTATAAACTGCAAAGAACTGTCAATGGGCTAGTGTAAAGAGTCAAACAGTTCATGTCTAACGTCTTGTCCCACATCCCCACCTTTGTCTCTTTTCTTAAACATTTAAGTCGCTTCCAAGGGCTGAGTTGCCCAATTCAGCCATAGGACCAACAAGCCACAGTGTCCCCTGACTAGCCATGTAGGCATTTCTTCAGATTTACCAATAAGGCTAGGTTTAGGGTTGCATATTTACACCTGAAAACATCATACTTGTTTAACTCAGGGTTGCTGAGCCCACAGCCTATCCTAGCAGCACCGGAGGTTAGGTAAGAAGGAAGGAGACTCAACCACTGCAGGACCCCCTCATCCACACACCCATACTCATAAGGGGCCTTTTAAGGGTTGACAATTAACCTTACCTACACATCTTTGGGGATGGAGGAAGAAGAGCCATACACACACATAGGGAAAACATGCAAATTCTAGTGAAAGGCAAAAAAATGCCCAATCTCCTTATACCAAGGAGTTGAAGAAAAAGAGAAGATTGCCCTCTGTGGAATACGGAACCACTTCTGGGGAAACAGAAAGTTAAAGGGGGATCCTGGGTGACATTGTGTTCTGTTACTGTGGTGACCCCTGCTGTAGGCAGTGCGCATGTGTGTGTTGCCATCTTGGAAGGGATCTACACAAAATAATCAATTCTCAGAATTCCAGCTCCCTCTCTGAATTGATTTTCACAATTCAAGTAACAATAATCAAAACAATCCCCATTCCCATCAGCGAGCTTACCTCTTTCAGCACCATCAACTGGTCAAGAAAATAAACACACTCGCTAGTGAAGAGCTCCCATACAGCTTCATGTCGCTTAGAACCAGAGGGGCACTCTTCAATCAAGATGTCAGGGTGCTCCATCTGCACAAATTCTGACAGCGCTTTATCCTAAAGTAAAAGACCATTTGAGACATTGGACTTGTGAGATGACGAGTCGCCCCACCTACTATCTAAAAAAAAAAAGTGCATTTATTAAAATCCCAAGAAGGAAGGTTTCAAATGAATGGTTGGAGGTGCCACAGTTTATCCACATGTTTGCTGTGTAAAAGAAAAGAAAAAAACCTATGCTCTGTGACCTTTTACATTGTTGGTTAAATTGTTGCTTACGTTTAATTGCTGTGTTGATTGTAATCTATGATTGTAAATTTATTACAATTTTTGTTACCTGTCTTATTACGCTTGCTGAACAAAATGTTACTCGATTGTTTACCTCTTTTGTAAGTCATTTTGGATAAAAGTGTCTGCCAAGCAAATAAATGTAAATGTAAATTAGTATTTTGTACCCTTTGGATTCATATCGTGTTCACATTAAGGGGAAGTTTCTGTTTAAAATGCTCTCATTATAATAGTTTGTGCAATTTTTTGTGTAAATCCTGTAGGCTACTTTGAAATGGTGTACTCATACTTGAGCATGGGAAAGGCATTATATAAATAAAATGTAAAATGACAATAAAAGGAGTCATTTTGCTTGACTTCTCACAACATCCATAATGGCTATCACGGTACAAAACCCTAGTACTATAAATAATGTACTGTAAATTATACTCTGCAGTTTGCTGTAATGCCATTTTTCCAAAAATTAAATGATTTAATTCATCAGTGAGCATTTAGGGTGGGTGCAGTAGATGGGGAGTTAAAGTGATCTCTTATAAGGAAGGTCATGCTGTAGTAGCCCCCCAAAGCCAGGAGAATAGTTTGAACTAGATGTCCTGTTGTATTGTTTAGCCAGATCAGTGGGCAGATCAGTGTCACACAATTTGTAATTCCAAAAGGTGAGGACCTCACGTAACACTCACTGCTCAGTTTCCTCCCTCTTTTCTGTGTTCTGCAAGTTTTTCTTTCAGTGTGAGCTACTTCATGCCTTCTTCATTTGTACCCCCTAGTCATGTCTGGTTGATTCCTGCCATGGGAGTTAAACTTATCTGTGTGTCTTTTGACAGACTTCTAATGTAGGTTAAGTAAAATCCTGTAAGGAATGGGCTGTTTGTTTGTGGTGTCTGTTTGGCACCTTGTAGTTCTGAAATTCACAGCTCCTCCAGTCGTGAACCTTTATGGAAGAAAGATTCTTCTCCACATCAGATAACAGCTTCAGTCTTTCTTTGCTCTGTAATTAGAAAGGGTTAAAAGTTAATTGAAAAAGAAGTCCAGAAATGCTCATTTTAAATCCATCCATCTCCCTGTCCCAGGGCTGTGCAGTGCTGGAGCCTGAAAACACAGACGGGTGGGCCATTAATGCATTGCAGGCACATAGTCACCCATGCCTGTACTACTGTATATAGAGCTGTGAGTCAACTTAAAATGCACCTCCTTGAGAAATATGAGAGAACGCTGAAGTACCAAGACATCAACGTGGAGCTGTGGGTGCAAACTGGAAACAGGCCAGTGAGCAGCCTGGGTATTAAATGGAGGCCGGGCACGTTCTTAATTACATTTTTATTGTCTTTGTTAAACACATTGTTAGATTCCCACGTAAACTAAACATTTTTTGGAAAGAAAACACCATAGAGTCTACAGTACAAGCTATTTTCTAGATTTCTGGAACATTTCAATGCTTGGCTGTAAAATTTAAGTAGGAGATGGAAAAGAAAAATCACTTACTGTGCTTCGTTTTGTAACGGGCCTTTTGGACTTTTTAGAATCTGAAATTTAAAAAAAATTAGCTTAGGGATATTTTAGTTCATAGAAAGAAAATAACAAATATTAGGTGACAAAATGCAAGAAAGAAGCTGGGAAAATAAGAGCATGTTTTTTTTGCACTTGTTTCTCAGAGTGAAGACTGTATTTAAATAATAAAAACAAATGTTTTATCTGAGATTACACATTTATACTGCACTTAAACAATAAAACACCTGGAAACGTCTAGACTTCAGCAAAAATTAAACTAAAGCAAACAGTTTAAAAGTAAACTGTAAAAAACAAATGTTGACAACTCAGCTCAAATGTGTCTTATTTGTAATAAATCAGTCTTCAACTGGAATAAATCACCAATAAATCAATCGATTTTTCTTTCATATACAGTGCATCCGGAAAGTATTCACAGCGCATCACCTTTTCCACATTTTGTTATGTTACAGCCTTATTCCAAAATGGATTAAATTCATTTTTTTCCTCAGAATTCTACACACAACACCCCATAATGACAACGTGAAAAAAGTTTACTTGAGGTTTTTGCAAATTTATTAAAAATAAAAAAATTGAGAAAGCACATGTACATAAGTGTTCATAGCCTTTGCCATGAAGCTGAGCTCAGGTGCATCCTGTTTCCCCTGATCATCCTTGAGATGTTTCTGCAGCTTAATTGGAGTCCACCTGTGGTAAATTCAGTTGATTGGACATGATTTGGAAAGGCACACACCTGTCTATAGAAGGTCCCACAGTTGACAGTTCATGTCAGAGCACAAACCAAGCATGAAGTCAAAGGAATTGTCTGTAGACCTCCGAGACAGGATTGTCTCGAGGCACAAATCTGGGGAAGGTTACAGAAAAATTTCTGCTGCTTTGAAGGTCCCAATGAGCGCAGTGGCCTCCATCATCTGTAAGTGGAAGAAGTTCGAAACCACCAGGACTCTTCCTAGAGCTGGCCAGCCATCTAAACTGAGCGATCAGGGGAGAAGGGCCTTAGTCAGGGAGGTGACCAAGGACCCGATGGTCACTCTGTCAGAGCTCCAGAGGTCCTCTGTGGAAAGAGGAGAACCTTCCAGAAGGACAACCATCTCTGCAGCAATCCACCAATCAGGCCTGTATGGTGGTGGCAGCATCATGCTGTGGGGATGTTTTTCAGCGGCAGGAACTGGGAGACTAGTCAGGATAAAGGGAAAGATGACTGCAGCAAAGTACAAAGACATCCTGGATGAAAACCTGCTCCAGAGCGCTCTTGACCTCAGACTGGGGTGACGGTTCATCTTTCAGCAGGACAACCACCCTAAGCACACAGCCAAGATATCAAAGGAGTGGCTTCAGGACAACTCTGTGAATGTCTTTGAGTGGCCCAGCTAGAGCCCAGACTTGAATCCGATTGAACATCTCTGGAGAGATCTTAAAATGGCTGTGCACCGACGCTTCCCATCCAACCTTATGGAGCTTGAGAGGTGCTGCAAAGAGGAATGGGTGAAACTGACCAAGGATAGGTGTGCCAAGCTTGTGGCATCATTCAAAAAGACTTGAGGCTGTAATTGCTGCCAAAGGTGCATCGACAAAGTATTGAACAAAGGCTGTGAATACTTCTGTACATGTGCTTTCTCAGTTTTTTTATTTTTAATAAATTTGCAAAAACCTCAAGTAAACTTTTTTCACGTTGTCATTATGGGGTGTTGTGTATAGAATTCTGAGGAAAAAAATGAATTTAATCCATTTTGGAATAAGGCTGTAACATAACAAAATGTGGAAAAAGTGATGCGCTGTGAATACTTTCCGGATGCACTGTATGTAGCACCCTTAAAACTATCTACCTTCACAATGTACATTACAGAGCAAACAAGTAATCAAATAAATGAACTGATTGGTACAATACAGTTAACATAAATGTAAATAAAACAAAAAAAGGAAATAACAGATACTGGAGTAAGTATGCCTGACTTACATGAAACATCAAAAGACACTTTACAAAATCAAACTCGGCTGCAATACAAAACTGGAAAGAATGAGAAACTAAAAGAGAACAATATACACATTGGAGTCAATTTGAAGCAGTGAACTGCTCTACAATTGAAGTTGCACAGAATGTTTCCCCATTACAACACTGGGAGAGCCGTGTGTGCTGTGGAAGGAAAATTAGACTTGGGGTCACATCGTCATTTAGGGGTAATACACTTATTGCACATAAAGTGTTTTGGTACACTTTCCATATTAAAAGGTAACATTAGTTAAGTGTTTTGATTTGCAGTGCACAGTGAAATATATAAGCATTTGTATTTCTAATGCCATGAGGAGACTGCTGAAATGGTCAAGTAAATAAGCACAATGTTCCAGGGGGATGGTTCAAGATTCTGGCTGATGTCGTTTTCATGCACCTAGTAAGATTTGCTAGTTAGCACGTATACAGTTTTCATAACAGAATAAGAGCTGAATTCAAGAGATATTGAAGGACAGGCATATATCAGAGAAAGACTTTTATTTTAGGCTGGTTGCGCTCTATGCTAAAGCACCTCATGTGTTTTAACCAATCAGAGTATGGTATGTAAGCAGAAGTCCAGCACGGATATGCAAATTCAGTTTTATAGATCAGACCTCTCCCCTTCTTTGATTACTCTGTGACAGTCTGCTGTGATCAATGCTCCTTCTTCAAGCATTTGCTGAAGAGATCATTAAAGACACAATGGACACATTTTCTCCTGCCTGGTTTCTGACTCAAAGAGGTTTTTTTTTTATCAAACTCACCCTAGTAAAGGATAAGTTTCTTTCTTGAATTAATATGTTAATTTCTATCACAGCACATAAGCCATATTTCTGGTGCCCCTATCACCACTTAATCCTTCTGCTGCTTGAGCAAAGGTAATCATGGAAATAAAAAGAAAAAAGTCATTTATCTAGCATTGAAGGTAAGCAAAAAGGAATTATGTAGGATATGTATTACTCGGTAAGGACAAAGTGAACAAATATGTCCTCAGGATTTACATTACACTAAAAACAACTCTACGGCTACATGATCTGACACTGTAATTTATTGGCAAAGCTCTCCATCATGGTTCACAGCAGAAAACAATTTTATACATATTTGATGTTTTCACTGTGCATGTCTTTTCAAAATGTTATGTCTTGAAAATGTGAACTGCAATCAGTCACAGACACTCCACAACTAACAACTAACAAAGGGGTATCGATCGAGACCATTTTGACATCACTTGTATTGGAAACTGCAATCCATAAAAGCTATTGAATAACTACAAGAATATTTCGGCTACATTTTTAACTAAGTTGTATTGTAAAGTACTACTAAAAAGCATGGCATTAATGTATTCTACTTGCACATTCAATTGCATTTTACTATCACTGATTATATAAGAATATAACTCACCATTACAAAAATACTTGCTGTATTGAAGTAGCTAAATTTAAAATACTCCAATGTTCAAATTAGTTACAGAAGTCTCTGAACACACCAGAATTTAATGCCATGCATACATTTTCTAACTTGTTTTTCTTCTTCTTGTTTAAATTTGTGTCATTAGTATTTTAAATCTCTCTGTTATATAAAAAAAATCCTGCAACAAGACTTTTTTGAAGAGATTTTTTCAAGTCCCGCAAGACAAGACTTTTGACATGACATTGTTTCAAGTCACGCCCTCCTCTCAACCATTTACGGTTAACGGCCCACGTCCACAGTCCACATACATCTCATTTCGTGTGAATGCTTTTGACAGACACAGTTCCTGCTCTCTCAGCTCCTATACATTTTTACATTTTCCTCACTTTAAGTTCCCAATTAAAGAAGATGTATTATGTTCAAATCTTTTTGATGAATTTCATCCCGAAAAGTTATCAACAGAAGAAATGAGTACAGGGGCAATCCTAACAATGAGAAACGATGAAGTCAAACTAATTAACGCTAAAATTGTCAATCGGTTACACGGCAAATTGGTTACATGCATATCAATAGACTATGCTGAAACAGTTGGTGGTGATCATGCGGAAGATAAAAACATCAACTGACAATATTCTGAAGAATGACTACAACCATTAACACCATCCGGTCTTCCACTGCCCAAAGTACTGTTGAAAGAAGAATGTATCCAAGAAAGGTAATGTAGTATATCTTCCCTGGATAACATTAGACAACAGAGGAGATCTTGATATGCCATTCGTATTTAAACATTAACCATTTCCCATTAGAATAGATTTTGCAAAGACAATTAACAAATCGGAGAGACAAACATTCGAAAAAGTCTGTTTATTTATTAGAGGGAAAGAAACAAAATTCTCTCATAGGCAGTTATACGTTACATTGTCACAATGCAAGTCCAAACACAGAATCAAAATTCAATGCGATATTGACAAACATTTAATTCGAAAAATTGTTTTTAATGAAGTTTTACAGTAAAAGTGTAAGTTTAAAAAATATTTGCATGTTAATTTCAAAGCCAAACAGAACGATATCGTATAACGCAAGGAAAAACTCGAAAGCAACATGAAACATAATTTACTTTCAAATTATTACATTTTATTATTTTTTAATATGGTTAGTTACTTGCTGTAATGTACATCCGCATCTCCATATGCGAGTGGCAGAACCGTAAAGTGGGTTGCGTGTAGTGCCGGTCCGGTGGTTGGTGAACAGGGGGCAAAGCCCCCTAGTTGTAAACAAAATAAAAGCCTATATTTTGGCAATGTACAAATATTTTGTGTTTTGTAAAATAATCTTTTGTTATGTAAAGCTGTGATAGTGCTTGTTGTTAATGGTTCCAGTTTAAGATGGTAAAGTCTTATGTCCTCAGTTGTCTTTGTTTTATTTTGTATTTTATATTACATCAAATTTTGAATGACTCTATGTATGTGCTGTCCAGCAGTCCCTTAGGCAATACCAGTAATTACTAAGCTTTTTCTTATAATTATGGAGAACCTGGGCTTCTTAGTAAGATCAAAGCAAATGGAGTAACTAAGGCCCCCAGGCCTGCACTTAATGCCATCAAATAAAGAACCTGTTATGGACCCTGAGAGAGATACGGCACAATATAAACTGGTGAGAACAGATGTTTCTTTGTACTTTCAGGCATCAATGGACACATCTAGTAGTATCAGATCAGCTTTACAGCAAGTGCTTAGTTGTTGTTGGGGCCCAAGGGCTGCTATGGTATGCTGCAGTGACATAAGCCAGTCTTGTTGCGAATTGCCTCAGATGCAGCACATTTCTGGCTCTACCTGCTTTTGCTGACATACAGTAATGGTCATATCACATTGACAGATGGTTTAAAAACAGGTGTGCAGTTTCTTATAGATCCTTGTGATTAATATGAAAATCTTCACAGCCAAGACAGTTAACTGCTTTTGAACTCTGGTTTGACACGTTCCAAGAACCAAGCTGCAGTGTGTGTAAACTTGGACTCTACTCCTGGACTTGACTATCAGCTACAACATATCAAAACTAAAGGACTGCTGAAAAATGTATGATTTAGGTATTGATGTAAAGAGTCAATTTATGTGTTTTTGTGAAATTCATGCTGTAGAAGCTGTTATATGTTTTATACTGTACATTGCTTTCTTTACTGAACAAAGTGCACATAAGAATTCCCTTTTCTTTGTCTCTCCATCCAGTCCATCCATTTTCTACTGCTTATCCAGGTTTGGCTCAAGGGGACAGCAGTCTAAGCAAACATCCCCACCACCTTATCCAGCCTCTGCGGAGGAATACCAAGGAGTTTCCAGGCCAGCTGGGCAGTCCAATCTCTCTCTCTCCATTGTGTCCTAGGTCTGCCCAAAGGTCTCCTACTGGTTGGACATACTTGAAACACCTGCCCAGAGAGTCGTACAGGAGGCATCATAATCAGATGCTTAAACCACCTCAACTGGCTCCTTTCAATGTGGAGAAGCAGTGGCTCAACTTTGAGCTCCTCTCGAATCTCTATGCTTCTCACCCTATCCCTAAGGTTGAGCTCGGATATTTGCGATGGAAGATATTTCCACCACTTGTATCCAAAAATTAGTCATTCACTGACTACAGCACTTATGATCATAAGTAGGAACATAAATTGACCAGTAAATTGACACTTTTGCCTTCTAACTCGGCTCACTCTTCACCACGACTAACCAGTACAACGTCTGCATAAATACAGATTTCCTCACTCATGAACAAGATTCCAAGATGCTTAAATTTCTCAGGAGAGGAAACACCTCATCTCTAACCTGGAGGAGGTATTCTTTCTGTCTGGGAATGATGACCTCAGACTTGGAGGTGTTGATTTTCATTCCATTTGCTTCACTCTTGGCCCCAAACCATCACAATGCACACCTAAGGTCAATACCTGATGAACTCAAGAGGACCACATTATTTGCAAAAATCAAAGATGCAATCCTGAGGCCACCAAACTGGACTTGCTCCACCCCTTGTATGCATCTAGAAATTCTGTCCATAAAAATTATTAACACAATTAGTGACAAAGGGCAGCTCTGGTGGAGTCCTACACTCAACAGGTACAAGTCTGACTTACAGTCGGCAGTGCTGACCAAGCTTTATCTCCACATGTACAGGGACAAAGTGGTCCACAACAGCTGGCCTGACATTCAAAACCCACCCATAAACCCCCCTCCCCCCAATTAGTACAACCCATGGGACATGTATGTATGCCTTTTCCAGGTTCACAGACCACAAGTAGACTGGTTGGGCACACAACCCTCCAGAATTCTCTTCAGGGTAAAGAGCTGGTCCAATGATCTGAGATTGGGACAAAATCTGCATTGATTCCTCCTGGCTCTGAGGCTCAACCAACAGCTGGTTTCTAACACCCTGGAATAAGCCTTCAAATGGAAGGCTGAGGAGTGTGCTCCCCTAAAGTTGGAACACACCCTCAAGTCCCCCTTCCTAAAAATGAAGACCATCACTGCTGTTTACCAATCTCAAGGCACTGTCCCCAGCCTCCATGCAATGTTAAAAGAGGTGTATCTTTGTGACATATGAAAATACAGCAACTAAACTAAACAAAGGAAGGACAGAGTGATGTACTTGTGTACTGTATATGTCAATGAATACATTTCATCCAATACTGTATATAAACACACAAAAAATGGCACACCAAATACTGAAACCAAAGGCTTTTAATGATGTTTCAAACATACCTGACAAATGGGAATGATTCCAGAGATCTGCCACACCATCTGTGACAAATAAGTCCCCAGGTGATACATCAAGGCCTGGCAAACTCACCACAAAAGAGCTCCGCCTGCGTTCCTGGAGTCTGAACAACAGAAAAAACATTTGTTAAGGAAATCAGAATTAAATATGTGCTAAGCATTTAAACACATTGCAAGGGTTCTGTAGATGATCTAAGCACACCTACCAACCCTTAGATCAGTGATCTCATACTCCAGACCTGGAGGGCCCCAGTGGCTGCCAGTTTTCATTCTAACCCTTTCCTTAATTAGTGTCCCGTTTTTGCATTAATATAAATTGACTTGCATCTACTCCATTCAGTAAGTCCATTTGTAAAAAGAGAAAACAGACTCACTGTGCCCCATCCTGTATACACTGAACATAAATGGTAAACTCATGTTTTTACACTCAAAGATCAGAATGGCACACAGCAGAGCAGAAGTCTTTAGCGACAAAAGTTATTCCAAAAAACAGTTAAAAAGTGTTGCCTTTTTTTGGCATGAAAAATTCAATTTTTATTAAATCTCAAAAGTATAATAATGATACAAATAATAGCAGTAATGATTAATAAAAATAATGATATGAAATGAAAAATAATTAAAAAAATAATAACAACAGTAGTAATGCTGCTACTAATGATGCCAAAACAGTATGTAATCTCAAAATGAGTCCTTTGTGTGGTAAATCTTAAAGCACGGTCAAAGACATACTCCAGTGTTACAGACAGGACAATAATAGTGTGCTTCTTTTTGGAGTTTCTTTCCAGATTTATCTGTTTTTGAATAGCACACTGTGCAGGTATGAGTTGGATTCCGATTTTTTTTTTTCTGTTGGAGGTATATAATCAATAAATTGTCTACCAATAAGACGCTCTGCATTGATCCGCAAAGTGCTGGGTCTCTTTAGCGGTAGTGTGGATGGTGGATGTGTGGCAATGATTTGTTCTACAAGCTGGCATGTAAATTTTGCGTGAGATACTGTTTTGCCAGCTTCTTGTTTGTATAACACAGATGTATTCCAAATGCACTGTTCCACCAGATGACGAAATATCCTTTGTATTTCTTTTGTTGCCTTCACATAACGGTGTAAAAAGTCCATTCTTGATCCACACAATTTATGTTGTCCGTTGTATTATAGTTGACCATAGCACAATGCTTTGTAACCTGCTTGTTGCCTTTTGTCTGTACAGTGACAGTAGCTGCATTATGTACAGTGCTAAGAAGACAAACATCTTTCTTGTCCTTCCATTTCAGCACAAGCATTTTACCCTTTTACCAAGCTGCTAGCGCTACTTGCTGTAATTTAGCTCTGCTACAGTCTTTAGACATGCCATGACGGTTAGGACACACTGTTCCATATGCATCAGTCTTTCTTTGCAGCAAGATGTCAAATAGCTCTGGTGAAGTATAAAAATTGTCCATGCTTACACAGTAACCTTGATCCAGCAGAACACTTATCAAAGTCAGCACCGATGAGTTAGAAACACCATACTGATTGTTTTTCTGATCAAACATTGTCCTTTTCCCTGTGTACAGAATACAATTTCAAATGTATCCCATTTTAGATTCACAAAGCTTTATGCTAAATCTTGCTCTTTTTGACGTGATGTACCAAATCCATGACAGTCTGCTCTTATAAGCCATGAGACTTTCATTGATGCGGTCATCACGGTCTGGAATGCAAACGCTCCAAAATTTTACTACAATCGCCTGGTGTTTCCTTTAGGGCAATTGCTCCCTAGTTGGAAGAAGTTCTTTTAAATTGCGGCATTTTAAGTAACCAGAAACTATATAGATATAATGTAAAAGGCGATCTACCTCCCATAGTGATACGGCGGTAAAAATCACATAAGAGGAAAATAAGCTTTCTTTAATGTCGATTTACGCAGTATTACAGATGGGAAGCCATAGCAAGACAATATTGAGGTGGGATCTTGATCTATAGAGTGTGCCATTTTTCGTCACTGCGCTGAAAGGATTTTCCAGACGGTTGATATCGGCTTTGAAGTGTTTGACTGGTTGTCCACCTTTATGCTGTCTTCTCCACGTGTAGGCCCTTCTTTGGTTTCCAAACAAGGAAAGGAAAGGATTCAATTTCACCTCTAAAATACAGGAATAGTACAATGCCTATTTTCACAGTTGTCCCCTTCATTCTCCAAATGCTAGCAGTTTCTAAATGCTGACTAGCCCCTGTGTGCTAACTTTGGCCTGCACATGTGAATGAATTTATAAAATTATTTTTTGTACGGAGCATAGTGACATTAAACTTACATTCATGTTACACCTGGTATATCTCCCAAATTTTCTTCATTTTGGGTGCTGGATGGGTATTCTCATCAAAGTCTTCATTGTTGGTAAAGTGCAGATATTTCATAATTAGTGAAAATCTACACTCGGACATAATTTCTCCAAAGAGTGGCAGCACTGACAACACTTTTTAAACCCCGAGTGATTCTCGGTTCTAATGCTTACGTAAGACACATCTGTACAGTTGCCCAAGTGAAACTTGCATCTAACGCCAAGGAGGCTAAATAATCAGTAATTTGGAGAGCTGGGAAAAATTTTGCCTAAGCCATCTGCAAGGAGAATTTTAATGAAAACAAAATTCAGCAAAGAAGATCTCTGACAAATCAATCAAATTTGCTGCGAAAACAGTTTTTTTGGGGGTCCCGGGCTGCTGCCCTAGTAAGCACTTGTGTGGAAGAATAATTTTAGGGTAACATAGCATTCATCTTAAAGAAATAGCCTAAAGGGTTAATACATGTCAGAAACCTGTTCAGGCATATCAGGAAACTAGATAATGGCCAAGTGAACAACAGAGACAACGATGTAATACACAAAATGTACTGAAAGATGACTAAGAGATCAGATGTCCTGTGAACAACAAGATTGGGTAGTTTTTATATACACAGAAATTTCAAGGGTAGTAACTAAATCCAAAGGATAGGAGAATAATAAGCATGTAGTAAAACGTACTTTTCTATTATATAGATCATTTCGGCGTATACCAACGAACCAACCAGAGCAAATGTATACTTTGATTGACACTGTTATGTAAATTCTGCTGCTTATAAAATAGGCCATGACCATTCTGATCATGCTGTTGAAGAATGCTCCCTGTTCAAGCATTAGCTTAACAGTAATAAGTTGTGCAGATGGACAACCTTTTTCTCCTGCCTGATTACTGACTTGTCAAACTTGTCCTGATTGAGGATACGTTTCTTTCTTTAATTAAGATGATTTTATTCCACACTTGCTATAATCAGACCCTTGATATACAGCTAAAATGTTGTGTCTTTGACCTTCTTTTCTTCTCAGTATGGCAGTAGCCTTTAACTTTTTTTTTCCTTTGAATGAATGTATTTATGTAAATTTTGTACTATTTGTGTACCTATGACCATTATTATTTAATATACTCTGTTAAAAAATGCATACCGGTGAAAACTCATATTTGGAACAAGACAGGCACATAAGTAACAACTGCAAAAGCAGAGGGGAACAAAAGACTTGCTGGTTCAGAATGGAAGTACATGAAAGCGTCATTATTATCAAGTAAAACATCCATGGCTGGTAATAAAACCTCTCAGTATCTCCTATAACACAGGCAAACTGGCATTAAACCATTTCATGGCGTGTTAAAAGGTGTGGAACAGAATGTTAAAAAGTGATTCAATAAAGGCACAGGAGGCCTACTCAAGAATGTAGAACCACGGTGGCAGAAGAAACCTTAAGTAGTCTCCAGGTGCTGCTGTGATCCTGTTTCATCAGGTGCGTACTAGAAGTCTTTCACAAGATTTCACAAGTTTAGTATCATCTTGGGCAAGAATATACTGTTTAAATCCAAAAACCTCTCTTTTATTGTTCACATCAGAAGTCACAATAACAAAGTGGTTTAATGACTTGCTAAAATGAAACAGTCTTCTGGAGCACGTTGAACAAGGTCTCACTATTCCCTTGTTATTAGCTGGATAAACCAGTATCATCAAAATGAATATCTTGCCCAAATTCTTATCATTTTAACGCATGCCTAAGTTTATAACTTAACCTTTTTGGAAACTGGATACAATCATAAGAATAAGAAATGTACCCAAATGAAAAAAAATGCTTCTTTTCAGACTTAAATCAGAAGGAGCACTTTGAACGGGGTCCCCAGCTCCACAGTGGCTGCAGGTTTTCATTCTAACCCTTTTCTTAATTACTTACCTGTTTTTGCTGCTAATTAACTTCTTTTGAATTAATTTTAATTGATTTGCTCTTGAAGACTCAGACCACTTAATTGTTTCTTTTTCTTTAATTAACATCCAAAAAATAATGAGATATAAAATGAGCCAAAACATGACCAGCAAACAGTATCCATCATACAATATCTGAAAATAATGAAAGATGAAGGTCTCAGGAATGCTGATCTGCTCAGGTGCACAAAACATTTTAACAGTGGTGGCTCTGAGGCTGATATCCCAAAGGTTGCCGGTTCGAATCTCCATCGCTGCCAAAAGAGATGCTACTCTGCTGGGCCCTTGAGCAAGGCCCTTAACCTCCAATTGCTCCAGGGGCGCTATACAATGGCTGACCCTGCGCTCTGTCCCCAAGGGGTATGCGAAAACCAAGTCATTTCCTTTGGGATTAAGAAAGTATAATCAAAAAAAAGAGAAAATCAGCAATTTCGGAAATGTATACTCTGGCACAATGAGAGCAGCAACAAGCTATGGAATTAAAGAAAGGATTTAATTAACAACAAAAATTGGTGCCTAATTAAAGCAAGTGGTTGGAGTTTGAGGCCCTGACTTAGTTGTTCCTCTGTTGGCTCATTCATTTCACATTTCATTTCTGTTTGGGTGCCATTTAAGGAAAGAAATTAAGCAATTCAGAGGAACAAATCTTAAAAAAAACAAGTCGATTAAAATGAATTCAAAAGACGTTAATTAGCAGCAGAAGTAAGTCACTAATTAAGGAAACAGAATGAAAATCTGCAGCCACTGCAGCCCTCCAGGACCAGAACCGGAATGTTACTACGCAGTGGTGAATACTTGAATTCTAGAAGAATTTGTATACTGCACTGGAATTCAAGTAAAATTATAGTAAAAATCTGGTGGTACAGAATGCACTGTGACATTGTAATCAGTATATAATAAAGCTGTGTTACTGTTAAGCCAGAACAAACCAGCTTAATATTTCCTTGTTCTCCAGAATTCTATATATAGCATATTCAATAAGCTGCAACCTTCAGAAAGTGGATACTGAATCTGTGGAATACTTCATTCTAACTATAACCCCTCAAAAAACATATGAATACTGAGATTTTCCTAGAGGCACCTCAATTTCAGAACTAAAGAACTACACTTTAAATCAGACAATGAAGCTTTTTCAAAATTTGAACCAAGCTAATTCAGTTCAAAACTGTACGTGCAAAAAATTGCTAATGTTGTAAATTAGCAATTAGCAAAAATGTATTCAGTCCCAGCTCTGCAAATCACTAACCCAAAGTCCACAACCTGCACAGTATTTCACAGTTACCTGACCTCGCAGATCATTCCACAAGGAGGGCAAAGCTCTCCTACAGTGTTTACCATGAGTTTTATCCTACTGTCACATCCACATGGCCAGTATGTGCTGGAATATACATGGCTGTCTCAACTGAACACGGTATGTGACTGATGGATGGATATCGGAGACATTTGTTGGTATGGTGTAGCAGTCAAAGCAGTCCAAGGCCTCCATGGCAGAACAGACATGTAAATCTCACATTTGAATACCCATGTCAGCAATCATGCAAATTATGTTATTACTGCTTGATGCAATCTTCTTTCACAAAATGAATATTGTAAAACCTCAGCAACAGGAAAATAACTGACAAAACTGGGTTTGAATAACAAACAAAATACAGAAAAGAGAGCAATTGCTGTGTAATATTAATTCATAATGGCTCAATCATTATTCTCTTTTTAAGGATAAAACTAAAGATTTTTCCCTGTGCATGGCCATGTTCTGCTTTATTCAATACCTGCAAGTTCTTAGTTGTTTTTTTTTTTTTTACCAATGGTAGATTTAAAACAATCTTGTTTCCTCAATCAATTTGAATTTGTAATAGCCACAATTTATTTTTTACGCTCAAAATGATTTGTCATATGAAATTTAGACTGTTTAAATTAGAAATTATGAAGAAGTAAAATCTGCAACATGTTTAGATCTCCAGAGTAATCACTGTCATGGAAACAACAGAACTGCATGCGACGTCCATACTGACGGCTCAGTCACTGACAGCATCATGTGGTACTGTACGTATAGACAATGCTATTGAATGCAGATAGGCACTTTGTGAAGGAGAAAGGCAAGACATAAAGATTTAAGTGGCTTTGATTGTGGTATGGTGTAGTGCACAAGACACGCCAGCAACAGTGCAACTAAAACGACATCACTGTATCAAGATTGGGCCAGTCAATCCAGCCAGCAACAGTCAGTGACGTCTGGAGCATGCCATTGATGAAAGGGATGGATAGAAGCTGGTACAACTTATGCAGATTAAAAGATGGGCTAGAGGTAATTAACAATCAAGTGAATACAGCGAGTTTACCAAAACTAACAATTCAAAATGCACACCTACCTGCTTGTCACCCTACCTTGTTGTGAACAGCACCTGACAACCTAACTTAATCCAAGCTACCTCTGTGAAAATGGGAATAACAGTGGGCTAAAGGGTAAAACACTGTACACTGGAGGGATAGATAGATAGATAGATAGATAGATAATATTAAAGGCATTACCTGACATAAGGGACAGCCTATATCATAAACTCCACGTATTCGTGGATTCAGTTTGCCTTGTGTTAACAAAGCAGGCCAGTGCTTGTACTGCGTGTGTTTCCATTTCTCCTACTGGGTTTCTCAACATCAGCAAAGAAATACATGAATGTCACAGGATTGATGCCAATTAGGTGTATCCTCTCAAAGAAGTAGTGTGCATTGTGCGACTAGCATGTTTAGCCGAATGATGGGCCACTCCACAAGACTAGCACAGTTCTGGACTGATTCCAGAAAAATGAAAGTGAATTCCACTTATTATAGAGTTAACCCTGGTCTCAGTCACTGGATCCCAAGCCAACTGAGAATCTTTAGGAAGAGTCCATCCATCCATTAGCCAACCTGCTATATCCTAACTACAGGGTCATGGGGGTCTGCTGGAGCCAGTCTCAGCCAACACAGGGCGCAAGGCAGGAAACAAACCCGGGGCAGGGCGCCAGCCTAGGAAGAGTCTCAGTGAGCTATTTGGAGTTTGGGAAAGGCATTATCTAAATACAATTTATCATTATTAATATTATTATTATAGCAGTACTTCATTTAGACACAAGCCAGCATCCCTGTGCTGCACTTCGATGGCTCTGGAAATTCAGACTGTTCTGAGGGTAGATGGACAACCAAATCAATTTTAGCAGTTTACTAAATCACTGAGGCTTTTTAATATTGTATGATTTACAAATTCCCCAAAAGGAAGTTTAATATTACTGAGAAAATTCCATAGGAAATTGCAGAGCTATTGTTGACTGTTACATTGCTGCCATACCCCGCAGAAAAAGACTGGCACACTTTCTGAGAGTCACTGTTGGTAGTGTGCTGACAAAGAATTTATCAGTACCCTAATGGAAAGTGACCAATATTTTTACATTTAGTAATTACATATTATTTGTTATAAAGGGTAATATAATTACAAATTATTTGTGAAACAAGGTAATGCTTGTTTTGATTAGTTTTTGGCTATTAACAAATAGTGGCTGAATTCATTACCAAATAATTAAAAAGTAAAACACAGAAAGTTATGCTTTCTTTAAAATTACAATGCAAAATAGGAAATGTTATTTTTTCTATGTTTAAAAATCCAGATTTCGTAATCTCAAATTACTTTATGCTTCTCATAAGAAATAAACAAGATACTGTAATCATTGCACCCTTCACAGTTCAATCCCCACTTGATGCTTACAGTCCCACCATAGAATAGACAGAAACGCAGTTAAAACAAAATAAACTTCTTAATCCCAGGTGCCTACCATAATTTACAGGACTGGCTCTTGTCAAAGACTGGCATTTACAAAATTCAGTCAGTCATTTTCTAACCTGCTTACTCCAGAGCCAATCCCAGCTAGCAGAGGGCGCAAGGCAGGAACAAACCCTGGACAAAGTGCCAGTCAAGCCCAGGGCAAACATGCTTACCCACACACATCCCCCACTCACACACAAGGGCCAGTTTAGGCTTGCCAATTCACCTAACCTGCATGTCTTTGGACTGTAGGGGTGACTGGAGCACCCGTAGGAAACCCACACAGACATGGGGAGAACATGCAAACTCCACGCACGGAGGACCTGGGATGTGAGCCCCGGTCTTCAATTATTACTTAAATTACAATAGTATTTGTAATAGTGTTTATCCCACTGTGATGCCCAGGTGCCCGCAGCCTGTTATCTTCTTGTACTGAGGACATCTATAGTCATGAGATGGAGGTTAACTACAGCAGTAAGGACACAAAACAACAAGGTAGGTGCAAACATTATTTTGCGGTGTTTATTTAAAACAAGACAGTGTCCAATAAAGAAAGTGTGGAGTAGAATCTTCAAATAAATAATCCACTGATATTCCATTAAAACTAAGGAGAAAATCAGTCAGGATCAGACCTTTTCTTCTTCACAGTGGTACTCATTGTCCCTCTCTCTCATTTTGCCCTGCTCACATATCTTCTAGTTATACTTGACGGGAAGAAGACTCTTGTGAATGTGGTCCATGTACAATTCCTCATCCCATCCACCTTCTGTCTGTGCCCGCCAAGATGCACTGAGCCCAACTCCATCATCCTACCACCTCTGTTGGTCTTCTAGTGAGCATTCAATCGCTCCTTCTCTCGACTGTTCAGCAAGAACAATCTGGTCTGCTCCTGGCCAGGGCCATCTTAACGTATGGGCACAATGGGCACTGGCCAGGGACCCCAGGAGAATATTGCCCACAATATTTCTGATATCTATGTATGTTCCTGTTTTGCTGTCAAAACAGGTGCCCCAGTGCGCTACTTTTTCTGGAGGTATGATGCTGTTAGGACAGCCTTGCAGAGCCTCTCACTCCACTCATTCATGGGGTTTCCCCAGACACTTCACTGCCTCCAATCCAATCCTTTCCTCTCGCTACACCAATCAGACTTCCTTTGTTTGTTCTTTTCCTCTGTCCCTGTCATCTTGCTGTCACATCCCTTTTATTCCCAGTGACTGCAGGTGTGCCAAGTGACCCGCTCAGATGAGGGACAGCTATGCTAACTGCCTTCTTGCACACTACAAACAATTATTAAATTCACTCATCAAGACCTCTATGCCCACATGGCTTTCCTTCCACAGGCCTACACTCATGGGGGGTCTGTGCTGCCTCACTGTCTTTAATAAAACCTTGCACTGCCATGGATCCCTAATGTGCTGCACCACACCCACAGTACTTTCCACATTCATTGAGTAACTTGAGGTTAAGGTGTGGCTCCATATTGCTATTGTCACCTTTGCCTCTTGGCTAATGAACAATGGGGAGAGGCAGGTCTTCAGGTCAAAAAGTCCTGTGGGTTTTGCGCTGATAGTTCTAGAAGTAACTATTTACCAATATTTTAGCAAAAAAAGTTTTTGTTTGGCACATTTTGAGCAAGCGACTGGATAGTAGACATGTGGATTATGCAACAGTGTAACTTGATATTTTTTTTTTCTATGGACCTTGTTCACATTGTTTTTTTTTAATTCTTATTATTGACACCTATAAACAACCAGCAGTGAGACACTTTGTAGTATCTACCAAACAAGATATAAATGTATATTTAAGGTTGTTCCTTAGGTGGGTAAACATCAAACATAAAAGAATTAAACATCAGGAGAAACCAAGGCTATTATGATGTTACTTGGTAACAGGGCATCATAGGGTGGTTATGCCATTATTGCTGGAGGCCTTATGCTTGGACGAGGAACTTAGTCATAACAAAGAAACAAAAGAACACACCTTGTGTGCCCATGGAAAATTTGCATTTCTCACATGAGTAGCAGGGGGTGGCTAAAAAAGCAACAGTTGTTTCCTCTCAGTTTTAGGACAGGGAGCATTCACTGGGGTGGCGAGATGGTTATGGACCAGAAATAAATTATGCTGGTTAAACATGAGACTTGGGTTGTGTCAAGTAAAAATGAACATGAGACATTCTGTGTACAGTATATTTTCTGATGGTTAGTCATGTGAAACAACTTACTTCTATACATTTGTATAGCTGGGCCAAAATCATCCTTTTCCTTCGCAACTGTGCCTATCACCAGAACTGTATCTGTAACAAAAGCAAGCTCCATAGAGCACAAAAGTCAAAAGGAATTGCCAGAAGCAAAGGCAATCCAAGTCAAACAAAGTTCCGATACAGAAATCCAAGACAAGGTCAAAAAACAGAGCAAACAGGATGAAAATCCAATAATTCACAATAAGCACAGAAAAAGGCACAAGAATGTGCAACAACAGAGTGCATTCACAATGAACCACCAGGAACTGTGGAAGATCCTCTAGATTTATAGGGCAGAGGATAATTCCTGGTGGTGACTGGCAGTTGGGGGACAATCCACAAAACACATGGAACATAGTACAGGCAAAGAAGATACAACAGATAATTAACAAAAGTGACATTATAAATGGGTTAACAAAGAAGGAAAAGGACCCCTGGCTGAGATATAACACCTAAATCCTCTCCAGATTTGTTCTTATTATTATTCTTCCAGTTTTTAAATTTTAACGCCATGAAAATATTATTTATTTTATTATTTATTATTATTTATTACTTTATTAATATCAAAAATAAAATAGACATTACATTACTGCATTTATTGTATCTGTTATATTTTATATAAAACTTTTGTGATCAGTTGGTTGCTTTACTATTTTTCCTTTGTGTTTAAACAGTTGCTTTGAATATCTAAAGAGAAGACAATTCTCATTGGCATTTTCATATTTACTTAAATGTAATACTTTACAGTGCAACCATTTTGGTCATACGGTATATACTCTTTAAAAATGTTAGGTGTAACCAAATAAAAATAGATAAGCATTAGCAGATGTTCATATCAAGTACGTACTATGCTCATGCAAAAGGCACATTTCAAGATCATCACTCGCTTAAACGCCATGGACCATGGGAAGGTTTGCTCTTGGAATATGAGAACGTGGTTCAAAAATTTCAGTGTTCTTGGTTTGAGTTTCTGCTGTCATTTTTCTGAGCATACAGTCATGCATCATTCATTCTCCAACCCGCTATATCTTAACACAGGGTCATGGGGGTCTGCTGGAGCCAATCCCAGCCAGCACAGGGCACAAGGCAGGAAACAAACCCTGGGCAGGGTGCCAGCCCACAACAGGACACACACACACACACACTAGGGACAATTTAGGATCGCCAATCCACCTAACCTGCATGTCTTTGGACTGTGGGAAGAAACCGGAGCACCCAAAGGAAACCCACACAGACACAGGGAGAACATGCAAACTCCACGCAGGGAGGACCCGGGAAGCGAACCTGGGTCTCCTAACTGCGAGGCAGTAGCGCTACCACTGTGCCACCCTCTGAGCATACAGTTAATGTAAACCTAAGGTCTTTAAACACTCGTCTCTGCAGCCACTCGTCACGATGAGGCAGGGATATTTTGATTAAACCTCTTAATTTAAGCTGGACTCTGGCAAACCCTCTCACATCTATAAGGTATCATTTTGGGCTCCTCAATGGCATTTATCCCCCTCAAATAGTAACATTACTGCACATGCCTCATTCCATTACTTTTTTAATCAAGATCAGTTTCTGAATTGGTTAGACGTGTAAGTCCTATAATTGCTTTAATCTGCACTTGTTCCTAGTTCACTCATTTCTATTTTGAAGATGGCGAGGGGTGAAGTGTTTACAAACAAATACAGTAACTTAACTTAAAAGTAAATATGACTAATAATGTAGCAGAGTTTAAAGTGCTGCCTTATATGTCCACACCCTTAATCTTGGCACTTTCCATGTAACGTTTCCCCAGGCACTCTGATTTTCCTGCCACACTCCTAAGATATGCGTGTGACATTAAAGGGGAACTTTAAATTAGCCTCATACTAGTGATTGTGGACATTTGCATGAGATGACCCAGTAATGGAGTGGAACCCCTGAACAATAGTTTTATTAACGTCGGAAGTGTACCCGTGCATTAGTGTGCTCCTCGGGGGCACACTCAATCTCCATTAACCCTACCCTGATCAAGGTGAGTTTCCACTTTGCACCAAATACTTCTAGGATAGACACTAGTCCCTGACAACCCTAAACACAATTAGTAAATTAGAAAATGAATAGATGGATAATATGACAAATACTGTATATTTACATATGTTAAAGAAGAGAAAACTTAAACCTTTATGTTTTTATTGATTCACAGCAAAAAAAGACTTATTTGGCAACAAGTACAGCAGACACGCATGGAAGAAAAACAGTAAAGCATTTAAAAGAACAAACACCTTGCTGATTGTTAAATGTGGAGGTTGTGTGACAGTCATTGGCAAAGGAAATATGATTTGAGTGGAAAGACATGTTGACTCAACTAAACATCTACCAGCCTTTGAAGTGAAAGTCCCAGAATCATTCAAGAAATAAAATGCAAGGTTATATTCACAAGTGGAGCCACCTGCCTGGGATGCGCAAGCAATCCATTATAGTATAGCTATGAAAAAGTTATATTTTAGGTACTCAGCACCAGAAATATTTAACAAGGGGTCTGATTTTAAATGACAGGAAATTAAAACCTTTGCAGGTATCTCAGAAACATATCGAACATTCGTCATTTCATGTTTTCAAAAGCAACCAATTACATAAAACTCAGGACCACTGCAGAATCATTAAAGACCACTGGATCCATGGATGGATGTCCTTCTTTTAGCATAAGAGCCAGGGGCCAAACTGGTTTGGGAATCATTTGGAGGAATTGCTTATCTACAGTATATAAAATATGTTTATAAAATATATTTGGAGTATTCTACTATAATAAATCCTACAGCATATTATTATTATTATTACTGTATAATGTACTCCTGACTACAATTTTGAACCTGAATGGAGCGAATCAAAGAATCACACAGCTTGCAATGGAGAGGCTCAAGCAGTTTGCCAGATGAGAGACGCTTGTTTAAATTGGATTTATTGTGACTTGTTTGTGTTTGGGGCAGGGCTGTAATACTACCATGTAACTGTATAAGCCCCCCTTGGTGCCATGGGAGACAAACACAAGGAGATTTAGGTGTGCAAACAAGTTAATTATTAAGAGACAAAGCAAAACCACAATTGCAAAAGGAGAGGAAAGGCAGTTACTCTCCAGAATTTGTAATAAAGCAATCATTGCATTTCTATAGCCAGGCCATAGTTCTCATAGTTCAACTAAATCAAATATGAATTAAATAAAAAAGCGACTTTGATATTATTCTGTCTTTTTTCACAAAAACATAAAACATACATTTGGAGCACTGGCAATTTAAGTTGCATTTTCTCCTTCTCGCAGTGAATTAGTGGTTGGATCTTAATCTGCAGATCTGTCACCATGTGGTGTCCAGCCGTACTCTGAATACTGCCTTAGTCACACCGCTGTCCGGGGTATCAGTACATTCAGAAATGGTCTCTGCGTGGCCCCCAAACAGCGCAAGATTTACATTGAGCCCAGTTGCACCTTGCCACATCGTATTCATCAAGCTGGAAGCTGAAAGTCCCCAAGGTGCCACTTTCCACCAAAATACTTCTATATTTTGCCAGTTTTCAGGTAGATTAACAATTTTTTTAACTGTGTTTGAAGTGTATCCTTGACTAAGTTCCTAATTCCTTCTGATTGACTCTTTTAAAATGCCTAACAGGCATCCACCTTACATAGCCATTTCTTAGTTTTAAATATTTTATTTGGCCTTCTTTTGTAAGTATTTGTAATTTTTTTGTACAAAGCATATTTTAATAATTTTTTATAACAAATACTCTATGTAATATTTTAGAAAATTTCTATTTATTTGAGTAGTACTAGGGTGTTGTACCGTGTTAGCCATTATGAATGTAGAGAAGAGCCAAGCAAAATGACACCTTTTATTGGCTAACTAAAAAGATTACAATATGCAAGCTTTCGAGGCAACTCAGGCCCCTTCTTCAGGCAAGA
>JANRMT010062792.1:25779215-25798147 GCA_026402145.1 Polypterus bichir lapradei | reverse complement strand
ATTACATCTTGCCTGAAGAAGGGGCCTGAGTTGCCTCGAAAGCTTGCATATTGTAATCTTTTTAGTTAGCCAATAAAAGGTGTCATTTTGCTTGGCTCTTCTCTATATTTATTTGAGAATATTGTCTAGTCCAAGCAACACATATTTAGTTGATTCTCTGGTCTCAATCTACCTAAGTTTGTGACATATGCAAATATGTTTGCACGTCTCACATTTGTAAATTCAGGATTTCAGCACTGGCTTCTGTTACCTCCTTTATTGAAGTCTTTTAGTACAGAAAAAGATCCTTGCGCCATGTTGTTTTTTACGTTGAAGCCAATTCTTTATTTCTCTGCAATAAATTTCTGCTTCTCATTTTTTTATAGTACTCTCCCTAACTGGCTGTACTTTGGAGCTGCTTTTCAGTTTTGTGTTAACTATTATACCATTGTATTAGCTAGTATACTATTATTGCTTCCATTATATGGTGTTTAAAACTGTTTAAAATAAGACAAAATGTTCACAATGGATTTTCTCAGATTAGTACAAGGTTCTTTTTTGTGTATCTTTGTGAGGTTTGAGATTTTAAGAATTTCCCTATTTTGTAGGTTGATCCAAAACTACAGGTTTCAGTAAGCCCTGGACCTCAGCACTTCCGCCACACCCGGACGTGCTGAGGGGAAGAGGATCGGGGACACCCGGAGTGCTTCCGGGTGTGGAGCCGGCACTTCTGCCACACTGGGGAGTGCTGGTGGAAGATTGCCGAGAAGCACCTGGAGCACATCTGGGTGACTATAAAAGGGGCCGCCTCCCTTCATTCAAGGCTGGAGTCGGGTGAGGAGAAGGACAGAGCTTGGCGGAGAGGAGTGGAGGCGGCCTGAAGAGGCATTGTGTAGTGCGAGGCCTGGACTTTGGGGAGTCTTGGGGGCTTGTGGTGCACTTATACTTGGAAATAAACATGTGGTGGTGCTTAATACCATGTCTGCTTGTCTGTGTCTGGGGCTCATTCCATAATGACCAGACACCAACTATTTGATGCAGTGCCTCTCACAGGGCAATGAAACACATCACGTTATATAGACTGAAACCAGACACCATCATGGGTGATGTGTTGCATGCTTGTACGAGCTTTACTGTACTGTACACATTGACAACGCTGCTACCTGTTTTTTCCTTTACAAATGTACACTTTTGCAGCACTTTGCTAACAGCATTACCCAGTCTTTGCAGTCTTGTACTTTTCCACTTATAGCTATTGGATTCTCTTTTCTAAAAGTTGTCTTAAGAAGATTTGGAGCTCATCTTTCAGAACACATATCACAAAGCCATCTCAACATCCACTCATATGGCTGAGCTTCTTGATGGTATTTGAATGTACTGCTGGAATAAATTCAGGAAAATTAGCTGATATTTTCTGTTACAAAAGGAAATTAGGGAAGAAGGTAGAAAGTGTGAAAGCAAGATGGCTAGCTTACCATGAAGCAAACACTCATCATTCCAAGTGAGAGAGACACATGAAGGAACAAAAGTAATGCAATTACTTCTCAGTGTGTACAATAACAGCATGACCCTTTCAATCGAAGTCTGGTAATGTTTGGTGGAGATTAGTTTGCTTGAGACAATATGTTGGTTTGGTTTTTATATGTACTATGTATATATTGTCAGAGACAGCTGGGGAGGCGACCCGGCCGGGATGCCCAGGAGGACCGGAGGAGGGCTTGCGCCTTCCCGAGACCATGTGGGGGCGACCGCCCTGGTTGCTTTGTAGACCACGGGTAGGGAGCTTGGAAGCTCAACCCTGTAGGGGCCCGTGGTCGCCGCCAGGGGGCGCCCCGCTGCCTTCGGATCCCTGGACCTTAGCACTTCCGCCACACCCGGAAGTGCTTGGAGGAAGAAGACTGGGGACACCCGGAGTGCTTCCAGGTGCACAGCTGGCACTTCCGCCACACAGGGGAGTGTCCGGAAGCACCTGGGGCCCATCCGGGCTTGGATAAAAGGGGCCACCTCCCTCCATTCGATGGCTGGAGTCGGGTGGAAGAAGGACGAAGTCTTAGAGGAGAGGAGTGGAGGCGGACCAGAGAGAAAGGCATTGGACTGTGAGGCCTGGACTAAAGGGGTGATTGGTGCTGCAGCACTGGGGTTTGTGCAGTTATACTTGTACATAAAGTGTAAATAAACGTGTGTGGTGATAAAACATCATATCTGCCTCTCTGTGCCCGGGCTGTACCCCACAATATACTATTAGTACTATGTACTAATTTATGTACTAGTATGCTAATGTAGTATGTACCATTGTGCTATGTACTGATTTATGTACTAATATGTACTAGTACTATGTACTAATTATGATTTGACACATATTATATTAAATATTGTATTTTATTCAATATTTTATTAATTTTTATTTAACAAAATTATGTTTGATGATGCAATTTTTGTCAACTGTCCTTTAAAGTGATACTGTATCTTTCCATGCTTAAAAGATATATTTACAATAAAGAAAATGGTTTCAAATCTTGAACCTGATCTGGACAGGAAATATATGAAATGAGAATCTCTATTGCTGGCATTAACCTGTTAATCCATCACACTAATAATGGGGGCCCCTACCTTGATGACTGCCACCTACCTGGGAATAAGTTTAAAGGTAAGACACCTTCACAGCTCTTCCTACCATCCCTGAGGTATCACACGTGCTATGTTGCTCTGCAAGTAGGTGGTAGTGACCAGGCACACCTTTGACCATTAGGTTGATGCCACTAAACAAACTACACTCAACAGAAAATCAGATGAAATCAAATACTAACAAAAGCCATGCTATTTGTTTACTGTGGTTTTAGCCAAAGAAGTAGCTCTCAGTGCACCTGTACCTACAAAGGATTAAACAGCCACAAGTCCCTACGCGCCCTGGCTTTGCACTTCTCTCATAATCTGCCATGACAAACACTCAACTCAGTCACACGGACGCTATGTTCATGTGAAAATAAATAAAGCAGCAAAAACCTGGGTAAGCAACATAAAGGAAAAAAAATCTTTACATGGCCAAAACAGAATTTTAGAAGCAAATACTTTAAAAAATTCTCAAGTTTTTAGTTTCTGGAGTTTTTATTTTGTTTTTTCTGTCCCCCCTGGCCATTGGACCTTACTCTTATTCGATGTTAATTAATGCTGATTTATTTTGTTTTCATATTGTGTTTATTTTTCTATTCTTTATTATGTAAAGCACTTTGAGCTACTGTTTGTATGAATATGTGCTATATAAATAAATGTTGTTGTTGTTGTTGTTGTCAAGAACAATGAGGCATCATAAACAACACAATAGAGAAGCAACACAAATCCTCAGTAAGGAAGCCTGAAATGACACTGAAAAGTCAGAGGTTAGTTAAAAGAAAAGAGGCCATTCTGACTGGTATTGAAGGTGGCCTAGAGTCTCCAACTGGCCTACCTCTTAAAGTCATCACTGGCTCTGTTGTGCCACAAAACTACCAAGATGATTTGCCCACTCTGTTTTGCAAAGTGCTATCTGTGTGATGGGAAATCAGCAACACAACCAATCTGTATGCAACTACTTTTAACAATATTCTCCTAAAAATGACCCAGCGTAAAATATGGTTTGTGTATATGACATCGTTTGAATCACATAAATGTGCTACTTCAATACCATTATATACAGTATAGTTTTGGTCATTAATAAAAATTCCAGTTGTACATTACAAGCTGGTAAACTAAGGTAATTAATATACAGTAACACAGAGGTCATAATTGAGGTGCAATTAGACGATTAGATTCATGCAAATGATGAGTGCGGACATATTCAATGAAACTAATTATTCCCATGGCCATTGATAAAGTCTTCATTTAAACAGTTACAAAATTATCTAGCTACTGTGTCTATCCACCCTTATTCTGATCCCACGTATTCTGGTTCAGGGCTGCGGGGAACCACACTCTATTATAGTGGTACTGAATACAAGACAAGAGCTAACCTCTGACTGGGCCAGCACCAGTTCAGCACAGGGTATGTTAATGCGCACACTCAAAACATATAATATTCATCCAACCATCCATTCTTTAACATACTTATTCAAACTGCAGTTGCTACAGAGGGAATTCACCCATTTTTAGATCAGATTTTTCAGCATTCAGGATCACAAGAAGGTGTTACTTGCATCACAGCACATGACAGGAAATTGGGGAGCACATACCAGGGAATGCTCATGTATGTACTTATTATTACAAACAATAATTAGTATGACTGCAGACTTTTAACAGTTTGGAAGCAAATCAGAGTACAACGGGTAACCTACATAAATACATGAGCAACATACAATATGATAGAAAAAGCTGAAAAGGCATTTATTTGTGAATTTGCAACTCTACCTGCCGTAGAAATATATAGCCTCCATTTACAAACTGCACATTCTGTATTATTTAGAAAGAGTACTAGTGTTAAAAATTAAGATAATGCAGAGTTAACATGGATGTATACAATTGTTCTAGCCATTTTAACTAGACTACAGCAATGATCTTCATTGTTCTGCTGTAAAGGGTCACCTGATCAAAATCAAAAAATAAATAAACAAACATAATACAAAACCATTGTTTTGGGATAATATAAGTCAGTCACGAGCCTTGAAATGGCTTTAATGGCTAAGCATGGAGCAGCAGTCAGGATGTACAAATAATGGATCATGAAGCACACAAAAATAAAAAAGAAAACATCTGATGGTTTGGTGAAGTGATAGTGAGAACAGTCAATGAGAGAACACCAACACAATATAGTCATCATTCATCGTAAGGGAGTTCCTCTAAATCTTAAACCTGGCTATACTGTGTTGATCAGAGTTTGGTCAAGATCAGAAGAAATATTTACCACACCAATCAAAGTAAGAAAAAGCAAACGTGACACTCTTATCAAAAGAAACACCTAACACAACTAAAGTCTCTTTCTGTGTATTTTCCTTTATGTCAATGGTAAAGAATAAAACACTTGACAGTCCAGTGTAAACACTTAATATAGATAACATTCTGCTGAAATGTGCAAGAGTAATGGCCCTGCATCTAATATATCATTTACCAAAACAACATCTTGAGTAAATATGATGCACAGGTTACTTGCTAATATGAATCATTTTCATAAATTGCTTAAATGATGGCATTCTATTTTGAAGAGGGATTATAATTTGCATGTCAAATATGATCTCTTCCTCTGTTTGCAATATTCAGAAGAGTTGAGCTTTAGGGTGCAACAAAAGACTAATTTATTCAGTAAATTTTCTTAATAAAAAAGTAAAAGCCAAATGTGATTTTTCTACAACTGTTATTTTAGATTAGATTCAACTTTATTGTCATTACACATGTACAAGTACAAGGCAACGAAATGCAGTTTAGGTCTAACCAGAAGTGCAATTAGCAGAAAGTGCAGGATAAAGGTATAAGTTCTAAGTACACCTAAAAGGGATATGTGCAGGGAAAGGCTATGGGTAACTATTACAGAATGATATTATGTGAGCATAATATACAGATTGCTAGTAACTATACTTATAAATTTACAATGGATAAACAAGATATACACGTTGCTATTAACTGTAGTCAGGAATTTGCAAATAGATATGAACATAATATACAGATTGCTTTTTTCTATAGACTGGAATTTACAAGTAGACATGTACAGATAGATATGTACATAATGTGCAGGTTGCCATTTTCTATAGACAGGAATTTACAAGTAGACATGTATGAATATATACTCAATCAGAAGTGTACAAATGTATTGCGCATGGATATTTGTATTTTCAAACAGGTATGTACATTGTAGCGCAGTCCATATTAAATAGTGTAGTGGTAATGGGAAGAGTATAGGGGTGTGTGAGGTGTGGGCAGGTGTCAGTGGGGGGCAGAGTTCAATAAGGAGACAGCTCTGGAAAAGAAGCTGTTCCTCAGTCTGCTGGTTCTTGACCTGGGACACCTGAAGCGCCTACCAGAAGGCAGGAGAGAAAACAGTTTGTGGGCGGGGTGAGAGTAATCCTTAAGAATACTGCGTGCTCGACGCACACAGTGTTTCTTTTGAATGTCCTCAATGGCTGGAAGTGGAGTCCCTATAATACGCTGGGCAGTTTTCACCACCCGCTGCAGTGCCTTACGCTCAGCAACAGAGCAGCTTCCGTACCAAACTGTGACACAGTTGGTTAGAATGCTTTCTATTGTGCAGCGATAGAAGTTCACCAGAGTAGTTGAGGACAGCTGGTTCTTCTTAAGTGTTCTCAAGAAGAATAGGCACTGGTGAGCCTTCTTGACCAGGCTAGAGGTGTTGGTGGACCAGGATAGGTTCTCTGAAATGTGGGTCCCCAGGAACTTAAAGGATGAAACAGGCTCAACAACCATTCCGTTGATGTGAATGGGTTCATGTGAACCTCTTCTTCCTTTCCTGAAGTTCACAATGAGCTCCTTGGTCTTATTGGTGTTAAGGAGCAGATTATTGTCTGTGCACCAAGTGGCCAGGTGCTTGATCTCCTCCCTGTAGGCAGACTCATCGTTGTTGCTGATGAGGCCGATCACCGTTGTATCGTCTGCAAACTTGATGATGTTGTTAGATCCATACACAGGCCTGCAGTCGTGGGTGAAGAGGGAGTAAAGGAAGGGGCTCAGCACACAGCCCTGTGGTACGCCAGTGTTGAGCGTGACGGTAGTGGAGCAGATGTGGCCTGACCTAACATGCTGGGGTCTGCTGGTCAAAAAGTCCATAATCCAAATACAAAGTGAGGTGTTAATATCCAGATCTCTAAGTTTGGTGATTAACTTAGAGGGTAAAACAGTATTAAATGCTGAACTAAAGTCAACAAACAACAGTTTGTTTTAAAGTTGTCATTCCTTAATTAAATTGGCTGCAAATAAGTAAGTGTGGGTGAGCGACTGCCTGTACATTCCCTGAGATACACTGGCTCCTGATCCTGGGTTGGTTCTTGCCTCAGTGCAGAGACAGGCTCATATCCCTGCGACCCTGACATGAGCTATATGTGTTTGATAATAGATGGATGATTATAACATTATAAACAGTTTCTTTATTACCTCTGATTATAACTATCTAGAAGATACCCTTTGCATGCATACAGCACACTGCTCAGTTTGTGACAAGTAATAAGTAGACCAATGTCAGTTGATACCCCAACATTGCAAAACAAATAACAACTACAACAATAAATTGTACTTGCGTGTTCATATACAAATGACAACGATATTTTCAAAGCAATATGGCAAACAAAAATGTTGAGAATTGTCTTTCTGCAAAGCCAGGATTTCCTATTTCTTGTTGGCATTGTGCATACAGTATGTGCATATTTAGAGGAAGAGGTTCTTCTTTCTCTTGTAAATGATCTGTTCATGATGTTGATTATTTTTTGCACATACTGTAACTGCTAAGCCACCAGCTATTATGTGAATTCCAGCTGGTATTTAGGAGTTCTGTTCAAAAAGCACATTCATGCTTTTAGTCTTGCTTTGTGTTACAGTAATAGATGTTACCTTAACATATAATTCCTCATATATTATAACTTCTGCTTTTCTCCCTTAATGTACAACTTTTGCTCAGACCCTTGTTTCTTATTCATTTTGTGTTCTGAATTTGCCTCCTTCAAATACATCTGCTTTTTCCTAACACAAATGTAAGTTATTGTTAAAAGAAGACCACGTACTGCATGAAGAGGTCTTAACCTTGTCTATCTGTGGTATAAAAATATTTTACACTGTATATCTCTTCAGTTCAGAGTTGCTTGCAAGGCAATGGCTGAAAATACAACAAGCAAGACCAAAATGTGAGGGTTTAAATGCCACGCCAGGAGGGAGTTATCAAGGTTATCTGAAACAACTCAATTTCATTATGAAAAGCATTGGTGCCGATTAAGGAATATTTACTTCATGATCTGCACTGGCATTATGCCCATGCTTTTTTTAACAATTTTTGTTTAACTTTTATTTATTTTATTGATTAGCTTATTATTATAGACTCAAATATTAAACATTAGGCAGCAAAGACATTTACATACAGTATATACTTAAAGGGGGCAGCACGGTGGCACAGTGGTAGTGCTGCTGCCTTGCAGTTAGGAGACCCAGGTTCGCTTCCCGGGTCCTCCCTGCATGGAGTTTGCTTGTTCTCCCCGTGTCTGCGTGGGTTTCCTCCGGGTGCTCCGGTTTCCTCCCACAGTCCAAAGACATGCAGGTTAGGTGGATTGGCGATTCTAAATTGGCCCTAGTGTGGGTTGGCACCCTGCTTGGGATTGGTTCCTGCCTTGTGCCATGTGTTGGCTGGGATTGGCTCCAGCAGACCCCCATGACCCTGTGTTCAGATTCAGCGGGTTGGAAAATGGATGGATAGGTATACTTAAAGGGTTTGCATTGGGCTTAGTATAATATGAAACGTAACACAACATTCTCACACCCACATAATCTAATTGCGATCCGTGGATTCCAAGTTTAAGCCTTCATATTAGCTTTGTTTGTTGCTAGTGGACCATCTTCTGTAAAAATGGATACCTTTATAAGTATTCCATAATTTTTTTTCCGGCATCATTTACATCTACTTTTAAATACTCTTATCTATTTCAAACTAGGCTCATTTATAAACAGAAAATGAAATATAAAACTGGAAGTTTTATATTTTAAAGATTACAAAGCTTCAGGAAAACTTCAATAATAACTTACCATATATTTTCAATGTCACATCCAACATAAGCTAGCACTACGTGAAAAAGTAAATGTCCCCTAGGGTCCAGGTAAATCATCCCAATTAAACAGACAGTTACAGTCAGCTGACCCAACACAACCAGTCTTGACTGCAGCCAAATCTGTTCAACATGAATATCAATTACTGTATTTTGACCTTTACCAGCAGAGTCAGTTTTCCAGCACAAAGATTAAACAAACATATTTTGCAATCAAATAAAATTCCTGAAGAGATAAGAAAAATATTGTTGAAACCCAACCTTCTATGAAGAACTACAAAGCCATTTTTAATGCTTTACTTTTACATCAGCTCACAGTGAGGGCCATAATCTCCAAAACAGAGTGGAATACAATCTTTCTGGCAGTGGCTAACCTGACAAAACTACTCTAAGGGTGTAGCGTAACATTATCAAAGAAGTCACAAAGGACAAAAAGCAAAATTTTTTGAACAACGTGGGTCACATGATGTCCAGCTTAAAGGAAAAACAACACTTTGCTGTAAGAACATTATATCAACAGTGAAACATGGTGGTGGTAGCATGATGGGTTGAGGATGCTTAGACGCCTCAGAATCTGGATGACTTGCTAAAGTATAACTGAAGTAACCGTACATTCTGCTCTGTATCAGAAAATTCTTAAGGAGTATGTCCAGTCATCCATCACTGAGCTGAACCTGAAAGGCGTTTGGGTGATACAGCAAGGCAATGATCCAAAACACAAAGGACAGTCCACAACAGAATTGCTGAAAAGAGGCAAAACGAAAATTTTCAAATGGCCAACTTAAAATCCAGATTTAAGCCCATTGCAGATGGTATAGTAGAACTTTAAAATAAAGTTTAAAAACTTATCAATGTTACTGCATTAAAGGATACATGAGTTCAAATATCCAGACAATAATGTGAAAGACTTGTATTGAATTAAAGGACACAATTGGCTGCATACACTGCAGCCTAAGGTGACACGGCCTGCTATTAAGTGTATGGGGTCAATTGCTTTTCCACACAGTGCTGGTTACAGTTTTGAGGAATTGTGTCATTCAGTAAATGGCTTAAGTTTAAAAAAGTGTTATTTGTTTACTTGGGTGCCCTTTATCTAATATCTAAAATGAGATTTTTCGAAACCCTGGAATCATTCAAAGAAAAAGATTCGCAGTCATATGGATTCAGAAATGGACAAAAACATTTTCACTGGACTTGTATGTACGGGTTTGAATTTTTTAATTTGTTTTCATTAAATAATATATAGACCCCCGTGACCCTATAGTTAGGATATAGCGGGTTGGATAATGGATGGATGCATGGATGAAATAATATATTCCTCTAATATATCTTTAGTAACCTATGTTCCCAAAATGTTGAATATCCTGGAAATAATCGGTAAGTTTTTTATACCGTACAAACAATGCATCTAATCTACCAAAGTGAAATAAAACAGAATATTTGCTTGCAAACATCGGAGAGTTCACAAAACTGATATTTCATCATTCATGCTGTAACATGTCAGACTCCAACAAAGTTACAGTTACACTATATGATTTTATTCTTTATTGCATTTTACTTATTTCTATTGACGGGTTCTCCTTAAGTAACTTGAAAGAGCACCTCCTTGAGATAGACTGTAGAAATGTGTGCTACAGACAAAGCATCCTGTTGGTAAATGGCTTTATTAAAGGTCACCACTGCAGATCAACATTTCATGCCATGGATTGTTTGCTTAGAATAAATGTGTGCATGGAATTCTCATTTAACATTCCTTCACAAGTCACCTCAATGCATTCAGGAAATATTTGCCAGGATCAGTCAATGAAAAACAAACAAAAACTTTTTTGTAGTTATAGTAAGAGTGATTCTTCCACAAGGTCCGGGTATATTCTATATAGCTCCTCTTATAATGAGTCCCCCTAGCTATTTACAATGACAACTGTGGTTTACATCTTCACGTACATGTTTGTGTGTTTATGAATGTTTCTGAGACTAGGAGAAGGTTTGTTCTCAACTATGCAATATATAAATGGACACAAGCAAAGTAAGTGTGCTACCAGAAATTTATTTGGTAGTCTCAGGACTTTTAACTACTCTTGATTCTCAATGCTCATTTGCCCCTGGAGCAAAATAATGAAATAGCATGTGCAGTAGAGCACTGTTTCAACAACAATTTTTACATCCAATAAATAAATAAATAATAATAAATATTGTAAACATGAACCATTAAAACACAAAGTAATGAAAGTACAGGAAGCAGGTTAACTGTGCCTTTAATGTGTAAGAAGATCCATCTCAGACTGGTAAGGAGATAGCATACTGAAGAAGAGCTTTGTTAAAGGCCTCAGGAAACAACTTATTGCCATTAAATATTTGCTTCATCACACAAAGTATATTTTAGTGTTTTAGTATTCAGATTTTGTGAAAGTAAGAGCTTGGTGACACTTTGCTTAACATGAGCTCAATTAGTTATCAATGGTGAGTTGTCCAGGAAGTGAGCTATACGACATCTGGCAAGTACTTTAGTATACATCACCTTCATGAGCCTTTAAATATATTTCATGAATATTTCACTTCTTTATATAGCACTGCACGTTTGCTGATAGACAGCACCTACAGCAGGCTGACAGCACTTGCACGCACCATAACATCTAAAAAGTGCATCTTTAACCAGCATCGGTATGCTGTGGGTGCTGGGAGAGATTCTTTCATTCAAACTCCCAGCAAATGCTAAACAAATGAATAAGCAACATTTACAAAGGTAAAGTTATTTGGATCTGTTTCAAATGCAACAATGCCACATATTTCAAGTGCAGATAATACTTTCATGAGGTTGCTAAGTTTTAATAAAATTAATTTCCTTACTGGGCTTGTGCTGGTTAAGAACTTTTGGCAGGACCATACTGTTGTTTAATACATCTCGTCATGCATTCGGGAACATCATCAGTGGCGCAACTGGACGTATTAGGTCTTTTAATACCCTTGCACTAGTGATGCAAAGGTGTGGCCTTTGTCCAAGTAACATAAGCATACAACCAAATGCTTCTCTCCCTGATGGTTTTTCTCTTGTACTTACACTACATGGCTAAGAGCTCATTCATCACGAGGTCCAGCCTGCAAGTAGCCAACCCTGCCCTGATACTGTAGATGTTCCAGATTCACTTACTGCTGCCTGTGGCACCCATGGATCATTCTACTTGACCCACAACTACCTTAAGGCCCTTTCTACAACCTCGGTGCTATATTTGACTATCCTCCTCTTATGGCCACACATAACACCAAACAGGGTTAGCACCTTACATTAACAGCTACCCACAAATCCTTTGCAGATTACCTTAACAGGCATGCAAACTTTGTCCCATCCTATCATACTGAGCCTTGTCAGCTCTTTTGCCTCCTCCATGGGACCCTCCCAGACCACAATCAGCTTAAGCAAAACAATTTGTTTTACTGTTTTAAACCAAAGGCCGAAATCCAGCCTATGTGAAGTCATTGTGATGCAGTCTGAAACTTTCAGCTGCTTTCAACCTTCATATGTCAGCATTCTGCTGTTTTAATGAGTCCTCCTTATTCTTTCTTAAGGGGTTATGGTTTCTGTCTTGCCAAAAGTCTACTTTTCTATTAATTATATATCCATTTGATGTGTGTATTGATTTATTTTGTCTATGTTATTTACTCATTATTGCTCTTTTCAAATTGTAATTTGTCTTTCTTTTCTTATAACTATTTGTTTGTCTAAAGCACTTTGAGCTACATCCTTCATATGAAAATGTTCCGTAGAAATAAATTTGGTTGTTGATGATGAGCACAATTGACAAAAATGCAGATGTCTATTCCTACCAGTGGTGTACCCGTTAACTTTAAGAATCTGGTGATGACATCAACAATAGAGCTTTTGAGTAGCAACTCTTAGTAGTGTCTCTCTTTTGGAAGTATTGACAAAATTACAGTGTCACTTCAACAGAAAACATTGAAGAGATTTGTGACCTTGGCAACTTAATTTATACATTTCACTTCTAGCAAGCTCAAGACTGATCTATAGTTTTAAATGTTACCCCCTACTTATGATTAAAACAATCCAGACAACAATAGGCAATTCAGCCCAACAAAGTTTGCCAGTCGTATCCACTAACTTCTTCTAAAAAACCATCAAGTCTAGTTTTGAAAGTCCCTCAAGTCCTACTGTCTACCACAATACTAGGTAACTTACTCCATGCGTCTATGGTTCTCTGTGTAAAGAAAAACGTTCTAATGTTTGTGTGGAATTTACAAGTTTCCAATTGTGTCCCTGTGCTATTGCTCAACTCATTTTAATGTAACAGTCTTGATTCACCGTACTAATTCTCTTCATAATTTTAAACACTTCAATTATGTCCCCACTTAAGCATATTTTGCTTTATTGAAAAGGCTCAGCTCTTTTAATCTTTCTTCATAATTTATCCCCTGAAGTCATGGAATCAGCCTAGTCGCTCTTCTCTGGACTTTTTCTAGCACTGCTATGTCCTTTTTGTAGCCTGGAGACCAAAACCGTACACAGTACTCCAGATGAGGCCTCATTAGTGTTTTTTAAAACTTGAGTATAACCTTGGACTTGGCCTCTAAACACTGTGCTATATAACCTAACATTCTCTTAATGGCTTTTAAAAACAGCCTGGTAGTTGATAGTGTCCGGTCGACTACAACTCCTACATCCTTCTCATAAGATGTGCTTTCGATTTTCAGACAACCCATTTTCTATTCAGAACCTAACATTTTTACTTCCTACATGTAATACATTACATTTACTTACATTAAATTTAATCTGCCACAAATCTGCCCAAGAATTTATACTGTCCAAGTCCCTGTATAATGATTCAATGCCAATCCACCTATCTTGGTATCATCTGAAAACTTAACCAGCTTGTTACTTATATTTCTATCCAAATTATGTATATATATTAAAAATAGCAGTGGCCCTTGCACTGACCCCTGTGGAACACAACTCTTAACATCAATCAATTCTGATAGGGTTCTTCGCATCATAAGCCTCTTTTTCCTGTGTCTGAGCAAATTTTGCGCCCATCTGCACACAACGTCTCGAACTCCCATTTCTTGTAATTTGATGCAGTCCCCTTTATGTAGCACCTCAATGGGTGGGACCGCCTAACTTTGTAGCTGTGTTACATATTTTGATCTAGATTTCTGTTTTTCAATTTTGTGCTTTGCTTGTATTTACTGGTATTGTCTTCTGAATGTTTTAAAAGTACTTATTTTATGGTTTATGATTTATTGGATTTGTTTGTTTTAGTTTTTGTCCATTTTGTTACTTTTTTCATACCTTGCCTTTGGTGATCTCCTCCTTAAAATCTTTTCTCTCCTCCATTCTGAACATTTTTTGCAATTGGAAATTAAAAAACCTTAACCACATTTGGAGTCTGCCCTTTGAGTTTGGGGCTAAGCTGAAGGAAGAGTGGCCTATGCAGGGGGTTTAAAAACTAGAGAGAAGGGCAGATCTGGCTTTTTAAGGCTTTTTTAAGCCTCCTCCTCCTTTTTGATATTTTGATATGGCAGAAATCAAAAAACTGCTGTTTACTTGCGGCAGAGGTGGGCAGAGTAGCCAAAAATTCTACTCAAGTAACAGGAGCGTTACTTCAAAATAATATCACTCAAGTAGAAGTAAAAAGTAGTCTTCCAAAAAATTACTCAAGTAAGAGTAAGAAAGTATTTGGTGAAAAGACTACTCGAGTACTGAGTAACTGTTTGATCCTAATAAATGATTTATTTTTTAGAAATGTTGTAATAAGACAAACAAAAATATAAAATAATGTGCAAATTCTGCAATTTCCAAAAATTAAAATAAAAAATGAGTAAAAATAAATAACATCTTTACAAAATAAAGATGCACAAATAACACAAAGATCCAAATCTCATTTTTTTACAACAAAGCTTTTGAAGCCAATACCTACAGTAGGTAACATGTATGTTTGAACAGTGCAAACTGCTTACAGTGACAAGATAGACTGTACACTGACAGTATAATACTGCATATGCACTTGCCCTCCAAATAGCACAGCTGATAGAAAATAACATTAGAACAAGTCAGCTTGTGCACGTACAAGAAGTCTCACTTTACCTTGACTGTCTGTGCATGTTTGGTTAAAACATGATTTTTCTTCACTCAGTGAAGTGATGGTTAAGCTTCAGCAGGAGTTGGCTCTCAAGGTTCCTGCAGTGAAGCTGTGACCTTTTAGCAGGGATCAGGAGCCCTGTATGACTAAAAAGTCTCTCACAGGCTGCAGACGCAGGAAGTTTGTGTGTGGTCATGTGACTGCATGGCTATGTCTGATTAGTGAAACAGAGTCATGTGATTATTGTTGCTACGTCTGATTGGTGAAACTGAGTCATATGGTTAATGTTGCTGCGTCTGATTGGTGAACAGTCATTCCGTAGATCCACTGGCAACTTCTCTCTGACTAAAATATAGTGTATATAATTGTGTAAATGGAAAAAAGTAACGAGTCGAGTGTTGCCCAATGTAGTCGAGTAAGAGTAGTGTTTCTTCTTCACAAATGTACTCAAGTAAAAGTAAAATGTATGGTGCAGTAAAACTACTCGTAGAAGTACAATTTTTTGAAAAAGTTACTCAAGTAAATGTAACGGAGTAAATGTAACTCGTTACTACCCACCTCTGACCTGCGGTAATATCTTTTAAGCTTTAACATGCAATAAGACAAAAGTATGCTACACCACTTATGCACCATTGTGAAAGAATAAACTAAAATTACATTTACAATAAAAACAAATACAAGAGGTGAATTAATATATAATAAAAAATATATGTATGGATTTTATTTGTCAGTATATTTAATCATATGATTACTTCATTTTACTGAATTTGCATTTTGCATAGCACTTGATTTAATATTTTTGCACATATCCAGACTGCAAATCTTACACAGCCCACTGTAATACATGAGAATGAAACTTAAATATTTAAGTGGGTGGAACTGTAGACGGAAGTTGTTTTTTTTTTTAAAAAAAAAAACATCAATCCCATGCAGGCCTACTAGACTAAAATAATTTACATAAAAAATGTCCTACCACATGATTATACTGTAGTTATTGGGGACTTTAAAATATTCTGACTACATAAATTGGTGCCTATGACATCACGCACCAAACAGATTGCAACTGCTACATAAATAAACCAAAAAAAAAGGTAAAAATATTAATAAAAACTAAAAAAAACAAGAGAAAACCACTACACACCTACAGCAAGCTTTTCTTGTACTTTACCTGTCACTAAAGTATGTGATACATTTGTTTTCATAAACCTTAATAAACTTGATTAAGAAGTCAACAAAGAATATTTGATGGACTATTGAAATATAATTTTAAGTCTGAATATTTTTAAAACCATAATCTTTCTTAAATATAATCTATATTTTTAAGGCAATGATATGTCTCATTAATTGTATATATATATTAAATACTAATGTTATTGCAAACTACATGGCCTCCAGTTACATTTACTTCCAATTTTTTAATGTACTGCTTTAACACTATTGATTTGCCAAAATTAAGTTGTGTAGTTTCTTTTTCTAGGTTTATCTTTTTATACCTTATCTGCGGTGAGTTTCCCAAAGTCATTATAGCACTAAGAACATTGTCCATCTTAAGTCAATCTTAAGATCAATCATTTATTTACATATTTTACCCAAAACCCATCATAACTAAAGTTGCATATATAAATCTTTTGGAATCTACTTGCTTCCCAACCCACTCATTCTCTACTACCTGCTTCTTAAACGAGCTTCCTCCTGTGACAACGTCAGCGTAAGGAAAAGGTCACCAGGCACATCACCAGTAAATTAAATTCACAACATGACAATTCTCTTGAAATTTAGGACTCTAAGATTTATACAGTACTTGACTAGATAATACCATTTTAATGCATAACTTCTGATGAGACCAAAATGGCTGTTGAAGAACAATACAACGGCAGTACATTAGCTAACCCACAGCATGGAGGAAATGCACTACAGGAATTTGAAAAAATACTGTACATCTGGTTTTCTTCAAAAGTCATCACCTGACATTACATTTTGCCTCAGTGGTGCTAAACTGAAGTAGTTGTAATAGATGTTGTATTTCACCCAGGGTTTCCCCTGGCCTGGGTTCAAATGCTATTTTTTATGACATTCACGCCTTTGTTCCATGTTTTGTGTGAAGTGCCCCAAGATGCGGGGCTATATGCACATCACCACAATGACGCATCATCAACCCTATAAAGCTAGGGGCAAGCCACAGTTTGAGTGCGCTTGGGAGTGGTGAGGTTTTGGATTTTTCTTGCGCTTTGAGTATTACTGGAGTTTTGATGCCTTTGCTCTGTATTTCTGACTATTGTGTTATTTAGACTTGTTCACCTTGGATTGCCTTTGCCTTTTCAGGCTTTTTTTTGCCCTTTGTGCTCCACTGAGCTTCTTGTTATTACAGAGCATTTTTGTGAAGAATAAATCTTTTTATTTATAAGGAATCTGTGCTTGCCCTTATCATAGTTAGGGTTTGATGGTTTTTCCCTCGAGTGGGCTTTTTTTCTAAGTGTTTTGGGACTTTGTGGTTAAGCAACTGTCGAGTTCACAACAATAGAGCCTAATGAAAGGGAGGAAGATGAGGACAAGGAAGAAAGGATGGAAGTTGGACATGTCAATATTCCTTCTCTTACAGCAGAGGGTGTATATAGGTCTGGCGTGGAAGCTAGGCAGACCATCATCACTACCATTTTTAAGTTTTAAGGAGTGTGGAAAATTTTGAATACATAATTAAATTTATTTACTCATGTTTCTTTAGTTTATGTTTACTTTTCTTAGCCCTTGCTCTTCTTTATTTTACTGGTTTTCTCTTGTCATTTTTCAAATATCAGTGCCTGACCAAGAGTGTGATATACAAACACATTTTCTCTTCACTACCTCATTCTACTTTTGTTTCTTGCTGCTGGGAAGGCTGTCAGATACCACAGGAAACAACAGCACCCAATTGTCATTGTCATCTAAAGGAAGAACAAACCGTTCTTTATAAAAGCGTAGATTTCTCTTATATTGCATGTCTGTCGTTGCATTCATCTTAGTAACAACAGGTATCTGATTCTGTGTGTATTTGTACGCTTTGTGTAATTGCTTACTAATTTATGATATCATGTTTACTTCACATTATATTTTAAAACTTTATTCCACCCCAATGAAAGATCAAAAACCACATCAGATAATGAAAGTATTGTCAGTCAAATGGTTTTCAGTCAAATAGTGATGGTTTTTGCAATTTGCAACAGTGGGGTTAACTAAGAAGTGCTTTATATTCATAAACATAGCTGATGAAGAGGGTATTGAGAAGCCCAAAAAAACAGTATGTATACATACAGTAGGTAGATTGTAAAGTTGCTTTTTAAACTCTAAGATTTATTGTTTTCAGGAAACTTACCCTGACTGACTAATGTAAAGCACCAAATATGATTCATAATCTTATATGAGTGGGTATGGAAAGACCTTCCTGTAATTGGTGTGGCCTAGGGATCAAGATGTTGAGGAGGAGATCAGGAGCACACGCTGATACAGCACATTGCCGCACATTGCCGCACCCGTCACATGACAAACCAACTCAGGACCCCAGGTTAGGACCCGAGTGCAGCCATGCAACAGGTGACACCTCAGCACCACACTAGTTCAGATGGAATGGAACCAGTGTGAGGTTTTTTACGGTGGCTGGAGTGCCAATTCTGCCACCAACCCCCAGGTTTTTCCCTGCAGGTTGGAGGCCCTACCTACAGGGCTGTTGGACCATAGCTAAATTTTGCTGGTTCAAATACAAACCCTAGCTAACTTTATTCTGGAATAAGTTAAATAACCTTTCAATGCTACAATTTTTAAAATGTGTATAAACTACAGTACTGTGATTTGAAGGCTAATTTAGATTAAGAAAGATGTACATAGAAAACCTAATTGTGACCTTTTTTTTTTTATTTTATTGATTTTATTGTAATCATTCTATACAAATAGATACATTTTTACAAAAATAGGATTGAAAACAAATCAAACACCAACACCTGAGAAAGAGAGCATGGGCAGCAGAATAAAACTTAAAGCTAGTAAAAATAAGAAAAAGAAATGGGAAGAGAATCTGCTTCCTCAGTGCTTTAAGAGCTTATTCTAAAATGTTTTTGATTAGATCTTGCCAGGTTTTGAAAAAGATCTGCACAGATCCTCTAAGTGAGAATTT
>JANRMT010062792.1:25703965-25762496 GCA_026402145.1 Polypterus bichir lapradei | reverse complement strand
CAGGTGGGGGAATCTGTCCATAGGACAACTATTAGTCGTGCACTGCACAAAGTTGGCCTTTATGGAAGAGTGGCAAGAAGAAAGCCATTGTTAACAGGAAACCATAAGAAGTCCCGTTTGCAGTTTGCCACAAGCCATGTGGGACACACAGCAAACATGTGGAAGAAGGTGCTCTGGTCAGATGAGACCAAAATGGAACTTTTTGGCCAAAATGCAAAACGCTATGTGTGGCGGAAAACTAACACTGCACATCACTCTGAACACACCATCCCCACTGTCAAATATGGTGGTGGCAGCATCATGCTCTGGGGGTGCTTCTCTTCAGCAGGGACAGGGAAGCTGGTCAGAGTTGATGGGAAGATGGATGGAGCCAAATACAGGGCAATCGTGGAAGAAAACCTCTTGGAGTCTGCAAAAGACTTGAGACTGGGGCGGAGGTTCACCTTCCAGCAGGACAACGACCCTAAACATAAAGCCAGGGCAACAATGGAATGGTTTAAAACAAAACATATCCATGTGTTAGAATGGCCCAGTCAAAGTCCAGATCTAAATCCAATCGAGAATCTGTGGCAAGATCTGAAAACTGCTGTTCACAAACACTGTCCATCTAATCTGACTGAGCTGGAGCTGTTTTGCAAAGAAGAATGGGCAAGGATTTCAGTCTCTAGATGTGCAAAGCTGGTAGAGACATACCCTAAAAGACTGGCAGTTGTAATTGCAGCAAAAGGTGGTTCTACAAAGTATTGACTCAGGGGGCTGAATAATTACGCACACCCCACTTTGCAGTTATTTATTTGTAAAAAATGTTTGGAATCGTATGATTTTCGTTCCACTTCTCACGTGTACACCACTTTGTATTGGTCTTTCATGTGGAATTCCAATGAAATTGATTCATGTCTGTGGCTGTAATGTGACAAAATGTGGAAAAGTTCAAGGGGGCTGAATACTTTTGCAAGCCACTGTAGGTATCATCGCTTCAATAATGTCACTCAATGTGACCTCCAGTTCCCATTACCTAGCATTCTGTATTTGTGTCCTTGCAAAAAATGGTGACCCCCAAAACAAAAACAAGAAGGTGTTGAGGTAAAATAAAAATAATACAATAAATAATTTATATTCTGCCATAATTCAGATCCTAAACAAAATTAACTGAAAAATTGGAATCTTTATATTTAGAAAAATAGAAAGTGCTAAAAAATAATATGAGAAAAATGTATATACTTTATATACAAACACAAATTTACAACAAATTGTAACTGCAGTCTTCTAATCTGTTGGACAATATATTGGTTAATCTACACTCCTATGCACAGTGAAGTATTTTGCACAACAACTGCAAGAATGAGACTGTAGGTTCAAGCAGTCAAAATGAGGTTTATTAAAAGAAACACACTTCAACTTCTATCGTCAAGGTATGGATCTTGACAACATCAGAAAGACCTTTAAGTTGATTGACTGCTCTACCAGATTACAAGGAGCTACTTGGGGAGCTGTGGACATGCCTAAAACACAGTAAAGGTAACTATCTAAGAATAATCCTCCAGGAATTTACCACTAAGGATGCCCCAGATAAACCCAGATAGTGACTTTTAAATAGTTTGCTGTTTGCATTACAAACAAGGTTCTCTGTATATTATTATTAGGAACAGGAAATGAAGGCATGGTAGATATGAATCCATCATCCTAAATTTCAGCCTCTGTCTGCATGGTTTTTACACATTCTCCCCATATCTGAATAGGTCTTTCTCTGGGTACATGCAGGTAAGTTTAACTATTTGTTTTAAACTGTGTAAGCATGTGTAGGTGCATTGCATAGGGTTAGAGAATATTATGTTAGGTCACAAAAGTCTGCCCTTTCCCCGGAATAGTCAGAGTTAATCCAGCAATGAACCAGGACACAGTACCCGTAGTGAACTGTAGAAAATAAAAATGGAATGTCACTATTCTACATTCATTCGCAAATTATGTTGTCAAATGTGCAATCACTCAACCTTTCCATCACTTGAATGCTGCCAGTATACTTCCACATATTTTGCCAGAAGTTTTGTAATAATACTAACCCTATGATAAAAAAAGATTTTAAAGTATCTTAATTGTTCATCCATCTGTTTATTCTTTATTTTAGTAACCCACTTATTCTAGCACAGTATTACTAGAAGCTGAAGATTATCCCAATAGTGTTAGGCTTTACACGTCACAGTTCAACAAAATAAAGTAATATTTTGTTCTTACATCTTTCCTCTTAATTCTTGTTTGTTTATTTTGAATTGTTTCAATTGTGCACAACAAATTTGGAATGACGTACTGTAGCATCATGTATCGCTAGATGGGGTGGTCTTCATGTACGTATACTATTGACATCAAGTGGCCATAGTCATAAGGTCACTGCGGTCATATTTAATGATGCTTAGAAAATATCCGTCCTGAGTATGATGTTAATCTGCATCCAGCTCTGCAAACAGGTCCTCAAACTTGCATGGAAACCTCAGGGGATGGTGGCACTCCAGCCCTGTGAAAAACCTCACACAGTTCAGTGCGGTGCTGAGGTGTCACAGATTGCACAGCAGCACTCAGATAGATCCCAGTCCGGGTAGTTCATCATGTGGGTGGGTGGGTGCAGCAACATGCTGTAATCAGCGCATGCTCCTCTCTCTCTCTCTCAGAGAATATCTGCACATTGTTTCTAAAAGCAAAGACTCCTTAACTGGAAAAAATATATATTTTCATGCTACTTCTTTTTTGGTTTTAGATTTAAACTTTTTTCCCTGCTAAATGATCTTGAATTTGATTTGCTCTTTTTGTGTTATTTTGATATTCAACCAAAGTAATGTAGGGTCATTTAGGCCATACACAATATACTGAATATTTGTAATTACTTATTATTAATAAATCTTGAAAATGCGTACATATTATGAATGATACATATGATGAATGGAATAAAGATTAGCACTATTATTAATTGATTCCTTTCACTTCTAAAATCTATAGAAGCCCAAAATGTCCTGTGTGGAGCTAGCCTCAAACCTCCATGAAGAGATGCAATGCCACTTAAATTTAGGTCGTGTTACGATAATCACATACACAATAATTTATCTTTGCATGTTTGTAATGCTACTGATTTATACCTTTTACATACAGGGCCCAGACACTCAGCTACATATCACAAAGGAGTGGACAGCTAGCCATGGCACGGCATCTCTATGTTTTGTAGCAATCCAAATGTCACATGTATATTGGGAAACATTTGCTAGCAAGAGCTTTACCTGATTCAGGTGCATAGGGAGCTACAGTATAACCAACAAGAAAATATCTAACATTATGTAAGTTTCTTATGATAAGTTTCATGCAGTATCCAGTTCAGTACTGCAAACTACATTTTCTTTATTCACTTCTGAATTTAGGTCTGCGCTCACACAAATGTGTCTTACTGTCATACAAGGAAACTGAGCAATATCCACAAGAAAGACGATAGCTGACTCTCAATCACATGTTCAAAATCCGTCATATGACAGGCTATAACATACTGCTGAATGACCCTTATGTGATCTGTGTATTGCAGTTTGCTAATGTCATATGAGCAATAAGAGCTACTCATGGAAAGAAATATGTTCAGATGGGCAAGCTTCATCTAAGAAGCACAGAAAAACAGGTAGTGAAGCAGAAGCCAGGAAGACAAGTCTGAACCTCTGCAGTAAGAATATATGAAAATATGACAATTTATGATGTAATCAATGAGGACACAATGACAATATGCAAACTCCACACTGGGACCCTAGTCTAAAATGAAACAGGATGTCAAATTATTGTGTGACAGCAATGTTGTACTGCTAATATTTAATACCAATAATTAACCAAAACCTAAATATGGATGCCACAGTGGCACAGTGGTACTGCAGCTGCCTCACAGCTCAATAGTCCAGAGCTTGTCACTGCTGTAATTTAATCTTCTGTGTCACCTACATTTTCCTTAAACAACTGACATGTTTACAAAGTTTAACAAATAGCTTATCCTGTACAGAACTAACACAGTATAATTTGCGATCTTGCTCACTGCCAACCCACGCACACTGGGCTGTGGTGCAAACAACTGTAATTTTAAAATGGGTTTAATAACCCAAATGAAATGCATCTGGCTAAACATTAAACATTACACTGCAATTCAATTGCAGCCATGAAAATGCTTAGTTTGCAGCAGTCAGATTCTCATCTGATACGGCATATCTATACTTACACATTTGAGCTTTACTGCATAGCTTAATTTGGTGGATTAGTTTCTGTTTTATGACATATTTAGTTTACCATACACGGTGCTTATAATATAGTAGACACAGCGGCTGGCAATTTCACTAAAGCAGTCTCTGAATATTTAGCTTCCTGAACTAATTCATTGCTGAACCCATGATCTATCTTGCATTACAAAAATATTTAAACTTTTCTGTTAACTAACTGATCTAAAAAGAATATGGTAAGTATGGTTGAAAAACTGCAGTAAGTTCTGCATTCTCCATATTAATTAATCCGTTCTAATTTTTCACCTTTCACGATCAATGTTATCCCAGAGTGTCTGACCCAATCATTACAACACAACAGTATTTAAAAAACAAATATTGTATGTATAATTGAATCTAAGGCTAAAAGGTGTAATTTAAAAAAAGGCTAGGATCCTAACACCTTGTGATTTAGGTGCAAATCCATAACCCTTAAGACTCGTAAAATAATATTCCCATATAAATGATAAAAGATCATCACCTCCTTGAACCCAAAGAACCTATTAATGGTTCCACTTTTTCTTCACATTTCTCATATGATCTGGAATGCCACCTAAACAGCACTAAATTCAAGTCCTGCATCTTTCAGAGCTCCTGTCAAAAATTACCTTAAGATGATCACCTTCATCTGCATTTAATCTTTCACCTGGAGAAATGTTTTCCTTTTTAGTAGACATCTGGCTAGAAGTGGGAGTTTTCATAGATTTGTCTGAATTTCCCTGACACAGAGGTGCTTCCTGTACTGTTGAATCTGAACAGTTCAAAGAGTTCTGAGTTTTGGTCTGAGGTAAGTCCTGATTTTCAATGGCAGTGGTCCCAAATTCTGACACATCCTCAGGGCCATTAGATTTGGAACTAGAGTCGTTTGTATCTTCCTGTACGTTATTAGTTCTTTCTGTTCCCAGCAAGTCCAGGTTCAAGAGAGGCCGCCTTGTGCTTTTTCTCATTCTCCTTAGGGTTGGAGAGGTTGAAATTCTAGCTGGGGCTTGTCTATCAAACTGATAGAGAAGTCTGGCCCCTTCATCGGGCTCAAAGGACTGAGAATTCCTTAATTTTGAAACCACGCTGTTGTAATCCCACTTGTTTGGCATCGTAATATGTGTCTGGGTTTCCTTGTCCTCAAAGTCAAACGGAGACGTTTGTGTTCCGGTGCTAGTGAAGATGTCAGAAGCGCCACTTTCTGAATGGGAAGCATTTAAACTAGTGGCGCTGAAGGCAGATCCACAGGCGTCCGCTTCACCATCTACACCGGGCTGCATGTTTCCTTCTCCAAAAGCATCAGGATAAGAACGTACAGGTAGCGCTGGGTCTAGAGATAATACTTATCTCTCATTGCCCCTCTGTCTTTGTGTTTTTTTTAATTTGTCTTTCTGTTCATGCGTTCTTCAAACACAGTCTTGGGTAATCCTTGGACATTCCTGAAAACAAAAGATCGCATTCTCAGTGAAATCTTCTTCACCAAACGCCCCCACCCGCTCCGCCCAGCAAAAGCATCCCAAGTAATGCGCTCCAGGTCTGCCTCAGAGAAGACTCCCGGATCCCAGTCGAGGCGCATTTAGTCGCCTCACTTTGTTTAATGACAGCAATCTCAAACCAGCGCTGCGACTGTGCTGAACCTTGGACGCTGGAAACGCCCGTTTTGTTTTGATATTCCTTCCCTGGTGTGGCCAGCGCCGAGTGACGCGCTGAAGATGACAACACTTCTCATTCTCATTCTAATTCTTTATTAAGTGCAAGTGTGCAGGTGTGGTGCTGTACCTGCCAGCTCATCTTTCCGCATTTTTAGCATACCGACTGCTGAAAAGAAAACCAGTACTATACGGGAGAAAATGAGCCTCGGAGCGGGCTTAGGAGCAGTCACGTGACACGTGCAACGCCGCCCGCTGTCACCTGTGATTAGCTGCCCCCACCTGCACCCGTAACGCTCTCTCTCTCTCTCTCTCTCTCTCTCTCTCTCTCTCTCTCAGTCTGTCTGTCTTTCTTTCTTTTCACATTTTGGCCGTGTGCTGCATTCTTACTGGAGTTCCAGAAAAGAGCAGCAAAGGTCACTGGACGTGGACGCAAAGATCGGTGGTGAGAGCAGAAGATCCGCCACAGATAATTGTCTTGCCAACGGCTAGTCACACCCTGGCCACACGTCATAACCGCCTCATTACACTCTTTCTTTAGTATTTTATCTGGAGCGAAGTACACTAACAGCACACTGAAATAAGTGTAGCACTGTTCACTTAATGAAAAGGAATTTTGGACCAAAATTAAACGGTGATCTCTTGGGTGCATACCCGTGCCCGGTATTGTCCGTGTAAAGTCTTCTCCATCATCCCGTGTCTGCTTTTGTTTCCCCGTTGACTTAATCAGTGGATGGGAATGGGTATAGCTATCTAAGACAGTAGATGTGCCAGCTTCTCCAAACTGGCTTGTAGGATGGAGCCGCGTCCAGGCTGGTTCTGCTTTGAGCACAAAACTAAACGCCATTAGCGTGTTAGAAAGTGTATGGATTTCTCCAAGATAGCAGGGCCGGATTTAGACTTGATAAGGCCTTAAGCTATTTGAGCTATTTATCAGTAATTTCGGTAGTCATAATTACCGGTAATATTGGTTAACCGGTTATCGGTAATGCAAACCCTAGGCACAATAGCGCTCTGTTCTTCGAAAAGACGCGCAAAAAAATGGGTGAAATGAAGAATATTGGACGCCCCGGACGTGCGGCATTGGGACAAATAATGCTGTAGTATATTTAAGTATATATGACAATTGCTCACTCGGACAATTTGTTTTGGGGGCCCCCAAGAAGGCGGGGACCCTAAGCTATAGCTTGTGTAGCTTATACGTAAATCCTGCACTGCAAGATAGAATCTGTGAATTTACTTACAAAACCTAAAGCAAATCAGTCATTACAGAACACTAACGGTTCCACTAAAGGAACCATTGACGCACTGGTTAAGGTTTGGTGGTTGACTGTGACTATAATAATATTGGCTGTTTGGAGGCTGCACATTCAATATCTTGCACATTTATTCCAGTTTTCTTCCCACAACCCAAAAATGTGCGTAATTTGGTTAATTGTCCACCTTAATCTGATACTTCATGAATGGGTCTCGCGATGCTCTAGCGCTTCGTCCAGGGCTGGTTCCCACTTTGTGCCCAGTGTAGGCCCTGTCCCCAACCGCCACACTGAACGGGAATAAGCGGGTTCGGGAAATGAATGAAGGGATATTCTGTGTTCATTGTAACCAGCCAACCGTGAAATGATTACGCGTGTTCGAATAATTTCTTGTGCATTGCTAGTTTATAGATTGGCCATTAATAACTGATCGCACAGTATGTAAAGGTTTACTTAAAGGAAAGTTTTACTGTGAATTAGTGGCTAGAGTTTATATCTCGGGAAATAGTGGATCTGAGTTCATTTGCTCATCCCCCCCAAAAACCCCCATGCCAAAGAACTCTTGTGTCAGGGAGTGTCCCCTTCGAGAGATTGGATTTGTCCTTTTTCCGTGTCCCCATGGATTGTCCATATACCGCTGACTCTTGCTTTAACTGGCATCGATTTGTTTACCACCGTGTAAGTGAGCGCCCCCCGCTTTGCTCTCGATAACTATGGGATACACTCCGGCACTCCCGGAGCAGCAATTGAAACAAGCGGCCATAAAAAAAGGTCAGTTGGATCCACAGACGATACTTTAGGACTGGTTTTACAGTTTTCATTTTCTTTTTCAGTTTGCGAGGCTGTCTCAGCGCAGCTATCGCAATATGTGAATAAAAGCGCACTAGAATTTGAAGCGTGCTAAGACAAATGGGCAAGTATAAAAACGGGTACAGTACTGGGTTTTTGTCTGCACCGTAATCGTAATTACCCAATCGTAATTTTATTACAGCAAGGTTATTCCGCTCATCTTGTTTCAGTTAATGTGTACTTAATGTGCGAATTTTGCTATTATAAGACTTTAGGTTGCTCCTTATGTCAGAGCTGTTGTGAAAGAACGAGGGCATCGGGTGAGGTTAGAGGGCTGTGCAGAGCTGTGTGCTGAAGGCGTGTCAAACATGCTAGAAAACGCTATAGAAGCCTACACTACTAAAATATTGATTCTTTAAGGACACTTTATCGGGTTTTGTGGCCTTGTTGAACTATTGAAAATTGATTCTTTACATGTGAAATCGGATTTTTAGGCTTTGAAAAGGTTCCTAATATGTGGAGAAAGCAGACCTGTTTAGGCTACCTAACTGTATTCTAACATATGAAGAAAATCTAAACTGAGGCAGTGTTACTGTATGTAGCACGAGTCCTTTTAATATCAGGTACCCACTGGTGTTTCACAAATATGTTATCTATTCACAGTAATTTATGGAGCTTGTTGTGGATCTAAATAAGGATCCATAACAACCTCCATGTGAAGCCTTCATATGAGTACTATAGCTCTGAAGAACCACTCTGATAACTTTATTTTTAAGAGTGTAAACTATTTGATGCTGACTATGCTTGAACAACTAACACTAAAAGGCTGATTATTAGTGAATGTTTTTTTTGCAGACCGAATTCAGTATATCACACACCATAATTACTAATGCTGGCATACAGTATTTCTATATCAGTCCATCCATCCATTTTGTTACCTGTTTATCTAACTCAAGGTCACAGGGCACCAGAGCCTGCCCAAAGAGAACTGGGTGCAAGGTGGAAACCAACCCTGACTAGATCACCAAAGCACACTCACACTAAGTCAATTTAGAGTCACCAAGTAAATTACTGTGTGATTTTGAGATGTTGGAGGAAAAACACCACGTAGACAATGATGCACTATGTAAATTTAGCAGAGACAGTGCCTGAGTATGGGCTTTGAATGCAGGGCTCTGGAACTTTGCAGCAAGAGTAATAACCCCCACACCATCCATCAGTTTTAATTATCAGCATGACATTAGGAGTTTATTTACTGATGAAATTCAAGAAAAAAATCATCCAAGAAAAAAGTTGTGAGGCACGCAGAAGAACCTAAGTTAACTAGGGGGTTCAAGCATGTCAGCAAGGGGGAAAACGTGATTGGAAAGCTAAGACAAACAAATCTGTAAAATAAAATAATGCGAATTGTTAAGACTGCTATCATGTAACCATTTCCCAAGACTGCTTATTGTATACAGAGTTGTGCATGTTGGAGTCTGTCTTGGGAACCAGCCATTGACCAGACACCAGCTTGCTGCAGTACATACACTCACACTCACTCAGTCTAGGCCAGGTCAGAGTAGCTAATCAACCTGACACACCATGATGAAGTATGCACAGGGAGAACATGCAAGTTCCATATAGAAGACACCCCAGCCAGCAATGGAAGTTCAATCTTAGAATTGTACTGGTTACAAATGTGTTGCACATTTTGATCGCAAGATAAATTATATGAAACTATTCAATAATAATAAGTCAAACTGAAAAACTGTGAAGCAGCCATTCTCTCTTAAAAATGATGCAGTAGTTTTTTAAACACACTCACTAGCACAAAATACTCCAAGTAATAACACGAACAACAAACAAATAAATTATAGGAGAATAGCATTGCAAAAATACTAAGATTTATATTTTTCAAGTAAAAGTGACTCTGTGTGCCTTAGGGTATCTAGCGATTCTTGGGGTACCGTCCATGGCTAGTTCCCAACACTGTTGGGACAGGCACCAGCATCTTATGACAATAAACTGAAAACAACTTCAGAACCCTGATGAATGTAGGAAAAAAAATAGAACAGTAGCGCAATGAACCAAAGATGAGTCTGTAGGAACAGCAAGCAACCAGTTATAGAGATTTTATATAATAATGATTATCAAGAGCAATGTAAATCTAAAAATGTTTTTAAAAAACTAGTTAAACCACGGCGTACCATACGCCGCATAATCAGGCCGTTTTTTTAATGATTTTTAAGCACAGGGAGAAAATTAACATTTGAAAAATCGGTAATGTAATAAATCAGCAAGAAAAGCAACATTGTAACAATGCACGGAAAGAACCAACACACAATCGTCCGTGACTGAAAACTGGCAACCCGCCATCGCACCTTCTCCTCCCAGACGGAGGGATGGGGGTGGACGGCGCTCAGGCGCAGAGGGTGGAACGGGAGGAGAGGAGAAGGACGTCCATTCCGCTCCCTCCGTCATGCTAGTCTGCTGATTTCTCGTTCAGTATGCACTACCTGCTCATGTGCCCATCTCCAACTTGTCACTTGAGTCGTTGTCGTCTTTGCACAGTCCAGATGCACCTGTGACCTGCAGGACCATCTAAGAAGACGCATGTTTGTCGCGGATGCAAATTGTTGTATGTAGCGTGTAAAACAGTTTGCTATGGTGCACGCTGTCGTGCGTCGTAACTGAAAACTCGTTTTTTAAAGACTGCTTACTTCATTGTGTTTTAACCTCAGTTGTAAAGGATTGTTTTAAGGATCCCATGGGATACCCCTCGCAAACCGTTTTACACGCTGCATATGGCGATTCACCTCCGCGAGAAACATGCCTCTATGAACAGTCAACGTCGCTCGGAGGTGCATGAGGTCTCTACAACAGACGAATATAAATGATGCCGTTTCTTCTGTGTCATCGCGTCCAAGTTGTCGTATCCAATGGTCTTGGAGTTGGTGGGCGTGGCTCCTTTCTGCGTGCGCCATAGGTGTCTTACTTGTCGGCGGCTTAGTGAATCCACGCCCCTTCTGGCGTGCTTTCCATGGGTGTCTTGCCTTAGTGAATCTATAATAATAAAAGGCAAAGCCCTCACTCACTGACTGACTGACTGACTGACTGACTGATTGACTGACTGACTGACTGACTGACTGACTGACTCATCACTAATTCTCCAACTTCCCATGTAGGTAGAAAGCTGAAATTTGGCAGGCTCATTCCTTACAGCTTACTTACAAAAGTTAAGCAGGTTTCATTTCGAAATTCTACACGTAACGGTCATAACGGTCGATAACGGTCGACAACGTCCGCCATGTTGAACTTTCTTATTTATGGCCCCATCTTCACAAAATTTGGTAGGCGGCTTCCCTGCGCTAACCGAAACCGATGTATGTACTTATTTCGATGGTATGACGCCACTGTCGGCCGCCATATTGAACTTTCCAACGTCACCAATTTTCAAACTTCCCGTGTAGGTAGAAGGCTGACCCCATCTTCACGAAATTTGGTAGGTGACTTCCCTGCGCTAACCGAAACCGATGTACGTACTTATTTCGATGGTATGACGCCACTGTCGGCCGCCATATTGAATTTTCCAAACGTCACTAATTCTCCAACTTCCCGTGTAGGTAGAAGGCTGAAATTTGGTAGGCCCATTCCTTACAGCTTACTTACAAAAGTTAAGCAGGTTTCATTTTGAAATTCTACGCGTAACAGTCATAACGATCAACAACGTCCGCCATGTTTAACTTTCTTATTCATGGCCCCATCTTCACGAAATTTGGTAGGCAGCTTCCCTGCGCTAACCAAAACCAATGTACGTACTTATTTCGGTGGTATGACGCCACTGTCAGCCGCCATATTGAATTTTCCAACATCACAAATTCTCCAACTTCCTGTATAGGTAGAAGGCTGAAATTTGGCAGGCTCATTCCTTACAGCTTACTTACAAAAGTTAAGCAGGTTTCATTTCGAAATTCTACGCGTAACAGTCATAACGGTCAACAACGTCCGCCATGTTGAATTTTCTTATTTATGGCCCCATCTTCTCGAAATTTGGTAGGTGGCTTCCCTGCACTAACCGAAACCAATGTACGTACTTATTTTGGTGGTATGATGCCACTGTCGGCCGCCATATTGAACTTTTCAACAGTCTTTGTTACTTATGGGCCCATCTTCAAGAAATTTGGTACACGGGTTCCGAACGCTAACTGAATCCTACTTATGTACATATATACGTCCATAGCCTGCAGCTTGGTCACCATGTGAGGCGGCGTTGGGTCCCCCATCCCAATGCCTCCCACGTTGTTGGCTGCCTGCCTATATAAGGTCGTCCGTCGCTCCGGTCTCTACATTCCCTTCCTTGCTTCGCCATGGGATTCACGTCTCCCTGCTGATAACTACAGCCTTTTTGTTTAATCCACGGCTTCTCCGCTGTTTTATTGTTTGTTTATTACAATTATAGTTATTGTATAGGTATTTTACATTTACTTTACATTACTCAGGTACCCATTTCCTTCATCATTCCAACCCCCATTACCATGTCTATCGAGGTAATCACCATCAATCAAAGAACTGTCACTTACCGAGTGGTTTCCATGCCCGGAGATGGCACCTTCCTTTTCCATTCTCTGTGTTACATATTGCACGGCCATATCAGGCTCACTCTTGATATCCGGAAGAACATTGTGTCTTATGTATTGAATGACTGGGACAGGTTCAAGGTGTGGACTGAAGACGGTACAGGAGATAATTATACTACACAGGAGCACTAGAAGAGTGAAATGCTTAAGCCCTTCACCTATGGTTCTGCATGTGAGTTGATGGCTGCCGCTGAATTGTTCGGTTGGTGCTTTCAAGTGTACCGAAATGGCCAAATATTTTACACCTTTCGACAACCGCCAATGCCTCTTAAACATCTTACATTCACAGGTGACGATTTCAGTAGTGGACACTTTGATGTTTATGAATGTTTAAACTCTCAAAAGCTGGATGTGAAGTTATCGATGAAACCGGTTTTAAGCTTACAACGCTTGAAAGATGCCGAATGTCACTTCAACACAAGTCCTGCAAATACTGTCGTAATTGAAACAAACCATGAACCTCAAACTGATTATGACAGCAGCAATCCAAGCTGTGAGATTTGAGACAAGATTACTGTTCACATGGCCAACTGTAAGTTGCATGCTCAAGAGTAAGCTCAGCGCACAGCTTGGTCATGTTACAACCGGCAGGCCAAACTGACAACGTGGTATACAAAGAGATCCTTAACAAATAATTATTGGCATATTTTCCCTCAGTTTATAAAGGTTAAATTTTCTTCTTAATAAAAATTTTAATGCAGTACTTCGCCGCTGCAAAGCGCGGGTATTTTGCTAGTGTTTATATATGTGTGTGTGTGTGAGTGTATATATATATGCCAGCAACACTCATAACAATGACAAAACAATTATATTGTCAATCATGTTACGTTATTATTAAAATGTTTCCTTTTCTTTTTACTTCTCTGCTGCCAAACGCGGGTATTTTGCTATGTATATATATATATATATATATATATATATATATATATATATATATATGGAGAGAGAGAGAGAGATATGACAACAACACTCATATCAATGACAAAACAATTACATTAACAATCATGTTACGTTATTTTTAAAATATTTCCTTTTCTTTTTCATAACTTCTTTAACACACTACTTCTCCGCTGCGAAGCGCGGGTATTCTGCTAGTTATATATATATAGATATTGAAGAAAGAAGAAGATGGCACACTGTTACTCATGCCGCATCCATTTGTAGTTTTTGATTAAGGGATTAATGTAAACACGCTATTGTTGATTACAGGAGTAAACAAAAGTACACAGAGGAAGCCAAAAAGACGTAGACAGAAGAAGAATGTGCACAGCTTGGTCCACCTAGGCAGTGACCAAGCTAGCAAATGAACCCAGGTCCTTAGAGATGTGAAGCCACAGTACCAGGTACTGAGCTATTTTACTCACATGCCTAGCTCTGTATATATATTGTGGAAAAAGACTTTGAAAAAGAGTTTTGTTTATTTTGAAAATAAACATTGTTTCATCCAACCACCTAATCTGTCCATTTTTAATTTCATTTAAGGATTTGTCTATGGAGTGCATGGTATGAAAATGCAAGGACAGTCAATTGACAACAAAAGAATTTTCACTGTAGAATCTTGATACTGTGACAGTTTAAAACAATATCTAACACCTTCAATTAGAAAATAGAAAGTAGCATTCACGTCAGCGCAAACATTCCACAAGGTAGCCAGCAGTTTGAATGAACACCTCACCTTTCCACATAATCTTCTTAGAAACAGTATTCAAAACCAGATATGAGTGCATCAAGGGTCAAAGGTGTATTTGATAAATCATGGGTTACCTGACAAAGCAAAGCTTATCATTTCTTGCTCACTCTTATTTTACAACCTCACCTTCTTTCATTGAGGTGAGAAGAAAAAGTACCAGTAATTAGTCCCAAGTTCCTTTGGCTTATTTGAATTCAAAGGTGTCACCCTAGTGTTAGAACCAGGAAAGATACCAGTGTCCTGAATAGAGGCAGTTCTGGAACACATGCTAACATCCATATTGTACATCACTTATAATTTTATAGATCACATTTCTAGATAGATTACCAGCCCAACTTGCTTTACACGTGAAGAGGTAAGAACCAGAATGTATTTGGTTTATAGTTCAGAGCTTAAGATTCTAGGCCACACTTTATGGATACATTAATAACAGAAAATGTAACTGGATGTTTAAAGCCACAAACTAGACCATTTATGTCTCCCTTTGTATTCAAACAGATTGACTAACGTGAACAATGGGATCAAATCTTTTGGTACCTGCTTCTTACTCTTGCTACATATTAACTCTAATAGGTGTTCTTTCTTTTAAGATGGTATTAGTTATCCTACTTTTAAAGGTGGACACCACTCAAACCCTGAATGCAGAAATTTACATAGATCAATGAAGATAAATGTCAGATCAGCTGTCAGACAAGGGAGATATGCAAATACATACCATAAATTAAAAACAGGATGAGGACAGGAACTTTTAAATTATGCAATCAAGTTTGACCACTTATTATTATAATGTCTGACTGCACAATTATCACATCCACAATAACCATGCTTTGCACATGTCCAAAAAAAAATGGTTCGCATTCATTCCATATGTTAAAATATCCATAACATCAAAAACGGAATTTACAATACAATACAGTTTATTTTTGTATAGCCCAAAATCACACAGGAAGTGCCACAATGGGCTTTAACAGGCCCTGCCTCTTGACAGCCCCCCAGCCTTGACTCTCTGAGAAAAAAAAAAACCTTGTAGGGAAAAATTGAAGAAACCTTGGGAAAGGCAGTTCAAAGAGAGACCCCTTTCCAGGTAGGTTGGGTGTGCAGTGGGTGTCAAAAGAAGGGGGTCAATACAATATAGTACAATACACAGAGCAGAACAAATCCTCAATACAGTATAAAATATAAAAATTTTAGAAGTACGGAGTAGAATTTAAAAGTAGATTATATCACATAATATGATTTGGATATTTTTAGAGTCCTGGAGACCTCATCCATGAAGCTGCCTCCCCCATTTGGCCATTCCACGGCTAAAACAGTGCTGGGCCAGCCAATCGGATGAAAGGACCCCTCTTTCCCATGATTCCTGCGATCCTCCATCAGGGATGACTTTACCATATGCAGGCAGACAACTTGGCAGGTGGGCCGTGGCACCAATTGCCACATTTGGGAGAGTTTATTGCAATGGTGTAGCACTGATATTCAATTTATTCATTTACAGTGTCTATCTATCTATCTATCTATCTATCTATCTATCTGTCAGCCTGCCTGTTTTGTGTATTTATCTATTTGCCTGTTACTTTGTCTCTACTTATTTATTTATGTGAAGGGTTGGCATATTGCCCAATGATAGTCTTCGACCCATGGCAAACCTGAATTGCATTAAGTAGTTTTGTGGACTGTAGATGCCAAATGGGCTGGACCAGCATCCAGGCCAGGAGAGGGTATGGTTCCTTACCCGGAAGGGAGACTCCTAATAGGCTGATAAGCATCGCGGATGGGGAGGAAGAAGGTATCAAACCCAGAAAGAAGGACCAAAAGGGATGGACGGACAGCCCACTGCGAAAGAAAGATGTCACTGGAGGCTTTTTATTCCCCCAACACGCTAGATGGCAGAAGCTCCGGATGTCGATGCCCAGTAGGAAACCAGCAGGGCATGCCGGGAAATGTAGTCTGGCAGAGCAGACCTGCTGGAGTCACTAGGGGCCACGAGAGGGCACTGCAGGGAGACAAGCTCCCTGTTATAATGGACTTCCGTTTGACCCGGAAGGACTTCCATCGGGCAATCACCCTGGCACCGGAAGTACTCCCGGGTCTGTAATAAAAGGGACCACACTCCCTTATCCAGGTGAGTCGGAGCTAGGGAGTAACACTTGTGCGGAGGAGGGTAGTGCGGTAGGAAGAAAATACTGTGGACAGAAAAACCTGTGTTTTGTGCTTGTGTGACATATTCAAGATGATTTGATTAATACATCTACCTTTATTTGAACCCGGGACAGTGCTTGTGTGTTGGGGTTTGGGCTTGCTGGCGCCTGGGTTTCCATCACAGGACATTTACATTTATTTATTGCATTTTTAAGGATTTTATATTATCTGTACGATGTCAATACTATAAGTTAATCAAAAACATGCAATTAGACATTGAACAGTCTCCCCAAAAGTCAGTTTTAAAACTTTAATTTCTTTTGTTTTCCCAACTGGAGCACAGGCAGGTGAAGTAACTTGATTATGGTCACACAGTGTCAGAAGTGGGATTTGAACCGACAACCTCAGGGTTTGAGGTCCAAAGCTATAACCACTACACCACACATGTATTATGTACAGTATTCAGGGACTGACTATGTGTATTGGAAGGGTGTAAGTATTTCTGAGGCAAATCACCATGGCTAAGGTAAGGTTCATACTGGTATACTACCCTGATTGATTTTGTTGAGGAGGAAATAGGTATGGTGGATATGAGGAAAGTCCATTTTATTTTTTAAATCTGCTTGTATAATGTACTTAAGATTTTTCACAGTCACTTGATAAAGTAGGATCTTGTTAAAGAACAGTACTTAAACCAAATGCAGTAAGGATTATGGGGAATGCCACGTGCTTGCTGAATGTTGAAAGTAGGAATGTTGAAGTGGATAAGAACAAAGTGCTCCCCAGATGCAATCTGGTACTAACATTCTCACATTGCCTGTTTATATTAATTATTTTTAGAAGTATATTGAATCCAAAGCAATTACATTTTTTAATGACATCTGGAGTTGTAGTGGATAACTATGAAGTATCTGGTACAGTTTTAGGAGAATGGAACAATCTCATCTTTGTTAATGCAATCATGGTAAATACTCTTTTTGAACTCAGTGTGTTGGGGGATTGGCTATTGTCACCACAGTTTATTTATCAGTTATCTGGCTTTGGAAGGGCTTTCTTTGGTATTTTCTTAAGAAATGGCTTCTCATGGGTCTTTGCCTTGCTTTGTGCTTTTTGCATAGCATATTTCACTTCCATGATGGATAAGTCATTTATATAATGCTATAGTTTGTATAAAAAGCCAAATGTTGGTGTTATTTGAATATATTTGACAGATGTTATTTTCAAATTAGATAGGTAACTATGCTGCTATCAGGATTCACTGCATCATAAAGCACTTTAGTGTATCTCCCTTTCCTGCTCTGCTTATCTGCCTACATGATGTTCCACACATGAAAAACCTGCCCCTTAGTGATTAAACATGCACTCTTCCTGATACAGTTCTTCCCTGTGGTTGCTAAATCACAAATACTGTGATAAGTCAAAAGTGTTTTTTATGTCTCTTCATTCCAACTTTTATTACTGAAAGAGCTGGAAGTTGAAACAGAGGTCAGTCTTTGTTTGAGTGCTGTGTTCTTATACTTGCATAAGTGCATAATCCTAAATGAATATGCAACGGAACTGAAAAAGCAACAACCACATATTGACATTTTTTTTCTGGAACACGAGTTGAGGTGCTTTAAGCTTTATTGTTTTTAGATTTCCTTTTTTGTATAATCCTGCACTCATATGATGTGTGTTGTTGACTTACCTTTACTGTAAAGCAGATTTAAGGTCACTAATTACCCCGACACAAACATTTTGTGAGTGAAATTATTAGGTACCTGGAGAAAAACACACTTATGCATAAGCCAGCTTCACACAGAAAGTCAACTAGAACTGTGTGCCAGCAGTGCTGACTACTGTGCCACTCATGTTGAAGAGTTTGCTTTTCATTTGCAAATGCAAATTCAAAGATGAACTAGCTCCCTCGTCCATAGGCGTGTCCTGCCTTACGCTCAGTGATGCCAGAATAAGCTTCTGGTCCTTATGAGGATAAGCAAGTTGAGATATTGAATGGATTTCACTTCCAAAAATCCAGATTGTACCTTTCTACTGTCTTTCACCAGCATACACTTGCGATGTTCTGACACCATTCTTCTCACTTTTCTAAATCTCCATTACACAACCACTGGAGAACATGTATTCATCTTTGCAGCTTATAGGCAATGACGCTCTCTGAAAAGGTTAAATCAGGACATATTTTGGGAGCACTACATATAAATTCTCCAATATTGCCTTAAATTTGATCCCCATGATGAACCATACTGATGTTTACTGTGATATCATTTATCAGTAACTACTACCTGACACCTTTTTTTTATTTCAGTTCATTGTTTTCAGGTCTGCTTTGAATGTGTGGCATTTGCTGGCTCAGGATTTTTCCATGTGATTTGCTTTACTATCAGATATTGTATTGCACTATTATTTGCTTTGTAAAGCACCTTGTGATGTCACTGTGAAAGGTGCTATACAAATTAAATATTGATTAATTGTAAAACTAATCTAGGAAGCAGAATCTTTAGCTCTCTGGTTTGATTAGCGCTTTGTTTTACGGAATGAGTCTATTTGTTTAGTTTCAGCATTTACATCATAGCTAAAGACTAATTTTTCCCATTTTCTTTCTCTTCCACCGTCACCGTATTACAACTGAACCATTGAATGGTTATACCATAACAGATGATGTAACCAATGTTCATTATATTCTGCTACATTGAAATTTGTTATACAGTTCCAATGGAGATGCTGAACAGTAAGCTGGCCAAAAGCCAGACTGTGCAGAATTGTCTTTTTTTTCTTAATGTCAGCTGGTACTAACTTAATAGAGCTACACTTTTCAATTTGTTTAGTTAAATGTTTAAGTGCTTAAAGAAACTAATTTTAAAAAGAATATATTTATATATGTAAAATCATCCATCCATTACCCAACCCGCTATATCCTAACTACAGGGTCACGGGGGTCTGCTGGAGCCAATCCCGACCAACACAGGGCGCAAGGCAGGAAACAAACCCCAGGCAGGGCGCCAGCCCACCTTAGATATGTAAAATCATGGTTAAAGAAACTAATTTTTAAAAAGAATATATTTATATATGTACAATCACCTTCATTTGCCATGAAGTAAATGGCATTCATCCTCAGTGTTAAGTAAATGACATTCGTCCTTTTTTTCCATCTCCGACATGACCCCCAATGATTCAAGGTATGAACACTGTCTACTGCGCCACATGATCACACGGTCTCCATATATCTATAGTAATTAACTAGATGAAAAGTAAACAGATACTTTATTTATAGGTTTCTGTTACTAAATGCATGCAGCACACTCTTTTCTGATTGGATGTGCCTTTGAGCCATGCAAAGGACCAGCTTACCATCTGCCACCTTTATTCGTTGCCTTACACCCAGTACTGCTGCGATAGTCACTGGCTCCTTTTAACTGGACAGCTGAATTTACTCTTCAGCACATGCAGGATTAAATGTATATCTGTAATGCCTGATTACAAGGTATACACTTGCTTAAACACTGCCTCCCTAGCTGTCACCAGATGACCGGAGTGTGCTTTTATATGATGTTACTAACCACAGCAGGCAATATCATTGTAAAATAATGCAATACTCATTGTGAAATAACATAATTCTTTTGCAAAATAATAATCATAATACTTTTACAACACAATTTTTTTGCGTTGCATGAATACATTTCTATATAACACTGCATATAGTCAGATAACTGTTAAAATAAGGGAACATGTACACATTCTATCAGGTGCTTTAATAAAGTAATTAACCTCCCATCATGCTTAAGGTCACATGTGAAATAAGTGGGCAAACTCAGTCGCCTCTTTACTTTAGCTACTATAACTCAAAAAAGAGATCTCTAGAACTCCTGAGAATGGGCTGAGTCTTGGGGTACATTTAGCAGGAGCATCACTGATAAACACGTCTCAGTTTGATGGGAATTAATATAATCTGTGCATCAATATCAGAGGGAAAAGCCTAATTTGCAAGTGGAAACTAAACTAAAAAGTTAAAACTCCATGTCCATACTTTGATTCTCAATTTAGAGAGGAGCAGACAAGCTTATGTGGGGGCAGGAAGTTTAATTCAAAAGATTCCATCAAAAAATAATGAGGTTGAGGGGTCGTGCATTAAGTCTTTTTTACAGTTGAACATGCACTCTTGAAAAGTTGTGCAAAGAACACAAGCAGTGGTCTACCGAGACAGGGAAAAACATCCTATAGTCGGGGGAGATCATACTGAATAAGTATGTATGAAGCATATACCAGAAAAAGACATCAGACCAAGTTAAAGTCTTTTGAAGACTTTTTTCTGGGGTGGAGTTGTCTTTATTAACATACTTTAAGGTCACAGATTTCTTTAAAGAGCCAGATTATAAAAAATACTTTTAGATCCAATCACTTGTTCAAAAGAATGATGAATAAATTTGTGGTATGCTGTTTTGTTAGTATGGGCATTATAATGTGACTATGAACCAGTTCCATTTCCACTTTTTAATAGCAAGCGCAGAGTGTGCTCCTGTAATGGCAATAATGAATGTAGTAGACATGTAGGCCTATTTAGTTTGCATACTTAGCTATGTTGACCTCTCATATTGGTGTTGTTGCTACCTGGAATACATTAACTTGGGCCTAAGAATTGTTTTGTCTCAGTCCATATATATACTGCATGCACATACACAAAGCACAGAGTGGTTAGCATTATTGGCTCATAAATCCAATGTTTGGAAACATACAGTATGCCTGGTCATTGTCTGTGTAGAGTTTACACAATCTCCCAATATCTGCATGTATTTTCCTCTGTTTTTTTTTTTTCTCCTATGTTCCTAAAGACATGCAAGTTAATTTAATTGGAGACTCAAAATTAGCCCATGAGTGTGGTCACTAGTCAGACTGGACCCTGCTCCATAGCTGGATCCTGACTTGTGACGGATACCACCAGAATAGGTTGCAGCCTTTCATATACTTGAAAAGGATTAATGGGGCTTGAGATCATAATGTTATTTTATATGTATTTATTGGTTTATGCCTTTGTAAATTTCAACATGTATTTAAATAAAGATACCCGATTTCATATACAGAACTGTTATACCATTTTATCGTATGCTATGTCAGTTTATCCAGTCAACTATTTTTAGTACTCACTATATCTGAATCACAGTTGTGGTATAATCTAAAATACAAGCATTCACAATCCAGGTGTAGAATTTGCACTACTGAGAACTCTAGTCTAGCTATGGTTTAAATAAATGACTAAAATTTAATTACTTATATAGATTATTTAAATATTTTTAATGTTGAGTAATTTAACTGACAAAAGATACCTAGTGATTTACATAAATAAAGCTTCCTAGGTTAGTTCCCATAGTACCCAGAATTGCTCAACATTTCTGACAAATAAAATAAATAATAAATAAATATATACTCTTATATACTTAAAGAATTTGGTATATAGTGTTGTAAAGAATGTGCCACATTATTGTATCCACAGACAAATAAAATTCAAAGGTGTCAGCAAGAAAGCTTTTTGTTATGAAAAACACAAAAAAAAATTAAAAAGGTGAATGCAAAGTATCGAAAGAAAGTAAGTAAGAACACTAAACTTATTATTCCACTCATTAGAACACCTGTCTATCAGGTGTTTTGGCTTCCTCCTTTGCGTACTTCCAAAAGTTCTACAAATGTGCATCCTCTCACCTCTCGTGTTCTTCTTTCTTAATTTCTCTCACTCAAAAACTCTGGCCTCTCTTCCTACTTACCAGTGACCAGTGATGTGGAATAGGGGGAAATCCATGGTTTTAGCCCCCAGATCTCTGGCATACAGCCTTTAATCACAGACACACCCCGCAGCCCCTTCCCTTCGATCTGACCTCTATGTTCGACTTGCACAAAACCTCACAGGGGATGGCCTCCTCCCGCGCTCTTTGATCCGATTTCCATGCATGTACAAATTGCACAAAACCCAAAGGGGCATCTACTCCCAGGTCCTTTGATCTCACCACTAGGTATGACCTGTGCGAAATTCAGAGAGGGTGCTAAGCCCATATATGCTACAAACTAATGACACGCCTGCCAATGAATCATCAGACAGTTGGCCTCCCCACTCTAGACTCACTGAGCAATAAATATAAAAAGCAGCAATATCCATAGTGGGGTTATTACCTGTGTGAGGGTTCACTCTTTAACATTTCAGAGTCACTACAGCACAGTGACTTGTGATGGCTACTGACACTATTGCACCTCCAACACTTGACTTGCATAGGAAGCCCTGTGGCCATGTCTGAGCTCTTTCTGCTGGCTCCAGCTGCCCCAACAGCCTACATATTTTCTTTAATGGTCCTAACACTCTTGGCAACATGCATGTTTATTACACTGACAATAGTCCTGCATGTACAGGTGTTCTTTTATTGCCGTTCTTCCTCTCTCACCAGCTCCTGGTAGATATCTCCCCTTACTCCTGTGCCATTTAAGGGTATATTTGCCCTGACTATTTAATTGTTGTTTGCTTTGTAAATTATCTTATGATGATGTATATTGTGAGGGGTTCTATGGAAAATAAAAATATGACTGATGTCTTAAAAACAGGTTGCAGACCATGTACATTAACTATAAAGCATGCCACAAAAGACTGTAAAATTTCTTAAAACACAGTTTCCTTACAATATTTTCTCTCTAGTTTTGACAAAAGTTACTTTGATTTACTTAGACTCATCAGACATGTTTCTCGGTTTCATAGGAAAACAAACAACAAAAGATATATTACTGTATTTGTAAATGGACAATGGACTTTTAAAAAGTGTTCCAACACTAATTTGGAAACCCGAATATTTTTGGTTTTTCCGCTTTACAGGTAAAGGTTTCACAAAGTATACCATTATGGTAAGAACAAAGGTGTATTGAGCTAGTGTAATGGACACCAGGCATGGGCTAATGTTCCGGTCAGGAAGGTTCATGGCCTGGAGGCCTGTTTGTTTGAAGGACAGAGGCACAGAGGAAGGTTAACTACATGAACTATTTACTTCCCCTACACACTAGGTGGCAGCCCTCCTGATCGGATGGATCCCTGCAGGGAAGGCTGGGAGTTGCTGTCCAATAGCACAGCCCTGAGGTGTTACATCAATGCAGCCAGAGGGAGCTGCAGGGACAAATTGTCCCTATTTCAGGGAATTTTGGCCTGACCCAGAAGTACCTTCAGCTGGTGGTGCCATAACACCAGAAGTGCTCCCGGTTCTGGCATAAAAGGAGTCACTCGATCTCATCCAGATGAGTCAGAGTCGGGAGGCAGTAGACAACAATCGTCTGGAGAAAGGAAAAGGAAGGAGGGAAAGATTGAAGGAAGGAAGGAAAGAAGGAAAAAAGAAGAAGAAGATGGATTTGTATTGGTACAATCTGTATCTCGAGATTGGTTGAAAAAAAAACATCATTTGAACTGAAATATATATTGTTGTTGGTGTGTTGAAGGGTTTTGGGGCTTGGCAGTGACCTCCACTGGTGACCAAGGTTATTATAGTTTTGCCTTTTTATATTAGTTTTTATTTTTATATTTTTTCTGACCTTACTTGGAAATTCAGTTTAGTTTTAGTTTTCCTTCATTGTGTATTTTTAGTTTTAGTTTAGTTTTTATTTCACAGAGGTATTTCTATTTTATTTTTATATATATTAGTTTCAGTTTTAGTTTTAGTAATTATGGCATGGAGCTCCTACGGAGTTACTTTTGTGTCACAATCAGACAGAACTGCACACTTAACAGATTTGGATATGAGTTTAATGTTAGTGAAAGCTTACTACACTGCCTAGTTTACTATCTGGTTTTGTTTTTGTCTAATAAAAACAGGCACAAAACAACAGAGACAGCGTCTGAGATTAAGAAAACATATACATTATCTAAACCTGTTTATCCAGAGTAGGATTGCAAAACTTACAAGGGTTAAAGACTAACGGCAAGAATATTTATTCAAAAACTAAAACTAAAAATATTTTAGTAAATTATTATTTTATTTCAGTTAGTCTTTCCAGCTACTTTAATAGTTTTGTTTAGTTTTAGTTTTTAATTTTGGCTTTGTTAATTATTTTATTTCAGTTTACGAAAATGTTTTTTTAATAATAGTTTCAGTTTTGATTTTAGTTTTCGTTAACTATAATAACCTTGCTGGTGACACCAGGAAACATGTGAAATTCCAGTTACTGAGTTATTCTGCATAATTTATATAGTAGTAGTTTGTGTTATACACCTTGAAACTTTAATTCTGTATGGCTAGATAGTCTACTCGTCTATCCATTTTCAATCCCTGGACTGCCTTTAATTTAATGTGTCACTATTTTCAATAAACAGAGTAAGACTGTAAGACTATCTACCTTATTTAAAGTTTTCTTATTACTGTAACATTATAATCACTTTTACTATGCTGTATTCTCATAATGGTGTGGTAATGCAGTAGGCAGCAGTGCTGCTTTGTGGATCTGGTGTCCTATGTTTGAATCATCCACCTGAGTTTTCACTATGTGCAGTTTGCACATTCTCCTTGTATCTAAAGTATGCGGATTTTCCTCCCACATTCCCAAAGACAATAAGGTCAGGTTAAGTTGTAACTCTGAGTTGGCCCTAGTGTGTGTGAGTGTGTGTTTGTGACGAGTCCCTGTTATTGCCTTCTTCTTGCCTTGGATTATTTCTTGCTTTGTGTCAAGTGTGGCTTGAATAAACAGTATCCCCACCACTAGAACTGGATTAAACAGGTTTGAAAATTACTGACTGGTAATATTTACATACAGTATTCTGAAATACTGCCCTGGGGTTTGATTAACACTATTCTCACACAGTTCTGTTGTCCAGGGTCCACAGTCTGGCTTGTAGATTTCGATACTTTTTTTTTCTTGTCGATCAGGGTAATTTTTAAAAATCTTTTTAATGATATAAATATTATAGTTATTTATAGTGTAAGCTTGACGCTAAATAGTGTCTGACCCAACACAGATTGACACGGAGGCACGTATACAATAAAGTAAACTATTTATTTTCTTCCCCTGTGGGCAAACATCTTCCCCATGACTCACAGGTAATACACAGTCCCAGCACTAATCACACCAGTACAACAAGCACTTTTCTCTCCTTGGCACCACCACTCCTCCCAAGCAACCTTGTCCTCCTCCACCCAACTCTGGCCCTTGAGTAGTGGCTGCCGGCTCTTTCTGTAGCCCACCCGGAAGTGCTCCAGGTGGTAATTGGCCTAATTAGGCTGCACTTCCGGGTGTGGCTGCATTCCAGCCCACAGAGGCTCGTTAAGCCGTGCAACTTCTCCGGGGGGTGGCCTGAAGTCCCACACCTGTGGCCCCGATGTAACCCAGGAGGACGTAGAGTGCATCCCATGGCTTCTCCCCCGGATCCAGTGTTGAAGGGGCGTCCTGGCCGGGCATGGGACCCGGCCACTTGTCACAACAGTAATAGAGAACACACAACAAATAAAAAAATTGTCAGGGGCACATTAGAGGATATTACAGAAAAATATAAGAAACATTGCAAATACTGATAGTTTTTAAAGCTTTACAGCTATTTGAAGTTGAAATGGTCATTCAATTTAACTTCATTTTCAAATTTAAGAACCAAAGGTTTTTGATTGATAATGCTAGATTTATGAATATGAAATTTTCTCTCTACAACTTTTAAACTTATAAAAACCCAATAGGATATCCTTTAAAAAATAAAGAGAAATCTTTAGTAATCTTTCTTTTAATAAACCTAGTAAAATATTTGCAAAATACGAGAGTGTAGGAACAGGTCCAAGATAAATATAAAGCAGTTTCTGTGCATGTATTGCAAAAGGAGCCATTTACTAGGAAAATACCAATGGAGTTATTTACAAACAATTTCCCTGATTTTTTTTTATAATAGAGAGATATGTAAGTGGTATTGTCCATACTTTCTTCCAGGCAATATCTGCAGTAAAATTCTCCCAGTGAGACAGCATATAGGGAATGATTACAATATTGCTTAAAAAAAGAGACTGATTTTTTTTTTATGAGATTGGGGACTTGATAGAAAACAAATTTTCCTTATTGAGGTAGCATTTCTAACAATTAAGAACTTTTTTGGTAACTGAAAAATTATCAGTAGATAAAATTCTATGTAACTTAAAAAGTACCTTTTGAACTGAGTAAATTAGTAACAAATTCAGTAACAAAATATTTTGATTGAACCAGCTAATACAAATAAAAATGTATTTTGAAATGAAAAATCATGAATATTCCTTTTAAAATACATATGAGGGGAAAAGTGGTGTTTGTAAATTATAGACCAAAGTAAAAGCATATCCTTATGAAAATGTGCCAGTCTACAGGATATCTTATTAATATTATAGTTATACCTCACTAAGAAAGGTAAAAGTAAAACCCATTTTGGAGAAGACTGAAATAAAATTCCACATAAATTTGGTGTTAGAAAAAAATAGTCTAATCAAGTTAATTTTAAAAGTATAATGCATGGAAAAAAATAAACACAATTTAAGTATGCCAGTATGAGTGGAATTCATAATTACCAGATTGTTAATGTAATAGGTTTTGTTTTTCCATACAAATCCAAAAAGCATTTTCAGTTGATTTGCAGAATGCTATTAACATCCAATAAAGGACTGCTCAAGTCAATCTGGAGATTCCCTCTGCCTTAGGCAAAAAACTTCTTGCCTTTTTAGGGATAAATCCTTTTGGAGCCATGGATTGAATCTTTTTTGTACTTTGTCAATCAGTGGGCTTATGTTTAGGTTACATCTAGTGTCTATAGTTTTTGTAATTATAATTCCTAAATAAGAAACCTTATTTTGACAGGCACCAGAAAATATTTTAATAGTGCCAATAGGTTTTGAAGTTTATAATCTGTTTTTTAAAAGCAATGTTCTGTCATCTGCCAAACTGACTAATAATAAATTGCCTATTAGCAAAATGGATTCCCAGCAAAGGTATGTCACTCTCAGAAACAAATGTAGTAAGAAGTTGAGTAACTAACAAAAAAATAAGCAGATACACTTATCTGCTTTAAAAATAAAGGTGCCCAAGTGGTTCTTCAGAGTGGCGCCACAAGGCAACCATTTTTGGCTCCCAAAAGAACCATTCAAATGTAAGTTCTAGAAAGAACCTTTATTTATTTAGATGTGTAACAAGTTCTATGAATAGCCATGAATAGATGATAAGAGATTTGTGAACAACTAATGAGTTCCTAATTTTAAAAGGACACTAATTGCACAGATGGATTGGTGCGGTGGCACAGTGGGTAGCGTTGCTGCCTCGCAGTTAGGAGATCTGGGTTCGCTTCCCAGGTCCTCCATGCGTGGGTTTCCTCCGGGTATTTCGGTTTCCTCCTAAAGACATGCAGGTTAGGTACATTGGCGATCCTAAAATTGTGCTTGGTGTGTGTGCCCTGCGGTGGGCTGGCGCCCTGTATATTGTTTCCTGCCTTGCGCCATATGTTGGCTGGGATTGGTTCCAGCAGATCCCCTGACCTTGTAGTTAGGATATAGCAGGTTGAATAATGGATGGATTGCACAGACTAAGAAAGACTAAATTCTGGTTTTCTTGATCTGTTAGTATACTGCTTTCAAAGCACCTTTTCAAAACCCAAAGAACCAATTTCATATACAAAGAGACCTTCCCAGAATGAAATGGTTCTTAGTCAAGCAATGATTCTTTAAGGAACCACACAACCAGTTAAGTGCCATTAAAGAACCAATATTTTTAAGAGTGTAGGGAGAGATAGGAGAACCTTCTTACGCCATGAGATAGCTCAAATTATGGAGAGTGACCATATTTCTTTTGTATTAAACAACTTCCATTTGTTATATAAAGGTTTGACAGACAGAATATATGAGGTGTAATGATGATCAGGATTCAGAAGGTAGTCTACAGAAACAACTATTGAAAAGAGTGGATAAATTTAAACATCTGAGATCAGTGGTAGCCCAAGGTGGAAAACTAGATGCAGAGATATCCCAAAGAGTGCAGTGTGATTGGAACAACTGGAAGAAGGTATCAGGAGTATTGTGTGACTGAAGATTTAAGACTAAGGTTAGGTTTTTAAGGCAGTCATGGACCAGCGATGATGTATGGAGCTGAGACATGGTTAGTAAAGAGAGCACAGGAGAAGAAGTGTGGCAGAAATGTGACGGTTGAGATGGATTTGTGGAGTTAAGAAAGGACAGAATAAAAAAATGACACAATCAGAGGTACAACAAAAGTATTAAGAGATATCAAAGAAAGAACAGGCCAGTAGGCTGAAGTAGTATAGGCATGTGATAAGGAGAGACTGTGGGCAAAATAGTGATGGGAATGGAAGTACAGAAAGTGAGGAAGGCCAGACTGGAATTGAATCAATAAAGTAAAAGAAGATCTGAAGGAAAATGGCTTGACTGGCAAGAAGGTGAGGGACCGACCTGTTTGGAGAAGGTTGATCAATCACATCGACCCCATATAGAAATGGGAAAAGAGGAAGAAGAAGAAGAAGAAGCCCGGTCGACAGAAGGGTACTGTCTGCAATTTCGGATTCCTCCTACATCCTCAAGACGTGTAGATTATGTTGATTCCCATCTCTAAAGAAGCCTGATATGAGCACATGTCCGCGTAGATGGGCTGACAGACACGACGTCCTGTTTTTTAACTGCCTTGCGCCTTTTACTGCCAGCGTAGACAGCCTTTTTAAATAAGACGGTTCTGAAAATAAAATATTTATTCATGGTTGGAAACTGAACGCTATGCGGAACAAGTGTCTTGACTTACCTAAAGACCTGATCACGCCGTGGACTCTGTACCGAATTTCAAGGAGTCGACGAATACCTTACGGGTTTTATGAACTCATTCTATATAGATTTAGTTAAACCAGTACACGCTTACATTTTGGCTTAAATCACTGTAACAAATGTATTGTAATTATGGCTTTTTACGCTTATAAAAATACTATAGTCAACACAGTTGGACTGTTCAAACGAGTCTAGAAGCGGAACAGTTTTCAGCAAAGCTCTGCGAGCCGCCCGACCGCTAATGTGTGATGTACCGGGAAGAAATGGTCTGAAAGTGGAGTCCATCATCTGATAAGTAATACATTATTGATGTCTGGAACATCATCGTGAGAGAAAATGTGTCAGTATGACTGAAGACAGTGGGAAATTACCAGATGTACTGGAATAGAAACCTATTATAGAGTCCAAAGGATACTAATCTGGACGGCTTTGTTTACTTTGAACATGAGCAAGCTCTGCTGTTTCTCTCTGAATTCTTTAGCTTAAGCTTGGATGTGAAGAGGACCTAGCGAAAACAGGTGACTCTATTATTATTCCTTGTAAGTCGATCGTTATAGTAATATGGACTGGTTTAATGTTTTTGAAAAGTAAATAATTACCATTTCTGGATATAAACACCTAGACTGGCAGAATTTAGTGGCGCCCTTCTTGTTTCTTCGTTTAACTTGTATAGGAAATGCACTGTTGCTAGATTAATTATACAACAGCTTTTGTTGTAATTGGCTTAACAGTTAACGTTTAGTTACTGTAATAAATTTTTAGGAATTAAATATTTTGTCCGGAGGTAAAATTGAAACACTGTACCTGACACCTCTGTGAACTTAATAAAAATAACACTTGATTAATGTGTCCCACTATTCTTGCTTGCAGATTCAAATCTACTTGATTTTACTGAAGCTGATTTCGAGGGCTTAAATTGAGGCTGCAGTGCATTTTTGTGTATAGTAAATGATGTATTGCTGTGTATGCTAAACGATTAATATTAAAGGAAAAGTGCAGTTCGATAATTTTATTATTTTTTTGAGTTAGCTGCATGAAATGGTTTAATACTGGGTAGCATAGATTGTTTAAGCACTTTTCCTTTGTAGAAGAAAATTATTCTGTATATTGTTAATTTAATAATAATAATAATAATAATATAAGTAGTGGGGCTCGCACGGTAAGGTTGTGGGTTCAAATCCCGCTGCTCAAAGACGGAATGCGTTAAAAGCCTGGTAATTCACAGAAATCCGGTTACTAAAATGCCGCTTAAAGAAACCGGGCTATCGGTCTCTGATTTTGTAATCTACACTCCTGTTCGCCCGTGCATGTGTACCTTGGCACACGTTTTCATCATCCACAAAATACATTTCCTTTGCCAAATTCTCTGGCGCGTGTATTATTCCTTCTCCTGGTTTATGTCTCTGTATTTAGTACTCCCTAAATCTTTGTTGATGAGCTGAACGTACAGCGCTAAATCTTGTGAGCAGTGTTGGGGTAATTCGTTAAAATTAACACAATACTTATTTTATTTAAGTAAAAATACCTACGTTATTACCCCAGCAGCTCTGAGCTTAAGGCTCATTACAGGGTTTAATTGCACAGCTAAGTAGAAAAGAATGTTATAGACCATCAAAAAAAAAAACCCAAAAAACCAACATTTTAATGAAGAGTCAGTTTAGTTTTAATCCAGATATTTCCTATGCATATATGAAGAACCAGTTAGATCGGGTGGACACAGTGTTCAGTGTTTATACATCGAGTGCAACATTATGGAAACTGTAATAAGACATAAATTGGAAAATGTCCTAAAAGAAAATAATACACTAAATAACAATCAGCTTTGGTTTATGAGAGAAGGTCCTACCAAACCAATCTTTTAGATTTTTTGATGAAGCAACTGGAATAGTTAAGAAAACCAAAGCATACAACATAACTTTTTTTTATTTTATTTTATTGATTTTACTGAAATCACACAACATTCCATACAAATAGATAAATTTTACAAGAATAGGATTGAAAACAAATCAACTTCCACCCCTGAAAAAGAGAGCATGGACATCAGAATAAAACTTAAACCTAGTAAAAATAAGTAAATAGATAAATTAATAAGTGAATATAGAGGAATGGAGAAGAAAAATAAAGACAAAAATGAATAGGGAGAGAATCTGCTTCCTCAGTGCTTTGAGAGCTTATTCTAAAATATTATTAATTAGATCCTGCCAGGTTTTGAAAAGTTTCTGCACAGATCCTCTGAGTATTTGATTTTTTCCAATTTCAAATAGAATATAAAACATCAGTTACCCACTGACTTAAAAGGGGAGAGTTAGGATTCTTCCAGTTTAGCAAAATAAGTCTGCGTGCCAGTAGTGTAGTAAAGGCAATCACAGTTTGTTTGTCCTTCTCCAATTTAAGCCCATCTGGAAGAACACCAAACACAGCTGGTAATGGGTTAGGAGGGATTGTGACACCAAGGCTGTCTGAAAGGCATTTAAACATTTTTGTCCAGAATGGTGTTAATTTGGTGCAGGCCCAAAACATGTGACCCAGTGAGGCTGGAACTTGATTGCAGCGTTCATAGGTTGGATCTTGCCCTGGAAACATTTTGGACAATTTTAAGCGAGACAGATGTGCTCGATATATAATTTTCAGTTGAATAATTGTATGCTTTGTGCATATGGAGCTCGAGTGAATTCTCTGCATTGCTACCTTCCACTCCTTTTCTGATATGTTGAGGGAGAGATCCTTTTCCCATTGTCCTCTTGGATCTTTGAAAGGGAGGGACTGTAAAATGGTTTTATATATTGCAGAGATGCTGTCTAAGTCCTTGAAACTGATCAGTATTTTTTCCAGCATAGAGGGAGGTGGGAGGTGAGGAAAATCAGGCAGGTTCTCTTTAACAAAGTTTCTAATTTGAAGATAGTGAAAGAAATGTCATGCAACATAACTTACCTAGACTTTCAAAAAGTCTCACATCAAAGGTTAATTCTGAAACTGGAAGCATTAGGTATCAAAGGTAACCTACAATAGTGGATCTCAAGTTGGTTAAACAGCAGGAGACAAAGAGGACAGATGAGAGGGGAACGCTCCACGTGAAGTGAGATCATCAGTGGAGTGCCTCAGGGGTCTGTCCTTGGACCTTTACTTTTTCTGGTTTTATATTAATGACATTGATTCTGATATAGTCAGTAAACTGTGAAATTCACAGTTGATACTGAAATTGGAGGGACAGCAGACACTGAGGAGAGAGCAAAAAGAATTCAAAAACACTTGGACATCCTTCAGAATTGGACAAACACTAGGAAAATGTAGTTTCATGTAGAAAGGTGCAAAAGGAACATCAATTATAAATACAAGATGGGAGACACTGTCATACAGGAAGCAGCCTCTGATAAGGATTTAGGGGTACCAGTTGACCCAATATTTTCATCAACTAAGCTATGTACAAAAGCAAGGTTTTTGCATTAACCAGGTTACTCACCTTATCTTGGTTTGGAGTGTGCATGTAAACACACTTACTGTGTGATCACGATCAGTCACTTCATCTGCCTGTACTCACAGTTGGTTACATTTCTTGTTTTTCAGTTAATCTCAGATATTTTAAGTCACCTTGGACTGGCATCAGCCAGATAAGTAAATGTATTGCTGCTCTTGTTCTTTTCAATATGACATATTTGTTTAATAGTATGATTGATTGGTTTGAAATTGAACCAGAACATCTTGGTATGCATTCTAGCATCTTACCCACACTTCCTGCTACTATAGCTGTTGTTTTAATTTATCATCTTGTCTGACAATATTTTGAAGTTTTTACTTTTTGAAGTGAGGAAAAATTATGAAAGAGCTTATTGCATGTTTCTTCCAAATTAATTTTATAACACAAAGAAAGCAGAATGTTTTTATTAATCATTTCAATATGCCTTGTTTTTAAGTAACACTTGAAATCATGTACATTTTTATGAGATGGACTAACAGTATTAAAAATTAATGTTGATCAGATTGATTGATGTCTAATACTGTCTTTTCAGATTGCATCTGATCTTAACAGAATAAAGACATGAAGAACTTTTCAGTTTCTCACAAAACAGTGTTTGTTGTGGACCATTGTCCCTACATGTCAGAATCCTGCAGGCAACAAGTGGAGTTTGATATGCTAAATAAAAATCGAGCTCAAGGCATCATTCCACTGGCCCCCATCTCAAAATCTCTGTGGACATGTGCTGTTGAATGTTCAATGGAATATTGCAGAATATTATATGATATTTACCCAGCCAAGAAGCTGGTAAGTTAGCTTTATTTTATCTGAAAGACATTGACTAAGTAAATACTATATGTCACATTTAATTCAGCTAGATATACAATTTAGCACTTGAGATTTTTTTGGCGAGAATATAAGAAGAATTTAATTTTTATACAGATAGACTTTACACGAAGGGTATTATTTATTCACTAATCAAATTAAACAAATGTTCTAATGATCTGCTTTATACTGTGAGTCTTCTGAAGGTCTTAATATCCAGAGAGCAACCTGAATGCCAAAAAAAGTAGAGAGAGCTGTTTACCGTTGTAGTCATTGGAAATCTGACTTATCCTCAGTTAGAAGCTAATGACATTTTGCACTGTGGCTGAAAATCAGAGCATACCTTCAGATACAAGATACAGAAAATTCTTACCCTTTTTCCCATTATGAAAGGAAACATTCTGTATCATCAAACTCTGTAATTGAAACAATCTCTATCCATTTTAATTTCTTATTTAATATTTACTTGATCAGTCTTTTCTCTGTTATTAATAGTGTCCTCTTTTTTGCTTACTGTTCTCTTATTCCACATGGAGCTCTTCAGAATTATTATTAATAGGACTCTACACATTTGTATTAATATTTTTTAAATACTGAAGTATTGTAAATCAAATGAACAATTAATATTTCCTCTTGGTAACCTACATTTTGTTGTTACAATACTATGTTTTTTGTGAAACAGCAATCCTGTCTTCAGGAAACTTAGGTATGATGATAAAATATAAGACTTGTAAGTTCATAGCAAGATTCTAATTGTGGTCCTTTGTATTGGAAACCATATTTTGCTACAACAATACAAAGTCCATTTTATTTTTATTGGAATAATTAATTTTTCCATTTGGGCCAATTAGAATATCTATTCCTCCCTCCATTTTCTTAACCTGCTAATCCAGAGCAGGGTAGTCATGAAGCTGGAGTATATCACAGTAAATATCGAGTGTTAAAGCAGGAACAGTTCCTGGGTAGGGAGTCAATTCATTGATGGATGAACACAGTCATCAGGTCTAATTGAACAATGCCGGTACATCTCACCAGCATGCCTTGGAACTGTGAGAGAAAAGTAGACACTCGGAAGAAACCCATGTGGAGAACAAGCAAACTCCACACAGGAAGTGCCAGTCTTCATAGACTATTTAGTAAAAGAGAGGTAGATTGTTCTTGTATTTTTCTGTTATACAGCAATACAAACTAAAGTTAAGTTCACCACAATACATAAAATGTACTGTACCTTTTGATTTTCCAATATTATTTTAAGTCTGTTTGTCAAGTTCTTTTTTTATTTTCCACCTTAATAAAATGATTTGTCTGTCTGTCTGTCTGTTCGGTTACTATATCTCTGTTATTACAAAAGATGACTCATCACAAACATTTTTAGTAATAAAATGTAGTACATCTGTAATTCCATCACAGACATTTAACATTGATTTTGTGAATTCCATACCAGATGGCATATAATAAAGACCTATGCATTGCATGGTGCATAGGAAATGTTAACATTGAGGTCTACATTAATTACTTAGGTTTCAACCTATCTTAGACAGATAGCACAGTTAGTTAGTAAATACTACTTTCTGTTTACATCTGAAGTATCACTTGCTTTTCTGTTTTTATAGGTTATTTGCACTCTTGATTTTTTCAGGTTTGTTACATTGTAAGCGACTCTGAGTTTCACATTTTAAATAGCTGGAACCAAGAAGATCAAAATGTTCAAGAGGTAAGATAATACAGTATATTTAGAAAGAATACAGTAGTTTTCAGGTGACAAACAGTAATAAATCAAATACCCAGTCTTTAAATAAATTTACTTAAAAATGTATTCTTAGTATATAAAGTATTTACATATTTCAAACACAAAGAACTGTATATTTATTTCAGCTAAAAGTAACTTAAAATACTTAACCTTTTTATCTGAAAGTTTTAATGGATATAATTTATTTTTACACTCTTTTCTTATATGTTACTATGGTTCTTGTATTATAAACAATAAAGGTTGCTGCTTCGGTCCCCGTCATTAATTCACCTGTATGATCCTAGATTGTTAGGTTAACTTTTGTACCCTCCAACCTGAAATGTAATAATTATACTGTACAGTCTTCTGAAAAAGTAAGTACACACCATGAAATGTGTTTTTTTTTTTTTTGTTTTTTTAAACATTTGTGGACATATCAAGATTTGATCAATATATTTGTTAAGGTGATGTGATTAAAAAAAATATAAATTTCACATTGCAATAATTTATTCAACAAAAAAAGGCGCAGATACTCCATTTCCACCAGTGGTAAAAGAAAGTGTACCCTTGATTCTAATACCTGATATTCTCTTGTTTGGTAGAAACAACCTCAAGTGCGCATTATCTATAACTGTCTACCGGTCTCTGACATCTGCTGGGAGAAAGTTTTTTTTTACCACTCCTCCATACACAATTCTTTGTGGTGTTTGAGGGTGTTTTGTATGGACAGCCTATTTTAAATCCTCCATCCGGATCTTGATATGATTCAGATCTGGGCTTCAACTTGGCCATTCCAGAATCCTCTATTTCTTTGTTTTTAGCCATTCTTTGGTGGATTTACTGGTATGTTTTTACAGGTCCACTCCTACAAATACTTAGGAGTTCATATAAATGATAGGTTGGACTGGTCTCGGAACACAGAAGAACTATATAAGAAACAGTAGAACAAGCTCTGTTTCCTTAGGAGACTACATTCATTTAATGTGGAAAATTACATCCTTCAGATCTTCTGTAATTCTGTGATGACCAGTTCATTTTTTTTACACTGTGGTATGCTGGGTTAGTAATAATAATAATAATAATAATTCTTTACATTTATATAGCACTTTTCTCACTACTCAAAGCGCTCAGCAATTGAGAGTTAAGGGCCTTGCTAAAGGGCCCAACAGAGCAGAGTCCTTTCTGGCATTTATGGGATTCGAACCGGCAACCTTCCGATTGCCAGTGCAGATCCCTAGCCTCAGTAACGTCTCTTCAAGAGATGCCCACTGAATTAATAAGTTAATTAAAAGGGTAAGCTCAGTTATAGGATGATCTCTTGAACCCCTGGAGGCAGTAGCAAAGGAAAAAAAAAAAAAAAAAAAAAACCTGAGTTCCGTTTTGAACAGTGCTGCACATGCTCTCTCTGACACACCAACACTGATGACTTTCATCCAACAAATTCTTCAGCAGAAGTGTATCAAGAAACTCTACTGGGGCTTCTTTGTACTGGCAGCTATACATCTGGATAATGCCTCACTGTATCTGTGACAGCCAAGTCAGAAGTTTTTCTTTCTTTGTAATTTTCTTTTTTGCTCAAACCAAAGTGTGCCTGTGAATTTATTTTTTATTTATTTAAAGAGATTCTTAAGCCAAGTTTCTCACTCGGGACAAATAAAGTTCTATCTATTGGTTGATCATAATGTTGTTTTTCCTTAAGTAATTCAGGTACAATGAACAATTCACATTGAATTTCATAATGGTGTGCTGGTTAAGCCCTAAAACAGCACAGCAGCCCCAAAAAATAACATGTCCACCACCATACTTTATAGTTCTTAAGGGTTCTTCTGTTTAAATGCTGTCTTTGGTTTTTGCCATGCAGTTTTTTGGTACTGCACCTAAATTAATCTGTCTTTACCGCCATCTGTCCAGAGCACATTGTTCCAGAAGTCCTGGGGCCTCATGTATAAACACTGTGTACACACAAAAATGTTACATACGCCCGTTTCCATGCTTAAATCACAATGCATAAAAACTAAACTTGCTGTAAAGACATGCACGCCACCACAATCCATTTAGTATACACATTTTCTGCTCAGTTTTGCAAACTGGCGGCACCCAGCATCAAAGCAGTGCTACTGTTCCTCTGTGGTTTCCCTTTCTTTTTTTAGATTCACATTCCTGAAGCTTTTTTATCAAATACACTGAAATTAACCGCATATCATTTATAAAATTAAGGCATCTGATTGTAATCAGTCTGTAACCATATACTGGTGCATGGAATGGCCAAACTATTCCAAATACAACAGCTGCTTTAGCGTTGTTACTCTCAGTGCACCCCTCAGAGTATTTTAACCTACTGTATCAGAGTGTGGAATCATATCTGTACAGCAGCTGATTGGAAAGCTCTACTGCAGATTGTGTTGAGAATGGAGAGGATTATTGGGATACAGCTTCTAGCACATACTGCTTCAGCCACGGGCACAGTCTATTTGAACTTCTTCCATTCAGCAAATACTTCAGAGCCTTTCCTGTAGGGATCTAGCAGTTCAGAAACCATTTCAACCCAAGAGCTAAAAACACACTCAATCAGTCAATCAAGTGCTCCTGGTAGAACTGTTTGTACTTATAAGTACAATCACCTCTGTGTAAACTTGCACTACAGTTATAATATAGCACAACCTGAGCCACTTTATGAACCATTTGCACTATCTGCATTATATGTACGTGTCCAGTATATTGTACTTATGCTTTCATATTGTATATTTTTCATTTTTTATCGTATTATTATTATTGTTTTTATTTTTTTGTTTTATAGGAAAAAAAAGTTTATGGAGGATTTGCATATTGAATCTCATTGTACCATACAATAACAATAAAGGAATTCAATAGAAGAGAGCACGTATTTACAGATGATGACGACTGGCGTCTGAGTTGATTTAGATTTCCAAGAGCTGTCTTCTTAGAGCTCTTAATATCATTTATAAGATGAAATGCATTAAAGTCATACAGCTAAATTTTTTACTTTATTTAAATAATGTATACTGTTAATAGTTAAACGTGTGGGCACAGTGATGCAGCAGTAGTGATAAGCTGGCTCCCCGTCCAGGGATTGTTCCTGCTTTGCGCTGTATTCTTGCTGGGACTGGTGCAACCCTGGATGGATAGATGGATGGAATAATTAAACATATACTATGAAGATATTTCAATGCTCCTTAAACGTTCTGAAGAATCGGCGTTCTAAATTACAGATGGCTTGACATTTATTATAGAGGTTTTTGTGTGGCGAGTGGTTACTTGGAGAAAGAAAAGGAAGGACAGGAATTGGAGGTTGGTACGTTTGAAAGAGACAGTACTTCTGCAATAAATTATTTCATCTAGGGACGTGCACGTCCCAGCAAGCATCTTGCTGAAGGCAGGAACAATCTCTGGATGGGGCGCCAGATCATCGCTAACGCTGTGCCACTGTGCCCCCATGTTTAATACATGCTTTAATTAATTTCATCATGAAAATGGTATCAGGTGTACATCTTGGCATTTAAATTGTTCAGAGAACTGTAATATCATGAATATAATGTATTCTGTGTCCTGTCAGCGTAAGAGAAAGCCTGTTTAAGAAGCACATAGTGATTGACACACAAAGAGCACATAGAAAAACACATAGAATACGAAGCATTTAACGTGCTACTTTAGTTACGATTGGATTTAAGAAACTCTAGTAAAATTTAACATTAATTTTTAGATTAAGTTTATGATGTTCTATTTTAATGACAAAATAAAATACAAGATTAAAATGGATAGTTCTAACATTTTTTCCACTGTGTCCCTATTTTACTTTTCTCTGTACCCTAATACGCTTCCATATGACATTCAGACGGTGGGCTGTGCCTTGTCTTTTCACAGCAACTTTGATATCTGACCACTTGTTTTTTTTTTTGTTTTTTTTTTTTTTTTTTTATTTCGGGCGCTGTGCAACTTTCTGAACTTGAACTTCCGAGTTTCTACGCCAACTCTGTATCACTCAATCAACTTCCTTTTGTTGTTTATACCACTGCTTAAGCCAACAAATAGTATGTTTTCCTTTCCTCCACTTCGCATTCGCGGAAATTCCTTTTTTCACATGCTTTTTCCATTATCTTTTAACCAAACACTGAACGAAAGGAGATATTTATATTGATTTGCATATTAAAATATGCAAAATTATGGGAGGAGTAGGGGTGGGATGGCAGGCGTCTGCATGTGCGTTACTTTTCATGCTGACTGGGATTTATGGAGCAGAAGTGTGTGGAATTTGGCTTACGCATGTTTTTGTGCATCTGAATTTTTTTTGTGCGTACACACATTTCCATTTTTGCTCGTACGCCATGTTTTAGTGTGAATTCTACACATGGTGTTATGCATGAGGCCCCTGGTCTTTGCTGAGGTGTTCTGGGGCAAACTTTAGTTTTGCCCTGATATTCTTTTTGTACAGTAAAGTATCCTCCTGGCACACTTACCATGTCATGACCATAGTTATGAACTTTTAAAGTGCCTTACAATAGCTTCAAAATGAAATGGTATTAGGGTTTGTCAAACTCCACATGGTAAAGGTTGCAGTTTGAACCTAATAGTCTGAACCTATACCTTTCCCTGCTTTTTTGGTAATGGCATCATTTCTTAATTCACATTGGTAAAGAGATACTGCCCAATTATCCCCAAATGACTTTTCTTTTTTGTCTTTCATAATATGTGCAAATTTTTATAACTGACACATTGTGTGGTACTGTCATAGGTAATAATTTGCTGTACATGTGGCCAATGGCCTATTGTGCTGTTATACGTCTGTGTGTGTATTTACAAAGTTGTCACATTATATTAAGTGGCATCAGGTGCTAAATGTAGTAAAGCTCTTTGTCTTGTGGTTATTGAAGAGTGTGATAACTGTCATTGACATGAGAAAAATTAAGGAAGTAACTGGCAAAAATGCTTCCTCAGCTAAAATAAAATCAGCACGAAAAAGTGTCCTCCTTCAAATCTATGATGTGTGTATAATACTGGTTCATCTTTTTTTTTTTTTTTTTTTATTCAGCTGATGTCTGCTCTTGCAGCTGTTGGTCCCCCTAACCCTCGTGAAGACCCTGAGTGTTGTAGCATATTACATGGATTAGTGGCTGCAGTAGAGACTCTGTGCAAAGTTACAGAATACCAACAAGAAGCTCGCATCTCAATGATGGATAATGTAGAGCGTGTAAGCAACAGAGGCCGTATTATCTGCATCACAAATGCAAAGAGGTATTTGAAATAGTATTAACAGTTTATGATGGAGCGTTTCTGTAAATTTTATTTGAATCTGGGATTACATTTTTAACAGTAATTATAAATTATTATTGGTTTCATTCATGATGATCTGAAAAATAGCTAACCAAATTTTGATCTTTCTAATTGACAGATTTCTACAGACTGGAAACACGTTATGTTCATTGTTATGCCCTTTAATACACTTTGTCATTCTGATCATTACAGAAGTCCTTTTCTAATATGAAGTATTTTTAAATTTTACTTTTCTGCCTTAAGTATTTTCAATAGAAGTTTAAGGGGTCCAATATAAATGTCATGGTATGAACAGCTTACTAAGCACACCCAATTCCAGTTTCAAATGGTAATTTTATTGTAACCTGAAAATCTGAAATTGGTACATTAAAAATAGGGTTATCTTAATATGGACACTCCCTAACTGAAAACTATAAATCAGTGATTGTTATCAAATAGTAGGTAAAACCTTTGTAGTTTAGTTTTTAAACAGAAGGGTCACTTCTGTTTAATTTTAAATCTATGTTACTGCTAAAGAAGAAGCTGATACTGTTATATGGTTCAATATTGTAATTGATTATTTTATATATAAATCTTTTTAGTTTTCTATAATAAATAAAAAATGTCAACCTTGTTGGCCTGAGGAGACTATAGCCTATGTACAGCAAGAAATTATTTGGTTGTTGTTGTGTATTCGGACATGTTTTTAAATTCACTCCTATCTAGTTGTGACTACAAAGGAGTGCCAGAGAACCCCAAACTACAGACCCCGCAATACACCACACGTTAACAGAATAAAATAAAGAATTTTTTTTCTTCTCCCAGGCACATTCCACAATCCTCTATCGATGTAAGCCACAATTATACAGTAAATCCCTTATATATATTTCTCTTCTGGTTCGTCCTGCTTCCTCTTCAAACCTGGTGACGTCACGTCGGCTGCAGCCAACGTGGGGAAGGGTTTGGAAGAGGAGGAATAGGAATCGAGAAATGCTGTGCGGGCTGCGTGTGGGAGGGACCGGGTTTGAAGAGGAAGCAGGACGAACTATGCGGAGAAGGGTTTGGAAGAGGAGGAATAGGAATCGAGAAATGCTGTGTGGGCTGCGTGTGGGGGGGACTGGATTTGAAGAGGAAGCAGGATGATTCCGGTGGGGAAGGGTTTGGAAGAGGAGGAATAGGAATCGAGAAATGCCATATGGGCTGCGTGTGGGGGGACCAGTTTTGAAGAGGAAGCATAACGAACCAGAAGAGAAATATATATATATGAGATTATTGAGTTCAAACTGATCGCTATCCAAAATTCTGAAACAATCTTCCCAGAATCTCTCTCCTTCCTTCCGACACCAATCTCCCTTTTAAATTTAAACGCACACAATTCCTACTCAGACTCGCCTTCTCCATGACTATCAACAAGTCCCAAGGACAAACGTTTGCAAAGATTTACGTTAATCTACAACAACCAGTCTTCAGCCACGGTCAGTTGTATGTGGCTTTTTCTAGGGTTAGATCTTTCGACTCATTATCTGTCGTCTCCAGCAAAACACCTATTCACAACTGCGTCTTTCAAGAAGTATTTCTTTCTTCTTGATTTCTGAATTCCTTTCTCACCGTATGCTACGGCGGTCATCGGCTAGTGAACAATAAACTAACAATTCTCTCTCCTTCTCTACCTCCGTTGAGTTTTGCTGCTGCCTCCTGACTCTGACTCATGCATTTGTAGCAGCGGGCTTCCTTTTATGCCAAATCCAGGAGTGCTTCCGGTGTCATGCCATGTCTTCCGGGGAGCACTTCCAGGTCATAAGGGGACCTGACAGGGCTGCCCTTCCTGTCATCTCTTCAGCGGTTGTCTCAACTGGCATCCCATATGAGCACCATTTGCAACTGGCATATGAGGAATGGAACACTCCTAACTCTCAGCTTCTGCTGGTCCATCCAAAATATTAGTTTGTCCAGGTGTAAAATTATTTCCTCGTCCAGCCATCCATCCCATCTATTCTTCAGTTTTGACATCCCATCCGGGTGATAACACATCCTTCTTCCTGGTCGGGATGCCAGTTCTCCTCCTACATAGTATATTGAATATTAGTATTCTACATTTTCATTTCAGTTGTGCTTAATAACATTTACAGAAAAGTATACACGTAAAGTATAAAATAAATATTTTTATACTTTTGTCAAAATTGCCTAAAGTCCTACAATGTCATTCTGATGCATATTAAAACATTAATTTTAGAAATGCTTTCTTTTTGTGCTTAACGTAATTACGCTTTCTGAAAAAATTTGTCTGTGAGATGTATTTCTCACCCTCCCTTTTCATACCCTATCATTTAGTGACACACATGTGCGAATGTTGGAGGACTGTGTTCAAGAAGCAATTCAAGACCACAATAAACTTGCTGCTGGGTCAGACCGGTGAGTATAGGTTTTTATACATTCTAACTTAATTCTTGGTAAACTTGTATATTACAGATTTGGTGATTTTTTTTTTTTTTTTTTTTTTTAAAGTGAACACTCTCTATATGGAGCTGACCAGGAAAAAGCAGAAATAGAAAATGGATGAATGTATATTTGAGTGGGAGTAATATTTCCCATCTATCCATCCATTTTCCAACCCGCTGAATCCGAACACAGGGTCACGGGGGTCTGCTGGAGCCAATCCCAGCCAACACAGGGCACAAAGCAGGAACTAATCCCAGGCAGGGTGCCAACCCACTGCAGGACACACACAAACACACCCACACACCAAGCACACACTAGGGCCAATTCAGAATCGCCAATCCACCTAACCTGCATGTCTTTGGACTGTGGGAGGAAACCCACGCAGACACGGGGAGAACATGCAAACTCCACGCAGGGAGGACCCGGGAAGCGAACCCGGGCCAACTAACTGCGAGGCAGCAGCGCTACCACTGCGCCACCATGCCGCCGGTATTAACATTTCCCTTTGACTTTAATTTTTACTAGTGATGATTTTGATCTTTCTGAAAGTAATCTTGGGTGACCTTATGAATAACCCATCACACCAATGTAGTATCCATTGCATGACCTTTCATAATTTGAGCTCTGTAGAGCACCATAAGTTATAGCCTGCTGGAGACAGGATACGTAGAATACCTGTACCCTAACCCTGCTGTGGAGGATGCAGTATAGCTATACAGGACTTACTATTCAGTGCCTTAAAGTGCATGTCCTTACTAAAGACCTGAACTGTGCCTTTTACGTTTTTTTTTTCTTAAAAGAACTGGGATCTCTAGAATCAACTAGATATCATCTTGAGCAGCTGTGTTGAAAATAATAATCATTCATGCGTAGATGTGTAAAAGAACTACAACTGAATTTAGATTGGTAGTTCACTCAGCTCATTCAAATTATTACTTCATCATTAACACAAATAACAGATGCACCTGTATATGTGGACAGCCATATTTAAAGTGTAAGGACCCATAGCTGTATGCTCTACTAAAACAGAGATCTGATAGACTTTTTGGTCGTGATAATTAGTGGCTCATGAGCCTTTTTAAGGAACCATCACTATGAACCTTTACCAGTAGCTGCCTCAAACTCGTGAGAGCTCTTCCAGTGTAGGTGCACTTTCTTTCCATAGTTGGGTTTCTTGTGACCTTTCATAAAACTTGTGAGCAGGTCAGGAGTTATTCTCTGTTGAATCTTGCCTGATTTTGATTACCTCCTTAATTGACTGCCATTGTTACAGGCTGAAACATAACATTTAATTTTCCTGTACCAGTGTTAAGGGCACCAAATAAATTACTTCCTGTTTCCTCTACATTTGACATTAGAATTACTGTGTTATTTGGAGAGAAATACTTCTTTTTGCTCAAAATGCTTTAAAATAGTAAAACTTACAACATCAACTTGATTTTTTTTAAGCAGAACAATGAAAATATGCAACAAATACATATGGAGCTCTTTTTTGTACTACGGTAGGGTGAGCAAGACTGGTGAAGCATCTTAGTAGGATACCAACTGCTCCCTAAACTTGTATGCATCACTCCTTTCATTTGTTTTCTGTACTGCCCATAGTTTCCAACACAAAATTAAAAATGAGGTTACTGATAAAATCGGGCAAATACTTGAATACAGTCGATCCTCAATATTCACAACTTCCAGTTTTTTTGCTGTTGAAGTTTTATGTACTTTTTTTTTTTTTTTTTTTTTTTTTTTTTTTTACTTCAGATATCAAAAATATGTAATTTAGTCAAGGAAGCTCAGACATTTGCATGCCACTATATGTATGTGTGTACACTTTTGTAAATTGTTTATAGGAACTTTCAAGAAATATTCTTACATTCAGATTTCATAACATTCCAGGGTCAACAGTATTGTAAATGACTCCCCCAGGTTAATTAATGGTAGATATTTATTTTATATTATTTACAGCTTGTTTAATATAGTGTATACATATGCATGTCAGAACAACCAATAGGAGTATTGTCACTCAAAATAGGAATGACGTTTAATGGAATTGAATAGGAATGCTGATTTTTACCCTATGCATATGTTCTAGTTTGACCCTAAAATCACAAACAACAGTACTCAAGTTATAAATTTTGAATTTTTTACTCTAAAGTACAAAATGGCCATTTTCGTTTATTTACTCTAAATTATCTTGTGTAATAGTAAAAGTTTTAGGGTGTTAGAAGGGATACTCATATTTTTAGACAGCATACTAATTTATAATTTTATTTCAGGCCGTGCATTTCCACATAATGCAAAGAATGTGGACAAATGCTGAATAGGTTTTGGGTTCAAGATAAATATAAGTGAAAGTGCACAATTTCCTCTATATATTGGTGCCTATTTGATAAAACTTAAAGAATTATAATTATGCGGTACTTTAAAGACTTATGAAAGTAAAATTTCATTTCCTTCCTGGAATACATCAATTAGAACCTGTCCAGCTGATTCCAATATATACTTTTCACTGATGGACAGAATTAGTTTTTTCTCTGTTCTTCCTGATATAGCTGAAGCAAATTTTACTCGATGGTAGAAACTGTTGAGTAGCTTCTAATTCTACTTGCTGATAAGGGAGGGATAACAAAGCCTTTTTTTCTATTCACCAATAAGAAAGCTGCTTACAACTTTCACACCTTCAGCATTATTAGCAAAACAAAAATGTTTAATGTCAGAAAGACATAATTAGCAAAATATCCATTAATTTATATTATCAAGTTAAGTGTGATGTGTGTTACTGATAACAAACTCCCTTCAGCCAAAACATTTGTGGTATGTAGACAAGTGCTTGCTTTATGGCTGCTATAAAATAGATACACAACAGATAACCTATGACTCAGCATCTGAAGTACATTTTTTCATATTACTTTTAACTGTAACAACGTGAAAATCCAGAATCGTGTCACTTAAAAGAATCCAGTAATATATTATTTTTGCAAACTTAATTAAATACAGTATGCACAAAAAGAAATAACTACCACAGGGAGAATAAAATACCTGTTTGTAAATAAAAATTGGTGGTAGGAGGATGACCAACAAATATGGAGGCAATGTAACAAAAAAAGTGGTGTATGGAAAGAGGCATAAAGCACAGAGGAACAGAAAAGGGCAAAGGAAGGTTTGAGTTTGGATATTTTGAGCTAATTGCCACTCCTGAGCTAAGAATTCTTAAGAGCAAATGGAGGGTAAGGCATTGGGCAAGGCAAGAGTGATAAATACTCACAGACGTATTAGTGTGTCATGGTGAAAGGCCAGTGTCAATAAGTTGCTGATGAAGCAATGTTTATTGTAAGCAAGTTTACAAAGAAGTAGGTATTTAAATAATAAGCAAGGAGGATTATTTAACTACATGCTAAAGTTTTAATTAGTGGGGCCTTGTATTAAGAAGCTACAAAAGCTACTATATACACGGATGAATTTTAAAGTAACTATTTCTGGTGTTATAAATGTATGTATAAATAGTTTATGTAAAAATTGTTAGAAATATCAGAGGTACAGAAAGTTGTTTTGGTTTGCATCCTAATACAGAAACTTAGGGACACTATACTTTAATAGGCCCCATTCTCTTACTTGGAGGAGGATGTGGAATGATCAGTAGATTTGTAACAACTGCCACCACCCTCCTTTAAACATGTTGCTTCCTGTAATTTCTACTATATATATACTAATACTATACTAATTCATACTATAATATATATATATATATAATATATATATAATATATATATATATTATATATATATATATATATAATATATATATATATATACACTATAATAAAGTACACATTTACAGTACAAATTTATAATTGACTATTGTGATATTCGGTTACTCACAGTCACTCTTAATAATGAAGTTGTGTTAATTCAGGTTGAGTCACTGTTCTTAAATGGATGGTTGGTTTAGGTTATGGAATTAATATTCATTTGAGACCATATTTTTGTAGAAGTTTAATATTTTGGGTTCAGTTTGAATTAGGTTCATTAAAATGAGGCCTATGCAGGATTCTTTTTCAGTTTATTCCCAGTATGTGTATGTAAATCGAAAATATTAGTAGGTTTATCTGTAGCAGACTTCGAGTTGTCTTAATATGTAGTGAACATTAGTGCAACTAATGTATTTTTTAACTACTGTGTATGTCTCCTAGCTAGTACTTTCATTAATTTCCAGCATCATTGTTACTAAATAATTATAGAGATGAAGAAAAAATCTTCCAATCATATCCAAAATTAGAAAATGACCCTAAGAGTGAGCTGTCACCCTAAACAAATAGTAGGATCAAACTATTAATATTACAGTTACAGACAATGAATGGAAAGCTGCTGTTTAAAAATGCAGTTCTCTTAAGTTTGTGCTAAGTATAGACTAATACAATTTAATACTGCCATACTTCCAGCTCACTTAACCTTGTTTATTTTGAAGAATCCCTGCACCCCACTGTAGTTTCTAATGGCTATATACATGTTATAGAATGCAAAACCTGAAAAAATAAAATTATCTTAACATGGCTTCTATCTAGAAGTTAAACAAAATATGGCATCCCTTATTGATCCCTTACTCTTTTTCACCTACCAGAGCAATCTTTGACATGCAACTATGTAATACATTATAATAGGTCAGCTTAGTGTACATTTGGTCACATATGGGCATTTCTGAATTATGTTTTGTCCTCTCTTTTTTTTTTTTTTTAAACTCTAAAGACTTATGCAGATTCAGCAGTGTGAACTTGTTCTTATTCACACACATCCATTTGGAGATGACACTCTTGTATCTGACCGGCCAAGGAGAGAGGTATGCATTTGAGAGAATTACATCAAATCACTGTTTAAGCCATTAATTTAACAGTTTACTTTTTTCACCTTAAAGTCATGAGTTTTAGCATATTTCATTTTAAAATGAAGCTTGGAGTAATACTGTATTTTAAAAAGTTAATATTTATAATGAGCAGCATTTGTCTTATATAAACCTATAGTATTTTAATTATATTCTGTCTGTTTTATAGAAATAAGAAATTGCAAATTGTGAAAAGAATTTTGAATTAGTGCTTAATTATTCACAATGGATTTTATTTAATTAGTGTACTAAATACATTAATTATTCATTTAATTATAGAATTTAAATTAATTTGTGTGTGCTTACATCTTAAAACAAGTGTAATCTGTTTTTATTTTGTAATTAATTTCCAAAAAATCAAAGACAAGTTTTAAGTATAACAGTAATATATTAAAGACCAGCTGATAATAATAAATGCATGTTTTAGGCTATGATGTGGTCCTGCTACACATACATTTTTATGTGCTTGACTTATGTTTTACTCATTGGCCAAGACACTGTTTTTTTATTTTCATTTCTTTGAAAACATTTGCATCTGATATGCTCATACAGGAGGACTAATTTATTGAAAAAATAAAATACAACCTGCTTCTAATTGAACACCTCTGTTCATACTGTTTGAATGAACAGGTGTGTCTTATTAAATTGCACTGTACATTCATACCCTTTCCAAAAGACTGTTCCTTTTTAAGGATGCTATATAAAGTAAGGATTTCTAATAGTATAAATGTCTCCTAATACTATATAATTCATGAACTAGTGTGCACAACATTTCCCCAAATATATAGTTTGAAATTTTGATTTATCAGTAACTATATAGTTTGAATGTTTTACCTTGTTATTTCATACCATCATTTTCAGTTAATAGTCAGAAATCTGTTATTTCTGGGTAATTTTTAATAGTTGTCCATTTTAATATATTCTGTGAATGTATATACTGTTAATGACAAGTATAATACTGTACATATAAAATATTGTGAATAACATTTTTATGTATTTACAGTTTATCTCTCTTTTATATGTTGTACTATAGTCAGAAAATACAAGCCTTTCCAGTAAGAATCAGTATAAGTATTTAAAAGAATTTATTTTTGTATTTCACATAATTTAGATGTGAAGAAATTAGATGAAGCAACTTACTGTAAATTTAACTAGCTGTGTAACTCGGCATAATGTTTTCATGCTTTCTATTTAAATAAGCAGAATATGTTAATTTTGGACAACATGACATAGCTTCAATCACTTAATAATAACAAAAAATTAACAAACATACTACAGTATACAACTTTCTTAACATACACTCTACTGTAATTTTGGTATTTTATGTTTAGAGCAAATTTTGGGCAAATATTTATTAAAAGCAGCCATCAGTGAGGTGTTGCATTAAAGCAATTTAAATTTGTCACCCACAAATATGTATAGTTTTTCATTGTTTTAAATATAAATTTGTGATTTTAACCTGATAGTTAAAAAAACTTGATGTTTTTAATTTCCATCACAAAAATTAATTTGTGCCATTGTCCCTAAAGACTTGGAGCATATATAGATCCCCAACCCACATAATTTATTTATATTTTTCTACCTTAATAGTACATTGTGTAAATATGAATATTGAAACATGATTCAACATTTACTTATTTTTTATTAAAATACTTTTTTTTAAAAAAAAAAAAAAAGGTAAATATGAATAAAAACATTTTACATGTAGCATTTTCGTGCTTTACATTTTCCCCCTACCTCACTATGGATATTTTGTATTACTTTTTTACTATTCAATATAATTAATAGTATTAATAAAACAACTTACATTTTTTCAGTTTCATATGTAGTTACAGACTTTGTACACCCACATATTCGTAGCTAGAGATAATCTTCCTTACATACATATATTTGATAACAATTGGGTGTCTTGTATAGGCAATACATTGCTGATTAGATAAACTTTATTAATCCCAGGGGGCAATTCAAATGCATACAGCAGCAGAAACATAAAAAACAAGAATACAGACTTGCAGAACAGATAATACAGCTAATCAGTCAATCAATAAATAAATAAATACAGCTGTTTTTAAGCTGATACATTCAGTTGCAGAGCAGAAGTAACAAAGTTTTCATTTATTTAGTTTTAAATTGAGTGTAAATTTGCTTGTGAAAAATATGCTGAAATTTATATAATCAATTGAATCAGATGTTTTTTCCTCTATGGAATTTTAAAATAAAATCTGTGCAGATCTGATTGATTTAATCAAAGTTTACCTTTTCTGTTGGTTATTTGTGCCTTGTCAAAATTATTGTTGCTGTTCTTCCAGATTTCTCCTGTCCTAACCAGTGAAGTACATAGTGTTCGTGCAGGAAGGCACCTTGCAGCAAAGCTAAACATTTTAGTTCAGCAGCACTTTGATTTGGCTTCCACTACCATCACAAATATCCCCATGAAGGTAAGGTTCAGTTATTTTCCTAACTTATCTTTTAGATTGACTTCTGTTCAATTTTGCTTTTTTTTGTTAACATGCATCATGTCAAAATAATCTTTGTATTGCTTTTCTTTTCGCATCATATTTTCTGTTTTGCTAGCCCACATTCAATGTCTGTGACCAGGTTAGTACATTTTACATATAAAAAGGATCATAGTACTGAAAGCTATATTGTTACACCTTCCAACCCAATAAGGCAATATAGCTTGGACATGTTGTTATTGTATATATCTCTCCAAACACCAGTAACCTTTGTTTCTTAAGTATTTGTCTGTGATCCTTTGTATTGTGCTCATTAGTGACCAATGACCATTTTTGTAGCAAGTACTTAATTCATGTTCTGCCCCCTTTACTTTTTGTAAACCCCTTTGCTATTTATTTTTTGTATTAGAGTATTCATTTTTCCCTTCCCTTTTCTTTTATTTTTTACGCAGTAGATCTAAGCAGTCAGCTTTTATAGGCATTTATTATTGTATTGTAACTTGATAAACATTATATACAGTAAAATTAAAAACATGAAGATAAGAGAGAAGATTAGATTGTGTAAATATTTGTTTTATATGACATTGTATTAATATACTTATTGCAATGAATTATAAAAAAACATGTCTGTACTACTTTAAACATTTAGGCATACTTTAATAAATATCAAGAACATTTGATTAGGTATCTTAAAAATAAACAGCTAAATAAGAACTTTTTCGAATTGATGACGTTATTTCTGACACTGTGTGATTTCTTTAAATGTATAATGTACCTAGCATCTGCAAAAATATATTTTATAAATAATATAAAAATAATATTTTAATATGCAGAACAGTTAATTGAAATGTCTATGGAATGTTTCATTTTCTTGGTTTAACCATTATATAATGGCATTATTATTTGCAATTACTAGTGCAGTTTTCTGCTTTTCAGATTTGTTATTTTTTATAATATGACATATGTGCAACATAAAATGAAAGAATTCTGCCACATGCACAGTGAAACTGATTAAAAAGCTGATCATATTGTTCCAACAACAAAAATCATGCTTGCTTGCATGCCTTTTAACTGCTCGCAGCTCCATTCTATAATCTGTTATAGTCCCCTTCAATTTAGAAATCATATAGATGATGCCCATGTTAAGACCTAATCTTGGCATAAGATAAGACCTAAGATAAGTTAACTGGTAACTGTGTTTGTGATATTGCAATTGCACCCACATAACTTATAAAATTGTTTGTTTTCTTAAAATATTTCAAACTTTGCTACTTTCAGCACTACATCCTAGCAGCATCAAAATGCATTTAGACTGCTGTTGCATAGCTGTTAAGTATCTATGTTGAACATAATATTTGCATTTACAGATTTCTTTAAAAGTTGCTATGTATGGCATCCCTGGTAATATACCAACTGCACGCTAGGTTGACCTTTATAGTGTAAAAATGTGGGCTCTTTTTGTGCCATCACAGATATCTTTTCTATTACAGTACTTATGGTAAAGATGCTGTCAGCAGAAGTGTATGGATACAAGAGTAGTTAAGAGTAGTTAGAATAAAGTGCAATTAATAAATTGTCAAAATGCAATGGTTGCCGAATTTTTGCTTAAGACAACATACATGCATGACTTTGTTTTGTGAGTTGCAGTTTTGAAATGGTAATAGTGGCCCTGTGGTGGATCATCGCTTGGGCTAATGCAGAACTCTGATTGTTTTATTTGAACTTAGCAATGAAATTAAAAATGTGCTGTATACTTTTTCATGCTCTGTAGATTTGTTTCCTATGAGCAGCACCTTTGTAACCGTATTTCTAACAGTGGAAACAAAAGTTTTGACTGCTTGAAGCATTATGCATTTTGAGCTTTGTTACTTATTGTTATCTGGAGTGTCATTTTTTTTTTTTTTTTGCAGGTTTCATTTTCAAACTATAAAATAAAATTAAAAAGTGTAAATAATATTTAGAAAGTATAGAACTATTAATATAATTTACTAGTTTTCTAAGAATATGCTGTGTGTTATGCCTTTAGCCTAGATTTAAATATTCAGACTATAACTGAGCACCCTTCTGTCACCTTGGTCACATGCACCCAACATTCTTTTTTACCTTTTTTTTTTCCTTTTTAACCTTCGGTTTTTCTGAATAGGATTGCCCTTAGGAAACTGACAATGTAACTGTTGTCAGTGTGTTTGTGTATTTGAAGGATATGAAGAGAAAATCTTCAAAATATGGTCATTATCCCAAGGTTGATACTTGCTAGAATCTGTGCTAGGTAACTTAAGAGTTCTCAACAGAATTACAAAACACAGGTGCATTTGATAAATTTGACATTTTAAAAGAGATTTTACAATAAAAATTATATTTGCAAGACTAAATAAATAGCAGCAACTGTAGATACAGCTTGTTTGTTTTTTGTTTTGTCCTACACTGGACTGGCTTTCTTCTCAAAGCTGGTTACCACCTTGATCCCTGCTACCTTGTACAAAAAAAGCAGGTCTAGAAATAATATGTACTGTGTAATTCTAATTTAAAAGGTAGGCAAGGTAATATATAATTAGTGCAGAATATATGTAATTAAAGAAACTAAACATACAGTGCATACATGTAGAAAGAGAAATTAATATACTGTACATATAAATACACAAACATTGAAATTCATTTAAAAGTATACAAGAAATAATAATATTCAGAAAGACATATATGCAAGGTGGAAATACACACAAATAATTGTTTATATATTAAAAAGTTTATAACTAAGAACAATGACAGTATAGCAGTGAAAGCCACATATGTTGCAAAAGGTTGCACAGTACATATGCGTTAGCTAAGCCCATAGTTTGCATATTGCTTGCTGCTTCTAGAGTCAGATATTGCAGAGGCTTCAGCTAAACCAATAGAGTTACCCGGGACTAGGGACATGGACCTTCCTCTGTGTGATACCCCGCAGGCCTCCTGTTTTGAAGGCACTGGCAGTACAGTTTTCTAAGCCACCACTGACGTTTAGTTTCTGGGATTAACCAGATATTTCCCAATAAACTAAACTCAGAGTACAAACTTTGTCTGACATTTCTACTAATTTCTCTTTCAGAGTTGTCTCATTGAGTAAAAATTGTGTAACATTTTATGCAAAAAAAACCCAAAACACCAACTAAACTAATCACACTATGAACTACAGTAAATGCAATTGTGAAAATGATAATATTGAAATAAAAACTGTCTGGTGGGCAAAGCAAGCAACTGAATGCACCGTACCATATGTGTCACATAAAATAAATGAAAGTGCAAAATTAAATTTAATTGATTTATCAATCATTCAAAATGAAATTATTATTTCAGTCTGAGACGGAGCAGAGGATAATCTTCAATAAAGGTTGTTCATGTAGACCAAGCTGATCTTTTCAGTTTTGGCAAGACAACATTTTGTTTTCAGCATGAAGAGGTACAGCTTCACGGACGCTCATCTTCTTCCATCTTCCTGTTATGGAATTTTTTTTCATGGTGTCTGATCAATAAATACAATACTTACAGTTAATTATGAATTCAGAAGATATATGTAACTCATTCTGGGGGATTTTTAATACTGTAGATGGACTTACGAAAATTGAGCTTTTATTACAATAAACTTTTCTGCCAACCAGTTAGATGCTCAACAGATGGCACTGTTTTCCTTTCTGCCTCAGATTTGAGATGTCTAGTCAAGACGCTGCACCTATCAAAATTTTGAAAGCTGAGGTGACTACAGAACATTGCAGAAAGAAGCAAGGAACATTAAATTTACTAGAGTTTGAAAAGAGGTCTTAAAGTGTGTATTATATAATTTTGCAAAATCTTTTACATCATTAATTTTTAATCCAAACTGGCTATGGCCATTTGTTTTGTTCATATTTTAACTTTTTCAATGTAGCATCGGGCCACATTACCTTGGATAATTGGGGTTCTACTGTTAATAGATGCTAGACAGATAGTTGCTAGATATAGTACAAACAGTTCAAAGAATAAAACATCATGAATTGTGATTTACTGTCTTACATAGATAGTAACTACACTGTAATTAATTTTTAATTAGAAACTGTTCTGACTGAGCAGTTCTGGCAAAATCAAAGTCATTGTCCCTATTAAAGCATTATTTTTATTCTGATTCAATTTTGATTCTAATTCTAAATCTAGTTTTTCATTTTAAAAAGCATAGTTTGACAAGTGAAGTATATGAGCAACACAAATAATGTTAATCAGTTCTTGTTGTTTGAAAGACACTTTGATTTAAAAGGATATAGTATTCAGGACAATATGATTCCCTCAAAATGCTTCATTGGTGCTTAAGTTAAAGTAAATGAGGATAGCTCAGTACCTACACTTGCTGTTAGTTCATTTGCCAGCTTTTAATTGTCCCAGGTATGTGCAGGGGATGTGTCCTACACCTGTTACTCTTGAGGTTCTACGTTTTTTCAAGCTTGAATTTTATTGAACAAGAAAGACTTGCAGTAAAGAAATCACTTGCAGCACCAAGGTATCCCAACTCCAAAAAAGTAAATACCAAAAAGTATCCTATTACCTTAATGCATTCATGTGTTCCCAGAAGCAGTCAATGTGTATGAGAGCTGATTTCAGCAGTCAGGGATCTTTGGCACCAGCTAAGTATTGTCCAGTCCTATCTCAGCTCATCTTATGGGGTGCAATGGTGCACCACTACTTGTGTAGAGTGTTGCTTTAACAGGAACAGCCAAATTAGTAGTCATAATCCTAAGGTCATGCAAAAAGACAATTTTCCCTTGGGGGATTAATACAGTGTGTAATACCAAAGATTCTGCTGTGAAAGTGATAATAGGTTCTGAAATGAAATAATGAAATCTGCCAAAGTGCCAGACCACTGTACTGAATGCCAAGTGTCAAGAATTTACACTTACCTTAGGTACATAATTGAGAAAAACTTAATTTTTCTTATTACCAGCCAGTTCTGTCTCATTACAGGCAGACTCGTATACTATTTGTTTATTAGGATTTAACACTTGTTGTAAGTTTTATAAACTCTAACCGGCTTCATGTGTGAAATTCACTTCATAACTTAAGTATAAAAAACTTGGCATGGTTTAGTGCTGGATTAATACTTGTAACAGAAGAACAAGTATAAGAGTATATTCTTTAAATTTTTGTTTAAATCTGCAAATTAGGATAGTGCAATACTTACCTCATACACATTGTGAAGTATTCACGCTTTTCTGGTATACATATTTTACCAGACTGTACTATACCAGTTTTTAAGACTTGATTGCATGGTTCAGTTTTCTTGTATAAGTTGTGCCAGACACAGCAGTATTATTATTTTTATATAATAGTTCTTTGTATAGAAATATTACTCTTGCTATCTTAGAAACTGGTATCAGTGTGTATTTAAAAATATACAGAACTCTTACTGTGTAATATGTGTTAAGTGACAGGTCGGTTGTACTTAATATTCTGGCCAAAGTATTGATATGGGTAGGTAAATGAGAAATGTTTTTTATTCGGGGCAAATGAATTTACTTAAGTAAAAATATTTCTTGTTTAATAAATGTGTTTAATTGATTGTGTTAGTGAGGGAGAAATAATTATTTCAGTATGTTTAAATGCATATAATATTTAGCTATGCAGTTAAAAATGACCTTGGACAGAGACCTTTATAGTTCTCAGTATTCTTGAGTATGTCTGTATAAGCTTTTCCCATTCTTTAATACAGATTTGCTAAGAATCTGTCAGATTAGATGGAAAGTGTCAGTAGCTAGCAGTTCTCAGGTCATTCCACATCAGGAGCCATGAATCATTCTAGAATTCTAAGGTTTTTTTTTTCTTCAAGCCATTCCTTAGTATTTTTTGCTGTATGCTTTTAGTTATTGCCCTGCTGGACAATTAATCTTCACACTAAATGTGCACCCATAGAAGACTGAAACTGGTTCTCCTCAAGAATTTTCCTGTATCTGTCTTAATTCTTGTTGCCTTTGGTAGTAGAAAGCTTTTCACTTCTTATAGCTGAATAGTTATCCCAGACCATGATGCTGTCACCACCATGCTTGACGGTGATGATGATGTTACCTGGTTGTTGGGATGTGTTTGGTTTTTCCCAAACTTAAAACCTTTTTCTCAGGCTAAAGAGACCAATTTTGTCTGAAAAAGTTCCTTCCAAAAGGTTTTAGAGGGGAGCTCCTTGGTTTTTGAGACAGCAGGACTAATCTGATTGTCCATTTTAGATTTAGATTTTTAATAAAATTCTGGATATATCTAAATAACTTCATTTTAACATTATAAAAAATATTCTTCTAAAGGAGTAGAAAAATCCATGTAAATATGTTTTAATTTGACTTTGCAACATAGCAACAAGAGAAATAATCAGCAGGGGTGATTATTGCCTTAATGCATTATAAATGAAATTATTATCTCTTATTAACTTGATCAGTGCCAGTTGTGTTCTAATAATACATTGTTCCATTTTAATGAAGAGATAAAATAAGTGTAGAACTCCCTTTTAAAGTTTTAGGCTTACTGCTTTATCTTTTAAATGCCATAGGTTAAAAATAAAACACAGTCCTCCTTTTAATGTTAGTATTATTTCTTCAGACAGCTTTCAGTTGAGTAATGAGAAATAATTTACTTGTGTTAGTGGCAGAATTAGGGAAAACTAACACCTTCTCATATTCTGACATGTTTTGTTCTTAATATTGATAAAGTTAAATAAAAATTTGCATAATTTAGTTTTTTATTTACATAATATATACCATTCTGTATTAGAGTAGCTAAACATATTTTAAATATTCTTGGTAATGTTTATGTATATTGACATTCTAAAGATGGCCAGCATTCTTTTTGTTATTGTTAATACATATTTTTATTTTATTCTTGTCTTGTAAAGGAAGAACAACATGCAAATACATCAGCTAATTATGATGTGGAGTTATTTCATCATAAAGATGCTCATTTAGAATTCATCAAAAGTGGTAAGCAAAGAAATACAGACATTACAAATGATTGACTTCATTTTACCACAAAAATCCAAACTTAAACTTGATCCTCTTTACGATAAAAGGGAATCAACTTTACTTTAATGGGATTCATGCTAAAATGTAAAGAGTTAACATTTTTAAAATTGTAATTGTCGTAGAAAGGAAAGCATGGAAGTACAAGCAAGTCAGTGATTCCAAAATCACAGCAAGTACTGTATTCACTAATTCATTCTATTTCATTTGATTGTAGACAAAAAGCACTATTTTGTTTTTCTTTTACCGCCTCTGCTATGTTAGCATTATAGAATCTGTTAATAGATGTTTCAGGGCATTTCATTGTTAAAGCAGACTCCAATGAAACTTGGTAAACCAACTGAGAGACCAATGAGAAGAAATAACTTAAACATTAAAGTCTATAGGCAACATAGAAAAAAAAGAATGCTGAACAGGATTTTAAAAGGATGGAGAACAGCAAGTAGAATAAAAGGTATGTAAGTCATTTACAGAGATGCTCTGCAAAAAAAGAGGGAAAGCTAGCTTACATGTAATAAAAGTGATATAGTGTATTAGCTCAGGTATATGTTTTTAAAGTTATATCATTTTCCAAAATAACTGCTTTCTTTGTTGAATGTAAAGCTCCTGTGGATGTAAGCTAGTAAGATAATATTATAGAATGCTTTAAGAATTAAGGGCTATTTAGGATGAGCGCTAGTTGACTAAATATATATATATATATGTGTATACACAGTGGGTACGGAAAGTATTCAGACCCCCTTCAATTTTTCACTCTTTGTTATATTGTAGCCATTTGCTAAAATCATTTAAATTAATTTTTTCCCTCATTAATGTACACACAGCACCTCATATTGACAGACAAAAAAAAGAATTTTTGAAATTGTTGCAGATTTATTAAAAAAGAACAACTGAAATATCACATGGTCCTAAGTATTCAGACCCTTTGCTCAGTATTTAGTAGAAGCACCCTTTTGACCTAATACAGCCATGAGCCTTCCTGGGAAAGATGCAACAAGTTTTTCACACCTGGATTTTGGGATCCTCTGCCATTCCTCCTTGCAGATCCTCTCCAGTTCTGTCAGGTTGGATGGTAAACGTTGGTGGACAGCCATTTTTAGGTCTCTCCAGAGATGCTCAATTTGGTTTAAGTCAGGGCTCTGGCTGAGCCATTCAAGAACAGTCACAGAGTTGTGACTGACACCTGAAGGACTCTGAGATGGTGAGAAATAAGATTCTCTGGTCTGATGAGACCAAGATAGAACTTTTTGGCCTTAATTCTAAGCGGTATGTGTGGAGACAACCAGGCACTGCTCATCACTTGTCCAATACAGTCCCCACAGTGAAGCATG
>JANRMT010062792.1:25647275-25698965 GCA_026402145.1 Polypterus bichir lapradei | reverse complement strand
TGAAAATCCGCGAAGTAGAAACCATATGTTTGTATGGTTATTTTTATATATTTTAAGCCCTTATAAACTCTCCCACACTGCTAACATTATTAGAGCCCTCTAGACATGAAATAACACCCTTTAGTCAAAAGTTTAAACTGTGCTCCATGACAAGACAGAGATGACAGTTCTTTCTCACAATTAAAGGAATGCAAACATATCTTCCTCTTGAAAGAATGCGTGTCAGGAGCAGAGAATGTCAGAGAGAGAGAAAAGCAAACAATCAAAAAATCAATACGTGCCTTTAGGCTTTTAAGTATGCCGAAGCACGCGATAAAGCGGCATTTTTTAGGGGAGCGTCCGTATCCTCTGGGCAAACAGCCTCTGTGCAAACAGCCTCTCTGCTCACACCCCCTCCGTCAGGCAGAGAGAGTGAGAGAGACCGAGAAAAGCAAACAATCAAGCACCGTGCGGGAAGCATATCATATATCATTGAGGAGTTTTAGTTAATACGTAATACATGCTCTGATTGGGTAGCTTCTAAGCCATCTGCCAATAGCGTCCCTTGTATGAAATCAACTGGGCAAACAAACTGAGGAAGCATGTACCGTAAATTAAAAGACCCATTGTCCGCAGAAATCCGCGAACCAGCGAAAAATCTGTGATATATATTTAGATATGCTTACATTTAAAATCCGCGATGGAGTGAAGCCGCGAAAGTCACAGCACGATATAGCGAGGGATCACTGTAACTCAATTGTAATAGCCTAATATAAGGCATGCATAATTGAAAATAGTAAGCTCATGGGTCATTTATTCTCACTCCTTGAAAAATACAAAAAAATAACTGGACATGAACTAGTTCAAAATTGAAATGGTGAACTATGAACGTGAATGTATTCATTTTAATGTGTGTGAACTGTACTTTGAGCGAGTTCTTGTGAGGTGTGAACTTGTACAACACTGAATACACCATATAATTATGGAAAATGCAGCCATGAGCAAACATAAGCAGTTGTTGAACCCTTCTTGGTTTTTAAACTCCTGGTAAAAAATGTTTCTACCCAATGAAAGAAGCACACAACACACGCACTGCTCATTTATCGTTACTTCTGGTTCACTTGAAAGTTTTCCGTATGAAACATAACTGAACAAACTGGAGATTGAAACAAAGTAAATAATCACTTTATGATTTGGACCAAAACAAACAGCCCAGGAGTGTGAAAACACTTTTTACTGAAAAACAGTTCTAATGAAAATCAGCCAACTCTCTCCCCCTTCCCGCCCCAAACCTGACTTACCATCCGCTGGCAAAGCAGCTAACACTTTTACAGTTTCTCAAAGCACAGCAAGGTTATCAGACAAGCTCACTACTGATTGCAGTGGGAATCAAAAGGTGCAGTGCGCTGCAAACAGACTGGGAGTTCATAACATTCTAAGGTCCTGCATTGCCTTTCAGCTTTCCCAGAATACACTTCACTTCTGTCCAGCTTAACAAGTCTTTTAAGCCTAAGTTATTTACCTGAAATCTATCAAATGAGAAGGTACAATCATCTTCCATGCAAGGCCCTACAAAATATTGATGTGGTGGGTTTGAATATTTTACACAAACATCATATTTTCAGTTTTTATTTTTTAGAAATATATTTTTGACAAAATATTTGACTTTAAAAGTAAACTGTTAGAACAGTTGGGTTGTCAATAAAAAGTACTTACTGGAGGAGTGTGTGTATGGAAATGTAAAGATTGATGACTTTCAAGGCGATTGAATACTTTTGCAGGACTGTATATGTATAGGGTGGTCCAGATCTAATTATGCAACTTTTAATGCAATGCAGGAAAACAATATAAGACAAAAGAATTGCTGTTTGACTGACAACCGTCTCCCTGCCATTTTGTTGCCATCTATCGGCAACAAAAATAATTTTTTGTGAATTCTCTATGTAATAAACTTAATAAGTTATAGCATAATGAAAATTGCATAATTAGATCTGGACCAGCCTGTATATAAAGCTACAATATATGTAGCGAAAGTAATGAAGACTGAGATTTGGTTGAAGAGCTACCCACCATACTGGCTCATTGCCCAATAGGTACAATTCAAATTGCCGTTTTTGTTTGTTTTCATTTTTTAAATATACATACTGCTACAAATGACATTTAAAAAGAATAATTTCTGATGTTCCCAGTTCTGGGTATTTCACAATATTAATTTAGAAGACTGAACTTTTTTACATTGTTGTAGTCATTTGACCTGATTTTTGTCACTTAGTGTCTTGTACTTTGTCTTGCAGGTGGTTTGACAAGTCCTTCAATTTCATTGTTTATAAGAATGGCACAATGGGCTTGAATGCAGAACATTCCTGGGCTGATGCTCCTATTGTGGGACATCTATGGGAGGTACAGTATCAGCTACGTGTTGTGGGTTAAGATTTTAACTAAAACTCATAGAAACATATCAATTTGTCACAGTGTGGGTGAAGAAGATAATGTCCCCAGGTAGCAGCAGTGAAGCATCAGGGTGCAAGCTTGAAACGGAGAGTGTTCATTGGCCATGAATGTTAACTCTAAGGCCGGGGATATACTTAACGCTACATGTGTGTTTGAGGGTGCCGCTGCTATGCAAGCAGTGTACTGTCTCTACTTGCACGTGTACTTTAAGTAAATCTGGAGGATTCCACCAGGTGGCAATATGAGAAATCATCACGATGAGAAAACAACATTCAGTTTTGCTGTGATGTGAGTTGAGGGAAGAAAGATCAAAAAGATCCTTAAAGATACAAATTCTTTGCAGTCTGATGCTGTTGCAAAGGTGCAGAAAAACAAGGGCAGCAACAGTGACACAAAAGATGGTATTGAATCACTATGGTGGGGAATATGCAACGCTTGTATTGCCTAGGCGAGAAATGGATGAAGAAAAGCACCACGAATACATTCCTATGTCAGCATGTAAGTTTGATGATTTGCCTCACTGCATCAAACGCAGATTTATCCTGTTGGAGTGGCATTGCGGCATGCTGTCACATGTTGACAGTAAACAATGATGCTGACGTCAACTTACCGAAACTTGAACACACAAGCCACAGTTAATTTTGGCTTTACTGCAACTCGTGCATGCCTTGCAATAATTTCTGAGAATGTGCTCAGAAGACGCATCAAAAGAATTCTGGGAACGCGCGGCAGCCATGATGAGTGTGTGTACACATTCTGAGCGTGAAGTATAAACCAGCCCTAAGTGGGAGAGTCATAATGACTAGTTGCATGCCAGGTAACCTGAAACAGATGTTACCAACAGGGGGATTTAAATTTTACAGATTTTTTTAAAAATGGTATATAATAGTACAGTTATCCCTTGGTGATTTGCTGGTTTTATGGGTTCATGATCCCCACAAATGCAGAAATTCGCAAATACATTTTAGGTCCATGATTACTGTATATTCTAAGTTTATTGCACTAAATAATACGAGGTGTGGCAGAAAAGTAATGAGACTGGCAACACTGCAAGCGATCTGGCAACGCTGCGCTGTTGTCCTTGATAGAGCACGTGTATCAGTACCCTCCCATAGCTCAGTGCGAGTTTCAACTCCTTCCGTTAACTACGTGATTTTTGTGACTGCTATTAGCGAAGTTGTGTTTTTGGTTGTGCATCACGCAAAATGGAACAGCGGAATTTGGAGCAACCTTGTGCCATTAAATTTTGTGTTAAGCTTGGAGAATCGGCAAGTGTGACGTTTGAAAAGTTAAAACAGGCCTATGGGGAACATTCTTTATCCCGAGCTCAAGTTTTTCGCTGGCACAAATCATTTTTGGAAGGCAGAAAACACGTTGAAGATGAACACCGTTGAGGGAGGCCTTCAATTTCGAAAACCAATGAAAACATCGAACGTGTGAACACTCTTGTGAGATCAGACCGTCGTTTAACAGTAAGAATGTTGAGTGAACAATTAAATTTGAACAGATTTACCGTTCATCAAATTTTGACTGAACATTTGCACATGCGAAAGGTCTGTGCCAAAATGGTGCTGAAAAACCTCACAATTGAGCAGAAGGACAATCGAAAAAACAAGTGTCTTGATCTTCTTGACAGAATCGCTAATGAGCAAGATTTCTTTAGTCGTGTGATCACAGGTGATGAATCATGGATTTTTGAATACGATCCTGAGACCAAGAGGCAAAGTCAGGAGTGGCACACTGCAAACTCTCCTCGACCAAAGAAAGCTCGAATGAGCAAATCGAAGATCAAATCAATGCTGATTTGTTTTTTTGACAAAAGGGGAATCGTCCACAAAGAATTTGTTCCTCCAGGGCAAACTGTCAACCAAGTTTTTTATAAAGACGTCCTTGAAAGGCTCAGAAAAAGGTTCATTCGCGTGAGACCAGACATTGCAGACAAATGGATGCTCCGTCATGACAACACCCCATGTCACACTGCCCTCTCCATAACAGAATTTTTGACCTCAAAAGGCATTCCTGTGGTTCCCCAGCCCCCTTATTCACCTGACCTCAGTCCGTGTGACTTTTTCCTTTTTCCTAAACTGAAAAATGTCCTCAAAGGACGTCATTTCGGGACTTTAGAAAACATCCAAAAGAGTGTAACGGACATGCTGAAGAACATACCGGTTGAAGACTTCCAGCGCTGCTACCAACAGTGGGAACAACGTCTCCATCGGTGTGTAGCTGCCCAAGGGAACTACTTTGAAGGGGATAACATTGATGTTTGAAAAAAATAAAAACTTTGGTAAATAAAAAATCAGTCTCATTACTTTTCTGCCACACCTCGTATGTATGCCACAAATCTGGTATACCAGCTATCTTCCCCTGCTTCCTGAAGTAAGATAACCCTGAATTTTTTTTTACTTACTTAGAAATTAATTTAAGAGGAAGAAAGGGAATTATGTAAGTGTCACTCTGTAAGCATGGAGTGAACAAACTTATACTCAATATTTACAGTGCATTACACTAAAAACAACCAAACATTATCTGGACATTATGATTTAGTAATTCTCTGACACTGTCATTTATCGACATAGCTCCAGACTTACTCCCCATCATGGTCTGAAGCAACCAAAAGTTTTGCCTTGAGACTTAAAATGAATTGTGAAATGTCTTTCAAAAATGTTATGTTTAAGAAATTCAAACAACAATTAGTCATAGAGCCTGTAAGAACGCTAGGGGTCGCTGTTGCCCTGTTAAACCCAACAGACAGACACACAGACACAGGGTAAAAGCACTAAGAAGATTTTTAATGTTTTTCTTCTCTTTAGTGCCACCAAAGCACCACATCCACAATACACACAGTAATCAACAAGCTCTGTCACACTCCCTCCAACTCCAGCTCACTTGCTGGGTCTCCACCAGTCCTTTATATAGTCCTTGACCTGGAAGTGCTTCCACTCTTCAGTCCCTGTGACTTGCCAGCACTTCGGAGTCAGATGGAGAATCCCAACTCTTTAAATCAGCCTTGAAGTACTGTGGGGCTTCCATCCTGATGACTTCCAAACACTTCCGGGTTGCAAGGGAAGCATGACTCCCCAGGTCCTTTCACAGCTCCCCCTAGCGGCACCCACACACCCAACAGGGCTGAGAAACCGGACTCCAAGTCCCAGGATGCCCTGTGGGAATCCGGCGAATCGCTACACTCCAGGGGAGCTGCCATCTAGTGTTTTGGAGGAGGCTGTGTCCAGAAAAAGCTTCCTTCCCCTATCCTTCTATCACAGGGGTGTCCCGGCCGGGATGAGCTGCCAGCCTTCCGCCACAAGCCTAAACTAATATCGGGACAATAGTAAATTACATTTTCACATTGCTTCAATAGGAATCTGCACTTTATTAAAGAAGCTACTTTTTGGCTACATTTTTAAGTGTTTGATATAGTAAGGTGCTGTTGAATAGTGTGTAATTAATGCAGTCTATTGACAGATGTAGTTGCCAGTCTGGACAAAATGGTAGTTTTAATTCTGGACAACCAAACTACAGATCTGCAAAGCAAATTACCAGGTGCTTTGGACCTTTGGTCCATGTAATAGTTTCCTAATCAAGAACAATTTGATAAACACAAAAGACCCAATTCTTCATGTATGGTCTTAACTTTGGGGCTCACATTTAAACACGGCTACTTACCGTGCCAGACTGTTGTAAACCCCATCTAAAGTCTGGTTTATACTTAACGTGTTTGTGCTGGTTGCAAGGGAAGCACAGCAAACGCACTGGATTTTTGCTGTGTGCTGTGCACTGAATTTTTTCTATCTATGCAGAGATATGGGCTTGGCGCTGTTTAACCTCGACAAGGAATTTCAAGGAGGGGCTGTTTACATTTGTGCCAGAATGATGTACAAAGGGCTCAGTATGACTCAAAAGGTCATCAAAGTGCAAGGAAGACATGCAAAAGTATTTGAAGTGCATCTCTTAATGATGCAGAAGGCCCACTCATGAGAATATTGTACTCGCCTTGCCATTGTCACTTTTGATTAAAATGTCAGCACGCACGCATGCACACACACCCCCACAAGTGAGCAATATAGAAAAATTGTGCAGCCAGTCTATAAAGTAAGAGAAACAATAGAGTTTGTTGTAAAGCACCTGGGATAGTGAGTGCAAGAATGCCAAAAGTCAGTCATATCCACTTGTCATTTACCATAATATACAGTAAATATAAAACAGCAGAGGAGAGGACATAGCAGTCTGTTCCACTACTGCTTCAATACTACAGTAGTTACAAGTGAAAGGAGTCATAATTGCATTTTGACAAAAATAAAAAGAAAATAACTTTTCAAATACTTTTTTTAGCAGAATACATACAGAGAATATTCCGCAAAGTAGCAATGACTGCAAGGAGGGGACAGCATCACAAACTAGTTAGAGAATATACTGCGCTGTGTGCAGAGGGCATTCAGAAACTATATCTAAAAACAGTCTTTTGTTTACAGTAAAAACTAATTTTAGAATTGTAAAATTGAGAAAGCACAATAACTGGTTGTTTACTTATCTGACATTTCTGTCTTTTCATCATATAAAATTTGGACTCAAAAACAATTTCATAAGAACAATGAACAAAGAAGGTGAAGGATTTTAATGTTTGAGATTGATGTTTCCACAAATACATGAGGCGTTAATTAAGGAAACCATTTCTGGTGGTCCACAAATTGGACACATCATCAATGACAAGCATTTTGAAGATCTGCTAGTGGCATTCAGAGATGTTGTTGAGAATTTTCTTGGCAACCACAGAGCAGCAAACTGTGTCCAGCTGCTTCAAGCATGCAACACCATGAAGTGCAACATCTCGCTAAAGATTCATTTTCTGCATTCATGTTCAGACTTCATCCCTGCTAATTTTGGTGCCATCATGGGAAAGGTTTTACCAGGACATAGCAGCGATGGAAAAGTGGTATCAGGGCAATTGGAATCCATCAGTACTGTTTGACTATTGTTGGACATTGATATGAGAGTATAAATGAAAATCTTTTGTAATACTAGCTTAATTGAACTAATGCAAAATGACGGAATTGTTAAACGATTAAACATGATAAATTCATTAAAAGATCATTTTCTCCAGATTCCTACATGATAGTCATTCTTAAAATATATTTGTTTAGCTTGAAGCTGTCTATCATAATCACTAAAATTTGTTCAAGAAGTAAATCTTCTGAAAAAGTTTGTTGTCCAGTATTATAGTTTTGTTTTTCTTACTTTGTTCAGTGTTGCATTATGCCATTAAATTATTGATGAAGCAATAAATATTTTTGTCATAAAATGTATGTGTTAGGCCAAGTTTATACCTACGATGTAGCTGCAGCTAATGAGTAAAAAGGCTTACTGTGGAATATTGGCATCTTCATTCATTACCTACAAAGAGAATAAAATAACTGCTGAATACCCACAATAATGAGAAATATATTATTTACAAACCATCAATGGTATAATCATGATGTTATCTACTGGTTAGTTAAAAAAATGTATTTTTTCTATACTTACATAATCTATGTTATGGCAATAACCCTCTGCTTCCCTCCACTTTCCAATTCACTTTTTTATTGTAAGTCCGTTTATAACTTACATCATCACAACATAAAAATTACCATACAGAATGAAAATGAAAAACTCACTAGTACAAATAAAACCTTTAGAACAGCAGAGAAACTTAACAAAGATTGCAGTGTTAGCTGGCACTGTGAAGAGTATGGAATGGACATCAAAATTAAAGATCAGTACACCGTAGAAACAGAAATCAGAGTCAAAGAAGATGTAGCACAATAAAGCACAATAAAGTTGATTTTTAACTGGTGGTATGTATCATATTGAATTGCATTCATTCATTTAATTACTTAGGTTTGTGAATCCTTCTGCATCCCTTATTAATATTTAATTGTCTTCTGTATGTACATTTCATAGGTGATTTGCATCCTCCAGGTAGCAACAGCAGGGACAGCAATCTTAAAGAAACTGTCACTTTGAAGTGGTGCACTCCACGGACTAATAGTGTTGGTAAGTTCTAAAAGTAAATGCATTTTTAGTATTACTTTGAGTTAAAAATTAATGATTTTAATTACATTTTTTTGTGTTTTATTTTACAGAACTTCATTTCTGCACAGGAGCTTTTCGTATATCTCCTGTTGATGTCAACAGCCGACCCTCGTCTTGCCTGACAAATTTTCTTCTTAATGGTTAGTAAACAAGACATTTTTATTGAACTTTATATGAAAATTTCGTGTTGAAATTTCATTAAGTACTTTTTGTATTATGACTATTTTGTTATAGCAAGAACTGATAAAAATGTCTGGCAGTCAGCCATTGAAATTTCTCAAAGGATGCTAGATTTCAAATAATAACTCCATATCTTTTTCTAATCTGTATATTTTATATTGCAGACAGATACGTATAAGAAACAACATTAAAAGTATTTAAAGGCACAGTGAGTTGTCACTAGACATCTTCTAGTCAGAAGCTTAAATATGCTTCTTGTATAAAATTATTATGATCTTTGTGCTTTGATGGTTCTTATAATGTAATATGGTAAGTAAATAGCCCAATAAGTTTGGTTTCTGCCTGTATACCACTGGAGTCTGTGTCAAATTAACTAGGTCTAAAGTAAAGGTATGCAAATGAAAAATGAATACTGTATATTCTAAGTTGATCTTAGATAAAGTGGTAAAAGTGTATAGATTAGGAAAAGGGTACAAACCTATGATAAAAATGTTCACAGATTCCACTGAGCAATGCTGGTACATAAATGAAGCAATGGAAGCTGCATTACACTGTTCAGATACTGCCTGCAAAAGCACATCTGTCAAAACTTAACATCTGATAAAGAAATAGACTCTGATGGAAGTTACAGAGATAAAACCACACCTTAAATGACCTACTGTACAGCTATAACATTTACCTGTAACCTGTATGTAAAAGTGACAAAAAATTGCAATACAACCTAAGGGTAAGTTCTGGGAGAAGGTATGGTGGTGAAATTAAACAAAGATTGATGCTTTTGGCCATAATTCGCAGCATCATGCGTGGCCCAATATTAATGCTGCTCATGCCCCAGTAAACACTCCATAATTAGTGAAGTATAATAGTTACTATATTACATTACGTAGTGTGACAAATAATGCCAAAAGACATGATAAAGGTTTGGGGCAGCCACCCTTATATTGTATCCTGGCTGCTAAAATTGCAGTAATTTAACAGAGATATTCACATGAGTCCAAAACAGAACTGATCACAGACAGTCAAGATGGTGGCTTTAAAGGCCCATTAAGGAAGTGACGTCATCTCTGGGGCCGGGACCAGAAGTGATATTGTCGGGACTGGAAGTCACGACATCACTGTGTCCAAAACCGGGAGTGCTGTTGCTGGGACTGGAAGTGGCCTCATCTCTGGGACAGGAAATGACATCATCAAGGGTGCTGGAACCTGGTGGGATTTCCCGGGAATGGAGGTGGAATTACCATTACTCAGGCCCTTTAGCTGCCTCTTACTTGCATGTGTGTGACGGTAGATATTTTTCATGTGCAGGAAATAGGCAATATGGTAGCGGAGAATAAACCATGGATATTGCAGAATCCTGGAATATATAGAGTTTTTCTTTCAGTATGCTGACAAAGTATAGATTGACAGGATATTTATCTTTCAGCAAGACTATTAATTCCAGTTTCCAGTCCTTCCACTCAGTTTCTCTTTGCACTTCTCTGCATTTAGTACTTTTTAAATTGACTAATCCTACCTTTCTGCTATTGTTTCAAGACATTGCCATTTTACCAAATAGGTGTTAGTAGAATCTTCTTATATAATACGCTACCGTGGCTGTTTGTCTGTCCAGGATTTTAAATCACCTGTAGCTCACAAACCGTTTGACCGATTGACCTGAAATATGGTACACGTATACTACGTGACGTCTACTGTCCGCTTTCGGGGTGATGATTGACCACCAAGGTTATTCCTCTTTTTATTTTTATTTTATTTTATTGTAGAATCAACTCTTGGCAGCAGCCAGCAGGGCGGCGGTGTGGCGCATGTGTAGGGGCGCCGTTCTCATTCTCTACCACCTTCGCCATCACTTACCCTACCTCTTCATATCTTAAATCATTCTTGAGGCAGATTGAAGACTTAAGTGCCAGCCTAAGTGAAAAATGAAGGAAAATGTACTAAGTAATTGCAACACAAACACTGACTTAATCAGTTTTAACGTGAAAAGATACCGACAGAAGAAGAGAAGAAGCGGGCCGCTAGGGTGGAGGAAAGAAGAGCTGCTCAGGAAGCAGCAAGTGCATCAAACTCTGAGCAAACAAATACTAAACGAAAAGAGAAAGAGGATGAAAACGATAAGTCAAGTATATTCATCTGCACATTATCGTGCAGTGCGCCATTACTGGTTTACAGAATCATTTTGTGCTCATCTGAAAAGTATCTGGACAATTCATATTCTTATAGGGCCCTGTCTGCTGTACAACTACAAACAGAGCTTAATACTAGTGGTTTCTTTACCTTCCAAGATCATTCCTTGAGTCAGCCAGAAATCTTAACAATCCCTGAGAATTTCAAATCAATACCTGATTGTTCATATATTGTTAAAGCTGGGGGGCATTTAGTCATTCAGTAGGTATGTTCTTCATGGAATAAGTTATGAATAAATCTCTGCAAAGCAAAGTGCTGCTTGTTTTATGCTCAACTAAAGGCATGTGGATGATCCACTGGCCCTCTAGGCTAGAGTTATTGTCACAGCTGAATCAAAAAATTAAACAGTTTAGTCCAGGATAACATATTTTAATTGACAAAATAAAGTGTTTTTTTTGTAATTAAGAACCACATTCCAGCTATTAAGCATATTGATAAATATGTTTATTTTGCTCCATTGATACAGACAATCATGTATTGCTTTTATTGTTAATTGAATGATGAGCTCAGTTTTAGAGCCATTAGATTAGAGTTTGAAGACAAATTATATCAGAATATTTATGTAAATCTCCTGCAAATTAACCAAAGAATTAAAGATCTCACATTTTTAATTTTCCTAGTAAAATGTCTTGTCTTAATTGATACTGAAATCTTATGACAAGAACTGAAGTAAGCTCTTAATATGTGGAAGCTGTCAGTTATCTCATGTGGAAGAATTGGCTAATGATGGTTCGCTTCCCGAGCCCTCCCTGCGTGGAGTTTGCATATTCTCCCCGTGTCTGCGTGGGTTTCCTCCCACAGTCCAAAGACATGCAGGTTAGGTGCATTGGTGATTCTAAATTGTCCCTAGTGTGTGCTTGGTGTGTGAGTGTGTGTGTCTATGAGCGCCCTGCGGTGGGATGGTGCCCTGCCCGGGATTTGTTTCCTGCCTTGCACCCTGTGTTGGCTTGGATTGGCTCCAGCAGACCCCAGTGACCCTGTGGTTAGGATATAGCGGGTTGGATAATGGATGTATGTGATGTAAGTGATTATTTGACACTTAAATAGGATTCTTTTTCCCTTAGTTTATTGCTGGTCTTCCCAGCACCACCAATTACTAAACTGGAATTACCCAGAGTTGGAATGGAATGTACTTATAGAATTTCCCAGAGGTATCAGAAGCAATCCGATAGCCTTGCTTGACAGGATTAAAAAATCTATTTCCAGTATTTTGCCTTAATAGTCTCTATTTGGGGCATTAGTTGTGCATGTGAGACATTTCTATGTATTTTGTGATCGATGTTTGCCTTATAACCAAAGTGAGAACGTTGGAGTGTCCCAAGCAGAGTTGAACAGTGTAGCTTTGATGATTTTTATATTTGTAGCGAAGATAAAGCAAATAATTGGTAATTAGACAATAAATCTGATAATGTTCTTAAATTGTGTCTTTGTTGTGAAAGTAATATGGTTTCTTTCCAGAATCAAGTTCTTGTTTATATTTGCTATGAAATAATGCAATTATTGTGTGCCTTTCTTATTTTAGGGCGCTCTGTACTTCTGGAACAGCCTCGAAAGTCAGGTTCCAAAGTCATCAGTCATATGCTCAGTAGTCATGGAGGAGAGATCTTTCTTCATGTTCTCAGCAGCACACGCTCTATTTTAGAAGATCCACCTTCTATCAGTGAAGGCTGTGGTGGCAGAGTAACAGACTACAGAATTACTGTAATTATTATTTTTAGTTCTCATAATTTTTTAAATACTGTACATTTGAAATGTTATAAGGAAGAAGTAGAAAAATGTAATTAAATACTAACATTTAATAAACAGACCATATTTTTGTTTTCCAAGTGTATTTGTATTCATTAATATATTTTAAATTATCAGTCCTAAAAGAAACACACCAAACTTCAAGACTCCATCAGCTAAAGCACCACCAGGTTCTAAGCCTACATTTGTTAAGATTTTGCAGGGCTCCAGGACTACCTTGCCTACTACTGTGCCGTTTTCAAAGACTGTGTGTTGTGTTTACTCAGGTTGTGTTTTTTATTGTACTTAATTTGCCTGCTTAATATTCAGAACCTGCATATAGTTCTATATATGGTAGTTTCTAGATTGTTATGAGGCTCAATGAAACAATTATCTTTATTTATGTTTTTTGTGGATGTTATAGTCTATAATCTTAATAATCTTAGTCTCAAATAATATTATTTTGTATCTGTTACTCCACTAGGATTTTGGAGAGTTTATGAGAGAAAATCGTTTAACACCTTTCCCAGAGTTTAATATGATGGAAAGTAATGAGGTTCCTTTGGAGAGAGCGAAGGCTCAACTTGAACGACACACTCGCTACTGGCCCATGATTATTTCCCAAACAACAATTTTTAACATGCAGGCGGTAAGTTGGGTACATAATTCAATTAATATGTATTTTTAAGAAAGGGGGATAAAACACTTTTAATGATATTAGTGTCATTTTTATTTCTATTTTCTGGTTGAGATAAAACACTGATTTCTTCAAAGTTTTACACTTAGTAATCATACTTTTGGAAGTTTATTTCTCCATTATATTCTGTTTTTATTATTAAGCAAGGTTGCATATTCACTAGCAAGCCTAATTAATTCAATAAATTCTATGTGCCTTAAATAATAAGTGCAGTAATCTGAAAGCTAAAGCATTACTTTTTTTCCTACATCTTAACTTGTTCACTTTAGCTGAAAAGAGATTGTTTCTTTTAATGGTAAGCAGGTTAAAAATGTCATTATTTATATCTTTAGTATGATAATTTCAACCAAAAATCTTAAAATAAATTTCAGGGCATTGGTATTTAATTTGATTGATGAATGTACAGATTCTTGACAAATGAAGTTCTTGAATACATTGCAAATGAGGGGGAAAAAAATCTCTGTAACGACTGTGGTTTTAATTAATAGAAGCAATTACCGTCTTACTGTAACTATGTTTAGAAGACCAAATTTTTTTCTATCAATTTTCAAACTCATTTCAACAAATGTTGTATATCTATCCCAGTAGCACTGTGTTAAAAGAAGGAACCAGACATGAAAGTGGAGATGGTTAAACTATTTAAAATGGCATTAAGCTTTAGTCTTTTATCAAAATTTTAAACCTTAAAATACACAAAACATGTTTATCAGTTTACACTATACGTTTGTGCATAACACTTTAGGACAAACTAATTGAAAAAAGATTACTCAATCCGTTTTTTTCCTATGGCTTAATCAAAGCATTATGTCGAGTATACACCATTTGGAAAGGGTATCTATCTATATGGGCTTATCAACTGTAAACATTTCCATGATTTAGCCATTAATTTTCTGCACTACATCAGTTTCACTCACAAATGGGATACTGAAGCAGTAGGTTACCAAGAATTAATTTTTGTCTGGCTTTAAATGACAGCATGAGAAAAAAGTATTGGATGCAGTTTTATTTAAGACCATCAGGTGGCAACATTTCCATGACCTCTCCTAAGATGATATTTCACTCAAATGTAAAACAAAAAAATAAAAATGCCTCTCCTGCCAGGGTCAGACAAACTCAAAGCAGTAGTAAGAACAGTCAAGTGGAGATGCAGAAAGACAATGTATGGATAGCAAAAACAGGGACATATTCTTTTAAGTGTTAGAAATGAATCATGACTCTCATAGGCAGGCTCTTTAAAGATAAGGTAGGATCTGTTTCTTGTAATGTTGTGCTCTGTCTATTCCTATGTTGTTATTATGAATAGAAGACTTTGATTTTCCATGTACATATCTCAGGCAATAATCCAATAACATGCAGTGAATACAACATGAAATGTTAAATACCAGCTCAGACTTTATTCAAAAAGATTTATTAAAAAATGTATAACCTATAACAGAGTTAGGTTAGGGGATATTGGCCCGAAGGCCTATGCATGGGTACACTACTCCATTGATAAAACTTTATTTTTAAAGGTATATACACCTTATGCAATTATGAGTTTGAATATGATGTGAATCAATTGAGAGTTAAGTAGCCTTGAGACCTAAGCATACAACCTGTCTCACAATCTAGTAGTGCAAGTACCAATAGTTCTGTACTATATGCTTGAAATGAGAAGGGAGAAAAGTGTCTGAACAGGGTGGAACAGGATGGCAGAGGTCTTTATTAATGTTTTTCTTTGTATGGCAGTATTAATACATATGCATGTCGTGAGCAGGAGGTAGCTATATGCCGGTTATATTCTGAATTGACTTCCCCACTGTCTATACTGCTTTTTTGTCCTGACTCCTGAGCTGAGCAGGTACTCTATCAGGATGTTAAGTAGCTAATGAGAATGGATTCTATCATGCACCTCTAAAAGTAGGTGCCAAATAAATGAAGATTTCTGGACCTCCTTCAGATATCTGGGGAAGTAAAGGTGTTGGACAGCTTTCTTAATGACAGCTAGGATGTGATGGCCTATGTCAGGAGTGCTTGTGCTTGCTATTTGTTTCAGATTCATAAAAACATTGGTCTTCTGATGTCCTTTATCATCAAGCGTAGTCTAATTTTTAATACAGAGCATTAAATTATACAGAGTGCATGCTCTAACACATGCTGATACTGTTTTTCTATATGATAATAACCATTATATGTATTTTATGAATATTCCACTAATTTTCTTTATAGTATAATTCACACTTTTAAGTGATTATGGCTGCTGAGATGTCAAAGTAAACATCATCAGACTGTGGAATAAACTAATATTATGAAGTTTAATTAAATATTTTGACTTCTTTTAAAAATTCTACAACAATATATTTTAAGAAGAAAACCATGCTTCATCAAGCCATCCATACATCCATTTGTATTAGCATAAAAGGATGTAGTAACATATTCCTTATAATATAAAAGGCCATTAACTACAACCAGTTATCTTCAACAGATGATAAACACCTGCCAAGAGAGTAGTTTACCTTAATTTTGGAACAAAAATATTTGTGCAACTAATTCTTTTTTCCCATGTTCAAAGAGTAATCGCAATACTATTTTACCTCATCATTAACAAAACTCTGGTCTATGTTAAAGAAGCAATATTATTTTATAATTCAGTCTATCAAGAAAATACTGTAGTTTTCTTGTTTTAGAAAAACATGATTAAGTGTTACAAGTGCTAATTTTATGATTTCATCGTCATCTGTTCAATAAACTGATGGTTTATTTCAATAAAACACCCATACTTATGATTCAGTACAAAAATGTTGCAATACATTGTTTCACCCATGGTTCGGTCCATTGTTGATTAAAGTTTTACGTACTTGAAAAGAAAAAACAAAACTCGGAAGATTGATTTTTATAATACAGATCTTAAACAGACATCACGAAAACACCACAAAAATAAATTCTAAGAGAATCGCCATCTTCACCATAGGGGATGTTGCATTTGGTGGTTGGAAATGATATGAACAAAACTGAACTGATAATTTAACCTGAACCTCTCGCATGGCAGAAATTATTGAAAGCAACTATTTCAGATTAATTAAAATAAGTATCATCAATCGCAGTTTCAACAATTATCAGTGGTGCACATTTTTTAGATTACTACACAATACTGTACTTATACAACAGCAATATTAATTTCTATAGCACATTTTCATACAAAACCTGTAGCTCAAAGTGCTTTACAAAAAAAAAAATATTTTTTTGGTATTATCTTCTTACTAATTGATCAGTCAAGTAAATAGTATAATCCATTGTCCAAAGACTTGCTGGAAGATTGATTGTTGAGTGTGAATTGATCAGTCAGTGTGTGATTAATTGGTCAGTAATGTGTGTGTGCGTGCATGTGTGAGTAAGCGTGTATTGCTGTGTTTCTAGGACCTCTATGGTGGGCTTTAGCTCTACTCAGGTAATTGCTTTGCATCCATCACTCCTGGAATAAATTCTAGCAGCCTTCCAAAATTGGATTACTACATTGGTAAATGCATAGCTGAGTAAAACACATGTTGGGAGTTGGAATTAAAAAGAAAACAACAATCACTAAGTAATGCATACATTTAAGTATATACATAAACACTGATATAAGAGAAAATTTTATTCTTGCTTTAAGTTCTTTATAGCATTGCAAATCAATTATTAGAGAGTATATACTGTATAAATAAAATGAATTATCATCTTAGGTATCCTTCAAAATACTTTAATAACCTTACATAGAAATTGCATAAACTTTTGACCAGTCATTTACAGTACATTAATATTTTTGATATAATTTTGATACCTTATTTTAATCCACTATGTTTCAGGTGGTTCCTTTAGCCAGCTTAATTGTAAAAGAAAGCCTGACAGAAGATGATGTGCTAACGTGTCAAAAGACTGTTTATAATTTAGTTGACATGGAAAGAAAAAATGACCCCCTTCCAATCTCCACAGTGGGCACAAGAGGAAAAGGTCCCAAAAGGTAAAACACATAACGTGTTAAAAGGTTTTGTTTACTGACTTATTGTCACAGAGTCTAAAATTTCTAACAGTATAATAACTTAGATTTTGTTCTGGTTTGTTTTGTTGTGTTAATTTTCAATATATTAAATTTACTATCAGGTAAAGTATACTTATTTATTTTCTGTATTACATTTTTAGTATTAGTAAATTCTGTATCATGTAAAAAATAGCAAGAATTTAATTATGGTCAAGGGTGATTATAGGAAGATTTAATTGTTTTATATTACAGTTTCTGTAGGCTTTGCTCATTTTTATTGTGTTTCATTATAGCTGGTTTAAGCTTCACACCACATATTTTTAGAGAGAAACTGTGGATCACAAGTATTAGGTGTTATGAAATATACAAATATTCAACCCAGTTGTGAAATGGGTCATTATTTGAAATGAAATTAGTTATCATTTTTAAATTAGTTTTGTTTTTGTAGCCTATTATATGCCTTTAAACAGTTTTAGTACTGTTTTAAAATTAAATTATTTTTCACGCGCTCCCTTCCAACAACCTTTAAACTTTTTTAATTTTTTGTGTCATTAACTTTTCATTCCAGTAGGTGGTTGCTAATATGAACATTTCTGTCATATGCTACAAACTTTGTGCTCACACTTTTACATTAACAAAGTATAAGACAAAAAATAATTACTAAACACATCTCTCTTAAGCCAAAGAAGAGGTAGTTAGGAAAATCGGTTCTATTCAAAGGAGTGACATGTCATATGAGTGACATAATGAAGGAGTGAAACCTCAGATATAAATTTCAAAGGAGTGACAACCATCCAACCAACCATCCAAGTGGTAGGTGAGGCAACAACGATTTTTCTGGCGAGTGTACTTTCAGTTGTGTGTGGTATGGGAGGCGACAGCGATTTTTTTGGCGAGCATACTTTCAGTTGTGTGTGGTATGGGAGGCGACAACGATTTTTTTTGGCGAACGTACTTTCAGTTGTGCGTGGTAGGTGAGGAAACAACGATTTTTTTGGCAAGCGTACTTTCAGTTGTGTGTGGTAGGTGACTCATTATGTCACTCCAATAAAATTTAACTCCTTTAATGTGTTATTTATGTCACTCCTTTGTTATGTCACTCCTATGAAGTGTCACTCCTTCGATACAGACCCAGGAAAATGGATTTAAGGTAGGATACAATGTCAGATAGAAGTAAACCTTTGGTGAAATCATCAGGCTGTACAAAAATTTTACAAATCAGTCATAACTTGCATGCACTTTTAAAGTTTGTGATGTCTCTGTTATATGCTATTAGGTATAGGGCTGTCAAATTAGCCAAAAAATGGTTGAATATTACAATTAAAAATAAGTAAATATTCTAATATATTCATACTTAGGTTAATGATTCTGGACTTTATACATGTACGTGTGTACATGCTATTTATATAATTTCTTATTATTCTAACGGTTGCACAACAAGAAGAAAAAAAAAAAGAAATCCTTGGAGTATGAGGACAGCTGGTATTTAAATACATGTCACAATACATTTGAGGCACAGGGACACCAACTGAGTTCTACTAGACTCACGCATCACTGTCATAAGCACTTTGTGATTTGCAGAGGCCCTGCAAGTGAAAAAAGTAAAAAAATATTAATAAGAATGTAGCAGAACACAGTGCGAGCACATGCTATGAATTTTGTATCCTTTCTATGACTGCTTTTTATAGCCCGATGTCCTGACGAAGATTGTGAGGAATACAGGTCATTTTGTAAGTCAGAGTCTGCACAATCTATCTACTTTTTTCTCCTTTACAGTTGTAGGCTAGCAATATTTTAATACAAGTGGCCTCATTATATTTAATTACACCTCATTGTTTTAGTAAGTACAGTATTTTCTGAAGTTGATTGGATTGATTCCATCATTAAGATTTTGGCTAGGTTTTATAGTTCGATGTCCTTCCTGACACCAACCCTCTCTGTTTATCCGTTTTTGGGATTAGATCCAAGTTGGGCTGGTTTGCTCCTCTGGTGGCTAGATTTTAATGTCTTAAATGAGCATGACAGAAGCAAGAATAGATGGAAGAGGTACTTTGAAAATTTGATGAAAGAAGAAAATCTAAGGCTAGTATTTGGGAATGGAGTACGGTAGAAAATACCAGAAGATTGGACTAACAGTGTGGGTGTAACCATTTTATAAGGAGAATGGTGATTATCAGGACTGTAGAAACTATAAAGGGATAAAGCTGATGTCACACACAATGAAGATGTGGGAAAGGGCTTTAGAGAGGATGCTTAGGGAAGAGACCAACATAGAGGAAGAGGAAAAACTGATGCAGTCTTTGCATTTTGACAGATAATAGAGAAACATTGAGAAAAACAGAAAGGATTACATGTGATGTTTATTGATTTGGATAAGGCTTATGATAGATAGAAAAAGGGGTACTAGAGAAGTATGTGAGGATTGTCCAGGACTCTGGTTCAAAGCAGTGTTTGGATAACAGACAAGATCCCAATTAGAGTAGGTCTGCACCAGGGATGATCTTTAAGTCCTTACCTCTTAAATCTGGTTATGAATGTGTTGAGTCAAGGGATAAAAGACCAGTCTCCCTGAGTCATGCTTTTTGCTGATGACATTGTGTTGTGTAGCACCAGAAAAAAGGAAGTGGAAAGGAAGTTGGAAGAATGGAGAGGGACTTTGGAAGATAGAGACTTAAAGTAAATAGACCAGCAATGATTCATGGTACAGGAAAGTAGGTTTTAAGTGGTATGGACATGGGATGAGGAGATACAATGAATATGTGGGAAAAAGAGTGATGGGAATGGAGGTACAGAGGAAGAGAAAGCACAAGAGACCAAAGCAGAGGTAGATGGATTAACTAAAAAAAGATCTGAAGGTAAAGGGCTTGACTAGCGAAGAGGTGCAGAACCAAGCTGTTTGGAGAATAATCAAGCACTTTGACCCCACATAGAAGTGAGAAAAGGTGAAGAGGAAGAAGAATATTATTTTAGGAATTGTGTGTCAGACTGGCTGCCATATAAAATGGAGAGTAATTGTAGAACACAGTCAGAAGTTTCAAGCATTGAAAAAAAGGAAATTCAGAACTATAAGTTATTTTCCATTTGCTTTATTGAAAAGGTCTTGGCATTATACAACAGTCAGGGATCTCAGGTTTAAGAGTAATGGGACAGACCTAGAAGAAATATTATACTTTCAAGTCACCAGAAAAGTGTTTAGAATAACAGCTCAAAGTACAGTTGTGGGATGGGAAAAAATACAAATACATATTTAAAGGGGTCTGGCTGTAAGATTTCCTAATAAAGATATCAAGCTAACCATTCAAAATAATTAAATGGCTGATAATGGAAGTAAAGTGCAAAAACAGATCTCTAAAACAATGTAGCCTTACACAGTGCATCCAGCATAACTCAATGCCAGAATTAGTGCGGGTAAACAACTGCAATTTTACAATCGAATGTCAGCTTTTGCTTTCTTTATTAAAGAAATTTAAATTATATTTGAATAGCAATGTTCCATCTGACAGACCTAATTTGGTAGGGGATTTGTAAAAGCAATGTTAATATTTGTAATGCGCCATGTATTGAAATGACAAATTTAATGCATTTTATTACTGAAAACGTTTGAGATATGCCATCTTTTGGAATGATAGAGACATAGCAGCTGGATGGACACACAGACAAACACACCGACACTTGTCCTTTTGTTAAGGTGGATGATGGTATACCGTCAATGTGTATGTAGTTGTGCATATTCTGAAAAACAACTTGACTGTTTGACTAGCCATGGTACATCTTAAAGAAATCGTATTGTGCAGTAAAAGCAATATGAAGTTTATAAGATTTAAAATTTTCCCACAAGTTCTAGAAATTATCAGCTATTTAATGTTGAATTCTATTGCTTTTTAAAAATGGTATGTTAAGCAAGCACTTGTCATACTTGTTTTTTTACTTTGCTCCTGATGCCCATAAAATTATATAGGAGGAAGTTTTTTTTAGCTTAAATAGATAGTTGTTATAGTTTACAGACTGTTCACTTCATGAAGATGTCAGCATGAATTCCTTAACTCAATAGTTCTATGTGAAATGTTATTTATTTCCTAGAGATGAACAATACAGGATTATGTGGAATGAATTGGAAACTCTGGTCAAGGCACACAATAAGACCTCAGAAAGACACCAACATGTCTTGGAGTGCATCCAGGCCTGTCGGAGCAAACCTCCTGAAGAAGAAGAGCGCAAAAAGAGAGGCAGAAAGAGAGAGGAGAAAGAAGACAAAACTGAAAAGAATGGCAAGGATGCTGAACCAGAGAAAACTTGGCAAGAGTCCGAAAGGTAAGGTAAAATGTAAATAAGGCTTGGTTTTAAGTGATTATTATTATTATTATAGCGTTATTGGATGGATTAGGAGTTGTATTATGTGGAGAAGTTGAAAATGAAGGGTAAGATGTCAAGAGATATTAGAGAGTAATTTTTATCAGTGTATAATATTTTTGAATTGTTCAAACTAATTCTTAAATAGTTAAAACACCATACTTAAAATATAGTATTTACCTTTAGATTAAAAGGAATTTTAGATCGAGAGAAAGAAGAATTGGCTGAAGCTGAAATCATAAAAGATTCTCCAGACTCTCCAGAGCCTTTAAATAAAAAGCCCAGGTTAGAAATGGAGGAAATACACCCTGTGGACAAAGCAAAGGGTAAGTGGGATATTTTGCATCATATTTTTCACTGCTTCCTCTTGAAACCTTTTGGTGTCATTTCAGGTAGTGTCCAAAAATAATATGCCTCTGTTTTCTAATGTACTCCTTGCTTGCAATGTCTGCTTTATGTGTCCTCATAAAGTGGAGAAAAGCTGTATCACGAAGACCTTTTTTCAGTCCATCTTATTATTTTATTTTTACATAAATAACAATAAAAACAATATTTTTTGTGATTGTGCATAATGGTTTATGTTTACTCTGTGATTTCGGTTTTTAGACAATGGGCCCCCACCACAAAATTTCAGGGCTTCAGTTCAGAATCACTTTATTAACGAGTGTTTAGGCAGAGCGCAAAGATCAAACTCACTTATTGACTTGTGGCAATTTACTTTGTGCCTTTCTGTTTTGCATATTATCAGATTTGTTTCTCATTTTGAGATATTTGGAAAACTCTTTAAAGTATCACCTGAAATCATGTGAAACCATTGCATGAAAGAATTAAATTCCGCTTTAGTCTTTTTAGTAGTCTTTCAATCCAGTATCTTTAATTTTAGAAGGAGACAGTAGTATAACAACATATAATAATGACCAGGTGGATATCTCTAAAACAGAGTGCTATTTAAAATGCATTGTTATTACTATAGGTGAAGAAACGCACCAAGGTGATGTACAGACAAATGGCTTCCAGTCTCTAAAACAGAACAAAAAAATATTGAGCGATATGAAATTAACTTGTTACAAGGAATGAGTTCAATAAGCAGTGGCTTTGAATGGAAGATGTCTGTGGTCCCATGCACTATCCATTTACACTTAGTTACACCAAGACTTCAGGTGTAGAGTAAAGTTAAAAAAGAGAACTTCATATTACCTGGGATTATATCTTTTGTTACTGATTTGAATTCCTGTTATATGAGATAAGACAGATGCAAAGGCAGCCAAAAATTGGGTCTTATTAGTTTTTTTGCATTGTTATTACCATATTACTGTATTTCCATTTCAGGAAAATACATATATCACATATTGGCACAGTGTCACATTGTGCAGCACCTCTTCCTCATTGATTCTGCAATCCTAGTTTTTGATCCCACACCCCAATGTTGTTCATGTAGACCTTGCATGGTCTCCCCACATCTGCATGAGAGTTCCTCCCACATCCCCAAAGATATGCAGGTTAGGTTAATAAGTAATTCCAGATTACCCCTGTGTGAATGTGAATGTGAATGTGAGTGTGACTGTGTGTGTGAGCAAGTAAGTAGGCACGGTGGTGGACTGGTACCATGTCTGGGACTGTTTCCTACCTTGTTCGCAGTGGTGAGATAGAATCCATCCGTTGATGACCCTAGATTGAATTAAGCGAGTTTGAGAATGTTATATCATGTATGTTGTGCTATTATATAATTTACAGACTTTTATTTAAGCACTTTGAGCTACATTATTTGTATGAAAATGTGCTATATAAATAATTGTTGTTGTTGTTTTTTAATTATGTAATTTATCTTTGGCTAAAATTGTTACGCTTTTAGGCCCAGTATCATTATTGACATTATGGACCAACAGGATAAATGCTGCTAATTCAAAAAAACACCAAGAATTTGTTGGACGCATGAATTCTGTAAACGACAAGGCTGAATTATACCAACATCTTAAAGAAGAAAATGGGTTAGTATTTGCAATACATTTACAATAGATGTAAGCATTATTTTTTATTTCATATCATATTATATTTGGAAAGCCTATTTTTTCTGCTATTACATTCAATTAGTGTTTAGGTTAAAAACAACAACTTTATATATCTCTCTGCTCTTGTCACTATGTTTGATGTTTGTGAATGGGTGTTGTCATTTTTGATTGCTTAAAATTGTTCTTGGTTTGGTGGGATGGTCACTTTCCGTAAAATCAATCTCTGAGGACTTCTCACAGTCCTCATCTATAGCGATCTGGCGCTTCCTTTCTAATCTTTATTAAATGTATCATTAGCTATTGCAGTTCTGCTTATAAAGTAATCTTAGAGCCTCCCAATTATCTTAGACTAGTGAATCTAAAGGAAGTAGTCAGCTTCATATGTTTGCCTTCTCTCCATGTATGATGATGTTTAGGTGATCTTCTCATTTCTATACACACTATCGAGGATCAACAGACTTTTTTCCACACAATTTACCAGCATAGTTTGGTTAGCCTTAGGCTTTACTTGCTATGGTGACTCACACCCTAGTCTTAGTCCTGATCTGACATTTATAATTGTCATTTCTAAGTTTTTCAGAAATAGTTGAGTACTATTATTGAATAAGATTATATCACTCTGTCAGCAATGATTACTTTTGTTTCTCTTATGTTCTGTCTTAACCAGGGCTAAACTACCTTCTCACAAGACCACAAATTCATTCTTTACAGCGTTTCTTTTAGCTTTTATCAATTTTTTGTTTTAGTTTTAAAAGCTTTCCTGTATCCCTTGACACACATTCATGATTTAGTTAAGCCCCCACCCAACCCTTTTGCTATTGATAAACAGTAAAAAAAAAAAACTGAAAGTCAAAGTGATAACACAGTTTATCAGATTAACAACACAGCTCATTGTTAAACCTTTTTTTTTTTCTCAAACAAAGTCATTATTATAATTTAATTGTTTAACCTATTCTGTAATATTTACTGAGCCTAGATGGCAATTTCTTAAAAAATGTACACCCTGTCCTCTTTTCCAGCTTTTTAAGCTGCACCTTGGACATTAAGTTTACTCATCAATTTTTTGAACCTTCCTGTTCCAGGTTAGAGACATTGCCATTGATACACCCACAAGTACTGTAACTGAGACAGTTGTTCTAATGAATGTCTTTGTATAGTCATACCAACATATTTAAAACTGTCCAGTTTAAGCACCTTCATGAATCATTGATGTCTTTCTTTCATCTCATGTATATTAGATCCCAGAATACTACTTTGTTTTTATTGTTAATGTACATTTTTTTGTTAAAAGAAATTCAGGGTCAAATATTCCTCCTGTACAGGTAGTTCAAATCTAGCAAATATTTTTTCTATTATGGACATATCAAAAATGTAAACACCTACTCATAGGTGGGTTTTTCTTTATTTCTATAAATTCTCTATATTTTAGACTAGACCGTGTCACATTACACAACTTTTCCAATGATTTTCAGTTTTAGTCTTTATTTGTATAATCTTACCAAGTCGGAGGCAGTCAACAGTGTGCTCCCTTGAAACCAGTCACGTACATGCCCAGGGAATCCCCTCAACTAGTCCACGATTATTTGATTTTGTCTTTAGTTGTAGTATTGTGCATGAGCTGACAACTAGTGAATGTTCACCCGGAAGTACCATACATATAATGCACTGATAAGGAATAAGTCACAGGTAAAAGAGGAGCTCATTTATCTGATGTGTTATGTTTTTATGTACCACAACATAACAAAAAATGACAAAAAGAACAGAGATTGTGGCTAAACCTTCCACACCTGTTACTCCTTTATACAATGCAGGATCCATCAGGCAACACGTTCTTGGCTGTTAGAAAAAGGGACAAGCATGACTGTGCTGGAAGTTCAGGACGTAATCGCTAAACTTGATATGTCCAGTGACTTTCGGTCATGTAAATTGTCATTGTCTGGCGATGTAAGTTGGCAAATCTGATATAACCTTGGACTAGAAGTCACGTAATGTGACAATCAGCTTAACTTATCCTAAACCATCTGTTGTTTAGTTTAGGTGACCAGTCATCTGCTGCCACACTATGCCAAATAACTCTGACATAGTCTGAAAATGTGTTTTTGGGTCATTGTCCTGTTGTAAAATAAATGTTGACTCAACTAAGCACAAACCAACTGGGATATAGCTACTGAATGCTGTGGAAGACATACTTGTGAAGTTTACCATCAATTCTAAATAAATCACTGACAGTGTCACCAGCAAAGCAACCCCACACTATCACTCATCCTCCTTGTTATTTACAGTTGGTAACGTAGTTGCACACATCATACATTCACTTTGTCAGCATCTCAAAAAGACATGGGGGTTGGAACCAGAAACCTGAAACTGGGATTTATCAGGTCAAAAGACAGATTTTAACTGGTCTGATATCAATCACCTGTGTTTCTAGGCCCAAGCAAGTCTTTTCTTATTTGTCTCCTTCAGTAATGGTTCATTTGCATAATTTCTATCATGAAGACCTGATCCATACAGTGTCCTCCGAGCAGTTGATGTTTCTGTTGATGTTTTCTTCTGAAAATGAAAAATTTGATTAGCCTTTCCTGTGGCTGTTCTTCTCAGAGCTAATTTCTTTACAGTACTTAATAGATACTGAGCTTGAAAAATCTTCATTCTTCAAATTTTCATGGTTTGTTGACCTTTATTTCTTAAACTAATGATTGACTATTGATTCATTTTGGTAAACAGAGGGTTTCTAGCAATATTGTGAACTACTATAACTACAAAAAAAATGACTCCAACCAAATAGGACATTTTACATTATCCTGTCACAGTTGACTGAAATACATTAACAAGTTAAGAAATTCTAAATAATGAAATCATCTAAGAATGGCAGCACTCATGGATGCAGTGACTATTTTGTGTCCAAGCCAAACAGCGCTAAATGTTGTCTCTCGGACAAATACTTTTTCAGAACTGTCACATATTGATATCAGTTGAACAAATAATCAGTCTTACAGCCATGAATGTATATTGAAAATCGGAAAACAATGTAAATACAACATAGACCTGGCACTACAGAAAATGCTGAGCTGTACTAGCTTGCTGAGCAGACCAGAGTAAATCAACGATGCAAGCATTGTGTGAGGAAGCTGAAGCTCAAAATCGATGGTGTGTCCGTCTGGTTCTCCATTGTTTACTCCCTGGATAACAAGCTGGAGTGGATCAACTATGACACATGAGATGCAGGACTGCTGCATCTCCATATTTAAAGAGATATCCTGGAACATCCTGGACTACCCGTCATGCTAGACAGGCTGGCTGCTTTCTGCTTGTATAACAGCATGTATGCTTTCCGACAAGAGAAGACATCACATTGAACCTTGTACACACAAATATGTGTGAAGCATACAGAGCTGCACTGTGCCCCCATGTTGGCTACTCAGATCAAATCTCTATCTTACTTCTCCCTGCATACAGAAGTTAGGTTAACTGCACAAAGCCTTTGTAGAAGCAGATCAGAATGTGGCCAGATTAAGCTGCCCCAGCTCTCAGGATTGTTTTGAAAATACAAACTGATGCATTTTCAAGGAGGGTGCCATCTATTTTGATAAAAGCAATCTGGAGGAGTATGCATCATCTGTCACAGGATACATCAGTAAGTGTATAGGTGAAGTGATTGCCCTGTCTTGTGACATCACACAGAAAATCCATGGCCACTTCCAAGACTCCAGAAATGCAAGGCACCTGTGACAAGGCATTCAGGACATAACCGAATACAGGCCCATACCACATGTCTGCACCAGCGATGTCTCTGTCTCAAATGCGCTGAAGCAATTCTATGCACTTTAAAAGAATGAGTCTCAACACACTGGAAAGGTTTGGGGCAGCCACCCGTATATTGTCCCTGGCTGCAAAAAGGGTTGTAAGAAAGGCACTGATGTGCATGGGTTGAGTTCCGGATTGAACTGATGTGTAATGGAAAAGATGGCGGGTTTATAAGCCGAAACCAGAAGTGATGTCATTTAGGGCCTGAACCGGAAGTGACGTCTTTCTAGGCGCCAGGACTGGAAGTGATTTCATTGATGTTGAAACAGGCAGGTTTCCTGTATTTGGCCTGAAGAGATAACGGAGGTAGGTTTAGTGCACCCCGCCACCCCTTGGCCTGGCGGGTAATTACCTTTACTTTGTCCACTCGGCTCCCTTCTAATCGCACATGTGTGGCAGCACAGTTAGATGCTCTGTATCCGCGAGGAAGAGTATCTTGAGTCCTGATGAAGAAGTACTGAGACTCTATGCAACCAATGGGAAGCAAACTTTGCCAAGGGTAAATCCACATAAAGCAGCAGAAACATCCCTGGACAAGTATTTAGAGACTAAGCACACAAGCTGGCGAAGGTTAGCGGGGATGACCATCCTGGTGGCTGTGGGGACCACGGATACAGAGCTTTGAAGCTCAGCCCTGTAGGGTCCCGTGGTCACCGCCAGGGGCGCCCCGATGCCTACAGAGCCCTGGACCTCAGCACTTCTGCCACATGCAGAAGTGCTGGGGGGGGGGGGGAGAGGATCTGGGACACCCGGAGTGCCTCCGGGTGCAGAGCCGGTACTTCCACCACACTGGGGAGTGCTAGTGGAAGATTGTCGGGATGCACCTGGAGCACATCTGGGTGATTATAAAAGGGGCCGCCTCCCTCCGTTCGATGGCTCGAGTCGGGTGGAAGAGGACGGAGCTCGGAGGAGAGGAGTGGAGGCGGCAAAGAAAGGCACTGTGTAAGGGCCTGGACTTGTGGGTGATTGGTGCTGCGTCACTGGGTTTATGCATGTTCATCAGTGTAAATATCCTGTAAATAAATGTGTGGTGGTGCATATAACGATGTCTGCCTGTCTGTGTCCAGGCTGCTTACCACATATATATATTAGTTATAGTTGTCTACATACTCTACTGAGAGTACTCTAAGAGCAATGAGTCTGATTAGATTAGGTATAAAGTAAGAGTCAGTGTGCTTGAGGTGCAGAGGTTCTTATGCTGTAGAAAATGACAATAATTAGTGTTTTTTCATTTATTTTATAAGTAAAGGTGCTGAGAACAAATTTTAAAACGTATAACTGTCTGTGTGCACACACGTGTGTTTGTGAGATAATCCTGCCTTTTATTGCTGGATGTACACAGTAGTTACATTAAATATATGGTAATTAGTGCATAGAAACCTAAGGACAAAGCTTAGGATATTTTTTTTTTTTTTTTTTTCCAAGAAAGAAAGCTGTGTGTGTATGTTTTTTAAGACTGACTAACTGAGTTTCCTGCTTTATTAACTGGATAATTGAAGGTGAAGGATTTTTTTGAAATGCCCTTAAAATTAAAGGAAGTCGTGATTTATCTGATCTTTCTCAGTAATTACAGTTTTTCTGTTTTAATCTCTCCATGCCTTTAAATCCAACAAGATACATTACCAGTGGCCATGTTAAGCTCTTTCATACCAATGTGCAATTTATATTTTTTGTATTATGTGTAGGGTGGATGCAGTTGAAAATGGAAAATCCAGCCGATAATGAAGATTAACTGATGAGCCCATCATGTTTTACTTGAAGCAGTCCAGGCAAATTCATACAGTAGTCAGGTTAATATGATTCAGTGTATAGTGTTTTACTTTTTATAATGTTTATAGCTAAAAAAAGTTACATTTTGTTTAAAGAATACTTTTTAAGAAAATTTGTTTTATAAAAAAAAAAACTGTGAAAAATAAATAAAATGAATATTCATCTCATTGTCTTCTGGGGCTTGTTTAATTTTTTTCATGCAGGGAATATATAAAATAAAGCAGATGTTCATTTAAGAGAAAGTGTTAATCAATTTTTAGCAATCTCAGACACTTAGGCTGACAGTGGGTTTTTTGGTATACTATAAACATCGAATCCCAGTGGCTATTTTTCTAATATAATTTGATACCTTATTTTTTTTATCTATGTTTGTGACCTTAATATTATTGTAAATGCTTGTATATTACTGTTTCTTTGTTAATTGTTTTTGTTATTTGAATCTACACTGCAGTGGGCTAAACATTGACAGGGCTGTTGCATAATTTCTTATTAATGGAAAATGTTGTTGTAGTTAGTGGATAGCTGTTGGCATTGAAAGGATTTGTTTGATTCATTACCATTTGATCAGGAAACTAATTATATGAAGTTTTTCTTCTTGTTCTTTCTAATTTTCTGCTGAAGTTGTCCATAACGTCTTCAACATTATCTAGATGAATTGTACGTAACAAGCCTGCTTCTCTGCTTAGTTACACATTTATTGCAGGTTATATTTATGTCATAGTTTCATAGTGTAAAGTCCAGTTAATAGAAAGTTAATAGAACTTCATTATTATGAAATCATAAGAGTAATAACGAACTTGTGCTTAAAGGATAAGTTCACTATTTTTCAAGTTGAAGTTTTTAATTCACAAATATGGCATATATGCATGTGCCACACAAAACTGCATTCTAAAGTTAAGAACTTTCTATAAATTAAAAAAAAATATCTTGCCTGAACTGGTTTTCTTTGATGAATCTATTGTCAGTGCTTTGAAGCCAGTATAATACATTTAAGCAGCACTAGCACTTAGTCTCAAAATTCACTTTTGTTCACTGCAGATTGTAAGTTATCTCTCTGACTGAATGTTTACCTTCGACAATTCAAAGGTGAGTTGTTGGTCAGTTCTTATTAATGAAGTTGGCCTTGTTTGACTATGTAATACTGTTTATGTGTCCTGTGAGACATTAAAAATTAATCCAGGTCAGGGTCTTGTGTCTGTTGCCACTAAGACAGGATTTGGTTCCACATCACCCTAAATTGGATGGATGGCTTAAAGCTTCAAAAAGTAATGCATGATTTTCATATTTCTATTTTTCCCTTGTCTACTTATTATTGTTAGCGTGAATGGATAAAGAATATATGGTACTTAGTGGAGCCGTAGATAATTAGACTCGGGTAAGTATCAGTATTTTTAATACATGTCTTTACAAAATTAGGAATCCTACAATATTTTGGGGCTGCACAGTAGTGTGAAGTGGTTAGTGCTACTCCCTCATAGACTATGGGCTGAATTTCCATTCATGGACTGTCCTTGTATTTTTACCCCGAGACTATGTGGGGTTTTTTTTCTGCCTCTCTGAATTTCTCCCAATTCTAGAAATAATTTGGTTAGGTTGACTCTTAAGTGACCTTATGAGATTAAATATATTTACAGTATGTGAGTGAATGTACTCTTAAGAGTTAGTTGCCGTGTAGCACCCAATGCTGCTAAGACACAAGTCTTATTCCCAGACTATGGTATTGGCTTAAAAGAATCAAGAATATGAAGGAGTGGAGAGAGAAGACATTGGAGTCCATAGGTAAATAGTGCAAATTTAAGAAGTAATTAAAAATGCCTTCAGTTTTTGGTTACAAGAACTGTGATCCTGCAATTAGTACTAGATAAGCAGATATACTCAAAGCAAGAGCACATCAAATTTAGAGTAAAGTAGGATTCAATAAAGTTACAAGAAACCAACAAGAATTATTAAATTGCAATACAAGACTCAATATACCAATCAAGAGAAGTTAATTCAACAGCTGAGAACAGAGTATAGGGGATCTTCTTTAGTGTGTCTGGAGAGAACAGGAGCAATACTGAGGTTTTGTGGTGGAGCATCTACAAGATGGGGCTGGAAATGGTGGGGATCAGTGCCTACCAGTGGCCTGTACGTAATAATTTTAACTGCAGTGAGAAGCCAGAGGAAATGTTATGGAATAGTCTGAGGTTAGATATGGACAAATTACAGCAGGCAGCCAGCAGCACTGTAGGAGAGAGTAATAGCTGCAGAAATCCCAAGTTTCAGTTGTCCCGCTTAGCAAGAACAAAATCCAGAACAGGACTTTAAGCAGATTACTTATTGATATGAAGGAGAGCTGTAAAGGCAGAATTGGTTAGACTGAGAACGTGGCAAATGTAGAAAAAATAAACCAGGGTGAGAATGAGAGAATGTCAGTCCAAGACTTTAAAGCGACAGTGCGTTATCTGCCTTTTTTGTATAAACATTTCTAAGAGCACAAGATGATAGGAAAAGCAAGGAAAATGTGATTTAAAAGAATAAAATATGTTTGAATATTTCCATTATTTATATTGAATATGAAAGCCATATATCTGTAGTAGTGGCTTAGAAGAAATAGTCAGTGACTTCTACAAGGGTATACTGATTGATAAAGAGGGTTTGGTAGTAGGCTGCTTTTGATTTTGTTCAGACGAATAAAACACGAGATCCAAGATTCTGTTGTCGAGCAGGCACCATTCGATTAGAAGGTGCACAGACACACCCACCCTCACTACTATGTGGCCAGTTCAGAAATGCCAATTAACACACACCTTCAGGATGTGAAAGGAAGTTCCACACAGACAGCGGGCTAAACCAGCATTTAAACCCAGTACTGGGGGGCTGTGAAGCAGCTTGGGTAACATCTGTGTTATGATCCTGCCTTAGCCAAAGCAATTAGATAGCCTTTATTTTTATTCTCCTTTATGTTTTTTTTTATCTATGATAAACTGCCATTTGTTTATTAAAAGAGAATACGAGATGAGAGAATGGGTTATTGCAGTACAAGTACATATAATTGTTTTTTAACAGGCACCTTACTTTGTTTTTGCAGAGTGACTGTCTTTGAGCTTAAATGTAATGTGGCCAGCAGAGGGTACTCCTGAGTCAAGCTTGGTGCTCATTGTCATGGGGAAAACTGATTCTAGACTTCTCTTGCCCTCTTTAGTCTGTTTGACTTCTTGTGGCCCCGTTTTTGTTGTAATTTATATTTAAATTTAATCCTATATTAAGTTTGGTAGCAGTTAAATTTCATTTTACTGCTGTCAGTCTACAGAAGGCATTTTCCATAATTTCTATCCAACTACTGGATTAAGCCTGGTTTATCTCATACTGGATGATGGAGAGCTGGAGACTGCAGTGGTAAAGTCATGCGCGAGGCAGAAGCTGTCCATGTTCATGGTAGGGCACTCTCACATAAAATGAGACAATTTAAAGTTGACAGCTCCGTCTTTGTAAGTACATTTATAGGTAGCAGGCTTGGAATTCGACCAGGTTCCTGAGCTCTTCTAATCACTGTGCCACGATGCCACCTTATATAGGTTGTCATCACAAAGGGACTTGCATTGGGACCCACTCTTTCTGTTTTACATCTCTGAGATTATGGTGCTGACAAAACCACACTCTCCATTAGTGACTAGAGAATTGAACACTGCTGCCAGTGTGAGGTTAAACTAATTCCATGTTTGTTTTTGGCTCCTTACAGTGTATTTATTTTTTAAAGATAATGTCATCCTGAAGGTTAAGGTGTGTTTACTGCATATCTAGTCCATTTATTTCTGATTTAGAAGTATTGCCAAAATTCAGTTTTTTTTCTTTTAAATATGTGGGTTTTGACTTATTTTGGGCTGGAGAATGGGTTTGGGTGTTTGGTAAGCAATAATGTTCTTTTAAAATGAACTGGTATCCCAATGTCCCTTTCACACATTGACCCACAAACTCCCTTCAGAAATTGCAGAGAAGATCAACTCTGTGATAAAAGGGATCACAATATCAAAAGCTGTATTTGAAGTATACAGAGTGAAAAAATGTTAAGAACCACTGGTTTATTATTTAAATATGGCTAGTGCCTCAAACTCATAGCTCCATGGTTGCTATTTATGTAGAGTTTGCAGTTCTCACTTGGTGTTTTCTCCGTGTCCTTTAATTTTCCTACTGTATCCCACAGACATCCAGATTAACTTGTGTGGTAGGTAACTCTTTGGTGTTCCATCAAGAAATAGCTCCTGCCTTATGGTGGATTCTATAAGAGTAGACCCTGGCTCACAAAGACTCTGACATAGAAATGTTTGTTTCTTAACTTCACAGAGGACTGCTGCACGCTGTGTTCATGTAGTTCTATATTTCATCCACTACATTTTCATTACATTTTATTTCATAACATGACGTACATTGACACAAAAAAAATTGACAGACATTTGGATTTAAATTGTTAATCAAGGCCTTGAGAGAGAATTTCAAGAACCTAAATGTCAAGGAGCAGGAATAGTTTCTGACACAAAGCCAAAAAAACTACACAATGGCTTTGGTTCATTATACTCTGTCATTTTAGAATAGAGTTTTGTAGCCGGGATAGCAGGCTGTACCAGAGACAGGAAATTATGCCCGTAGAAACAAAATGTACAGTTTTTTAAATGCATGAAAATGATGAATACAGTATCACCTACTATGCAGGAATGTCTTAAAAAGGAAAAATAAATATTGCTATATGAAAGTCAGTTGTATCCAATTTGATTTGGTGAAGCTTGTAACATTAAAACATCAATACAAGTACACTGCCTAAGGACAGTAGCAGTCATCATCTGCCAACATTCCATAAAGAACCAATTTAACAAAAAACAACAGACCTATCGATAATATTTGTGTAGAGGATTCTTAAAGGAATACTCTAGTCAGAAGTTAAAATTTTTTGTTACCTTATGTAGTAATCTCACATTTTTATGGAGATAAAAAACTTTGTCATAGAATGGGCACCTACAATGCCCTCCATGATGTTTGGAACATTGACACATTTTTCAATGATTTACCCCTCTGCTCCACAGTTAAAAATTACAAATTTAATAATTCAGATGTAATTAAAGTGCACATTGCAGACTTTTATTTAAGGGGATTGGTATACATTTTGGTCACAGCAGGTAGAAATGACACTTTTTATACACGGCCCCCTCATTTCGTGGCACCATAATGTTTGGGACATAGCAATGGCAGATATATTAAAGCAGTCACATTTAGGACTTTGTTGCGCAACATCTGCAATGATAACTTGAAGTCTGCGATTCACTGACATCACCAGGTGCTAAACATCATCTCTGGTGATGCTCTGCCAAGCCTATACTTGCAACCATCTTCAGCTTCAGCTCATACAGCTTTACTCCTCCTCCTCGTGGTTCTCACACTCGTACCTTTTCTTTTGATTGCGTCCCGAAAGCCAAACTGACCAATCTGATTGCTTGTCAGCTCTGGACAGACAGACAGACAGACAGACAGACAGACAGACATTAGTGTTTTATTATATAGTAGACTGCCTCTTCAGGTCAGCTTATTTTTGTTGACTAGAAAAGCACATAGTAAGGTCTGCTGCAATGTATGTTGTTTGTGACATGATGTTAGTGTTATCCAATTGTAACATATGGCGTATGATTGGGCAGACATATAAAGCCATAGAATTGAGAGAGGGTGCACTTAACTTCTCAAGTGACAGTAGAATATAAAGCAAGCCATTACTGCACTTTTGGAAACATGTGGAGACAGCTGGATTAAATTTTGTGGTAACAAAGTTAGTGCAGAGAAAATGATGTGAGCCAGTGATTCATGTTGTATTTGAAAAACAATTAAACAAAATGACCAAGCTGCAACTTGTTCCAAATGCCTCATTGACCTCGCAACATAATTACTTAATCAAATAAGATTCCTAGCAGTAGAGCTATGACATTTACTGTAACTGCTCCATGAATACTTAATGTCTATTCGTATATACATGGAGAAATATTCTGCTGTCACTGATGCCTGCTGACACAGAATCACTTCAGTCTGTGGTTATATAAAATGTGACAGCTTAACAACTAGCGACGAGTCAACAGCACAAGAGCTGTCAAACTACCATGGACAAGGGAAAGGTCAGACTGTAGCCATATTGAAGAGAAACTTATACTTATGTTTGCATAGTTGTTTTATGAATCAGTATGGATAAGATGCAGTAGCTATCCATTTAAATTTAATAAAGGCCTCAGGCATAGAGTGAAATAAGGGACAACCACTGGGCTCTGTGACCTGGCAATTTTGGCTAATGTGTTACTTGCTGAAATATTCACTGAATGGACTATAAAAGACAGCTGTTATAGTCTAAAGATGACAAAAGGGACATTATGCTTTTGGAACAGCATGCTTGAAAGTGTTAATCGGGATGCCTATATTGCTGTTTAATAATTATGGAAATCTGTTTGGCTGTCTATTAAAATGCCTTTGTCTTCTTGATCTCCAGTGGTGGTCCGTGGCAGCACTGCCAGATTGATCAGATAAACTCTCTTGGAAAGGGTCTTTAGGTATGGTGGGCCATAGGCTCGGCCTTGGTCCTATTAGATAAAGCATTATTAATCTGGAGTATTGAATATTTTCAGTTAGTGAGCTTCATGATTGTGCACTGTGATGGACTGCCAAGTGATGCTAGTGTGCTGGATTCTGGAAGAAGTGTGTTAAGAAAATATTGCCATGGTGTAGTGAGGTGCAGTAAAGCTGAAAAGGAAGAGACAGAGCCCACTTTGTAATATGGCACCCTTGCAGTTGCAGTTTAGAACATCAGAGGTCAGTTTGCTCACTCCGGCAATAGGTGTTCCCTTTCGCTGGATAAGCTGTTTCTTACTGACTTGGATATCCTAGGCAGCCTCAATGTGTGGGGATGTGTATCAGAGAAAGGGGAGTAGTTTTTCACTGGTGACACATGGATATTCAAGTTTACCAAGTTTACTTGGCTTGCTTGTACTGAACACTTCTCTTTCTATTTATTGATTACCATGTAGCGGGAATGCATGCACATATGCCATTAAGACGAAATAGAGACTCTGGGTCAAGAGTTAAAGCCTTACTGCTTGGGCCTGGTTTGATTCCCGGTTGAGGACTTTACAGGTCTTTTGTTTATCCATTTTGGTTACCCTGTCAGTCTAAAGGTAAGTTTGGTGCAATTGGGTGAGCGCATCCACCTGGGGCTGACTCCTGTCCTCATACCTGAAGCTCTGTCTTCCCACAGCTCACTTTTTTTGTTTTGTTTTTTATTTGATCTATACAAATATATTAAACACTTCTTCTTTACCCTCTATAACTTTTCCCATTTCTATCTGGGATTGATGCACTTGATCAACCTTCTCCAAACAGCTTGGTATTGCACCTCCTCACCAGTCAAGCTCTTTTCCTTCAGATCTTCTTTTACTTTGTCCATCCACCTTTGCTGTATCGTCCCTGACGTTCTCTTCCCCTGTACTTCCATTCCCAGCATATTCATATATTCATGGTGTCTCCTCAGTACATATCCATATATCCATACCACATCAACGTGTTCTTTTTTTTAGATATCTTTCCTACTTTTGTTGTACCTCTGATTGTCTCATTTTTTATTCTCTTCTTTTTTGTAACTCCCCACATCCATCCCAGCATTCTTATTTCTGCCACATCTAACAACTTCTTCTGCGCTCCCTTTACTGCACCATATGTTATTTCTGATCTTACCATTGTCTTAAAAACCTTACCTTTAACCTTAGCCTTAATTCTTCAATCACACAGTATACTTATAATTTGTTCTAATTGTTCTAATCACACTGCACTGTATGGGTTATCTCTGCATCTAGTTTTCCAACTCGAGCTACCACTAATCCAAGTTATTTACATTTATCCACCCTTTTCAATAGCTCACCCTTATCATCATTAAACATCATATATTCTGTTATCTTCTTATTTATCTTCAACCCTCTATCTTCCAAAGTCCCTTCTCCATTCTCCCAACTTCGTCTCCACTTCATTGTTTCTGGTGTTGCACAGCACAATGTCACCAGCTAAATGCATGCACCAGTTGGATTCTTAACCAGATCAAAGAGGTACTTAAGGACTTAAAGAAGATCCCTGGTGCAGAACAACTTTAACTGGGATCTTTTCTGTTATCCCATCACTGCTTTTAACCTGAGCCCTCACTACCTCCTACATATCCTGGACAATCTATACATAATTCTGTGCTATTCCTTCCTCTCTCGTGCACCTTGAGACCTCTTGACGTGGCACTCTTATCATAAGCCTTCTCCTTCTATCAGTAAATTCCATATGCAGTCCTTTCTGTTTTTCTTGATGATTCTCTAAGAGTTGTCTCAATGCAAAGACTGCATCAAATTAATTGAACACTAACATGGTATTTTCTTGCCTTCTGATTATGCAGGTTCGGAAATGACTTGACATGCAGCCTTTAAATTGACTGTGTTGCTTACAACTGAATAGATTTAAATGTCATAAGATTTGGCCTTCCTGACGCAGTCCCCACTGTTTATGGAGATATACTGGGCAGGTAACAATAAAATGTAATCATTCCCTTTTATTAACTACAAAACCCTTTATTCTTTCCTTTGCTAGCATGATCATTGACACGTAGAATGTCAGGGAAAGATTAGCTGTAATTTAAACATCAACTAGAACTAAGCTTTTAATGCCCATATCATATATAAACACTGGGTATGTTGTTCATTTACTTTTAGGGATCAGCATTGAAAATTGAAACATGTATTTCTCATGGTGGAACATCAGTTCCTGGGTCTTCTGTGATTTCAAAGTATCACAATGAAGTGACACTCTTGCTTTATTTAACATTAATTGTTTTTTCCTGCCTGTGTAGTTGTGTGATACCCACCCTTCCTCCTCCCAGGCTGCTTTTGGGTGAACTGGTGGCCTACTGCTAAGAAGCTTGTCTGTCTACCCAAAGTTCTCTAGCCCTTTGTGTCTCCTGGGCTTTAACTGTGAATGTTTCAGGGTGGTTACTGGTAATGTGCCATGGGATAACATTCACTATAAAGAGGTGCTACATGAAATCCAGATGGGTTGTTAATGGTTTGTTTCTTTTCTTTCTGTTCTCACACTTCTCTAGTATGGATGCTGTTTTGTTTATATTTCTGGCTTGGCTGCAGTTTTTATATGCTGTACTGTTTTTACATTAAGGTATGTTAATGTCGTGGAATTTGCAAACTGTTGTGTTGGATAGTATCTCAGATTCTTCACCACATTTATTTTTTCTTTGTTTATGGATTTTTATGGCTTTTTTCCCCTTTCATAGCAGTATGAGTAATACATGCATCAAGCCAATGCATACACGATTCCTCATTTGTTTAGTTACTTCAATAAAGCCTCAATTAAAGTGTTTATTTATAACAGTAATTAGTCTGCCTTACTGCCCATTCCGTTTTTTCCCAGCAGTTCCTGTTATTATGTGATAGAACACTCCTTACAAAAATTTGAACTGGTTAAAATAATGTTACACAAATATTTCATTATTTAATATAATAGTGGTCAACAGCGATTCCCCTTTTCTTAAAGTGTTAGTAGATTTATGGCACATTTACAATGGCTGAGAGGAAACATTAGCTTTTGCTTGGGCTCAGATTAACCTGCTTAGATGCAGTTTTCAACTCACTGTTGGCCCCAACCCAGTAGCCACTCCACAGCACATGTCACTTGAATAAACTTGGCTGTTTTCTTTTAACTAAAAGGAACATGACTCATTTTCTGTGAGAACTCTTTGTCTCTATTTTTTTGGGACGCATACAATATGAAGATGCAGCATAATGTGCACAGACCATCTTGGATCAAAGTTAGGGTGTGTCATCAGAGCTTAGTTAGACAAGAACAAATTAATAAGGCACAAAAAGGTAATAATAATAGATTTTATTTAATAGGCGCCATTCTTAGCACTCAAGGACACCTTACAAAGAATTAAATAGTAATGAAGATAAAAACAAATAGAACAAAAAATCAAATAGCAATAAGGGTACAAAAGCGGTAACAAACATCAAAGATAGCTGGCTGTAACAGTGATAAAATCATAGTTGGTATGCTAGTTTGCAAAGATTGTTTTGTAGTCTAGCTGACGGATGTGAGAGAGAGGAGAATTCCAGAGTTGAGGAATACTCGAGGTGCCATAGAGCAGAGTTTGATGTGTGGTAGAGAAAGTAAAGCTGCAGATGAGGATCTGAGTGAGCGACAGAGAGCGTAAGTCTATAGGAGATCAGTGAGGTATGAAGGAGCAGGATTGTGAAGAGCTTTAAATGTTCAGAGCAGTATTTTGTATTGTATTCGATAGTAGAAATGGAGCCAGTGAAGCTGGGAGAGAATAGATGTGATATGTTCAGCGGACTTAGAACAGGTAGATATTATACTAGCAGCAGAATTTTGTATTCATTTTAAGCAATGGATACATTTTTAGGGATGCCTGATAGAATAACATTACAATAATCTATACGTGAGGTGACTAAGGCATTAACCAATACTTCAGTACTGTGTTGCATAAGAACATGACAAAGTCTAGAAATGTTTCAGAGATGGAAGAAGGCAGTCCAAGAAAAATTATTTATATTGAATGAAAAAGAGAGGGTACTGTCTAGAATAATACCCAGGCTCTTAACCTGGGAAGAGATGTTTGTGAATGTGTTAATTATAATGGAAGAATGGGTAACCTTAGTGAGTGTAGATTTAGAACCAATGAGGAGCACCTCAGTTCTATTGTTATTTAATTGGAGAAAATGGTGAGTCACCCATGACTTTATGTCTTGGAGACATGCCATAAGAGTATTTGGAGGGAGAACAAAAGTAGATTTAGTGGAGAGATAAAGTTGTGTGTAGTCAGCATAACAGTGAAATTTAATGCCATGGTGTTAAAAGATATTACCTGTTGGGAAAATATAGATGAGAAAAAGAAGCAGCCTCAAAACAGAGCCCTGCAGAACTCCGTGAGTAACGACTTCATTCTCTGATTTAAAGCCCTTTGCTTGAACAAACTGTCTCTAGTCAGTGAGGTAGGAAGAAAACCATTGATGGACAAGGCCACAGACTCAAAAACTAGCTAGGTGTTTTAAATGTATCTGATGTGATATGGTGTCAAAAGCGAAGCTGAGATCAAGAAGTACAAGAATTGATAAGAGTTCCATGTCAGCTGCCCGTAGAAGATGAAAAAGGTGTGGAGGCATTGACAATATGTGTTAGTCCGATTTCTACTTACTCCACAAATGGTCCCCCTGGGCACTTCATTGTGATGCATATAACCCAAAAGCAGTAGAGTGCAGATTATCATTTATTTAGAGGAAAGGAGAACAATACAAAAAGTGAAAACAAACAAGTAATTTGCCAAGACACGCAGTATTTCAAAAGGAATGCCCTACATATACAACATTGTACCCAAAAAGTCTTAACTAATGGTACTGTTCTGTTTCCCAAATGGGATTGTCGTGTGTGATTTTTAACCCAGTGTGAATGAAGTATCTGTATTTCCATTTTAGTTCACCCATCTATCCACTTCCTGTACTTGAATGATTTGGTACAAAAGTCCAGGGGACCACAGTAATCATTGCTGGATGGGATGCTAATGTATAGCAGATCACACTCGCACAAAGTCAATAGAGAATTAACTTGTTAATGTGCCTAAACAATAATAACTAGCAAACATGGAAAAAATATGCCACTATCGAAATTATCTGTAAGCTTTCTTATAAATTAGATTTGTAATGTGCCTAAATATTAAATAAATTTAAAATGTAGAGGAAACAATAAAAGTATCACCATTAAAAGTCAAAAAGAGGGTTGAATGGCCAGCACTGCCTAGCATAACTCAGCAAGAGCCTATTGTCATCATTCAACTTCTCTTACATCTCTTAATGTATGAGCTGTGAGTGAAGCAGAGTTAAGGGTGAACAAGCAAGAAAAAAAGAGAAAATTCCTATAAATACTGAGCCTGGCGGGAAGAAAAGGGCGCATGGACACTGAGGCATCTAAAATATACCTTGATTCAGAATTGTGGATATGAATATGTCATAGCATGGTTTGATGAAGTATTGATAGTTCCAAAATGTATTAGATTGCTCTAAAATGAGAGAGATAATGAAAATGGATTAGTAACTGGTTGTCGTGATGATAACAAGCTGTCATCTAACAATTAGATGTAAATAACCAAGGAATCAGCGGCTTACCCCTTGACTTGGTCCCCATGTGTGTTCATCATGAAATGTCTGTTTTATAAAATGTTTGGAAAGAAATGGAAGGTGGAAAATGGAAGGACTGAGAATTACTAATTTGCTTTTGGACCACAAGTCACTGGGAGGAAATTTTCTCGAAAAGGAAAAATGTACAATATAGGAACAGTTTAATGTGGCAAAATTAAACCAATAGCAAGCCATATAATTGGGTAACAACTTCCATTATCAGGAAAGATTGGTTTCTAATTAAGCAAGCAGGCTGCAACAAAAACCTGAATCCACTGTAGCCCTCCAGGACTGAATGTTGGAAAAACTGATGTAAAGGCGCTAATAAACAAAGGAACTAAATAAAACTGCATTTTAGTACAATTGTTTGCCGTACATTGTTACTCCTTGGTCTCGTTGTCATTGTGGACACCTTTGAACATGACGTCACGCAGCTACTTTCCACAGTAACATGCCCTCATGTTCCACTATTATGCTGCTGAGATCCAGCTCTATGTGAAGATTACACCCAAATGAACATGGAAAAGACAAGTGCTTATTTCCTGTGACTGAGCAGTAACATACATGTATTATATCTCTTGGTATTGTCTCATGTAGCTTTACTTCTTGCTAAAACCACAAGTCTTGAAAAATTCTCTCATTGTGCTTAATTCTGATCGTAGTAGGAACCTGAACTTTAGATACCACATACTAAATCTCTGTTGTAAGCATACGTGTTTATTTCATTTTTTATTTGTAATGAACTATTGCTGCCCTAACCTCAACAAGTAAGACGCCAAGGTCCCTTTGCCATACCTTTATCACCTTTTGGTTGGACTATTGCAATTCAATTTTTAAAACTGTAATTTCATTTTTTCTGCCGGACAAGTTCCTATTGCAGGCTTAGAGAGAAGCAAATCTGCTGGAGAGACAGATCCATTTAGTGTGAGACCACCATTTCCTTGACGCCTCCAGTTTATGATGTAAGGCTAGATGTTTCAAAAATACTTTTATATTAGAAAAAGAATAAAAGCAAGCAGGTTAATAATTTGAAAGACACTGTAAATACTAAGATGGTATTTCAGCTACAGTACTTAATGACCAATGAACAACAAGCTTTATTTCGATAGCACATTTTTATACACAGCATGTAGTTAAAGTGCTTTACAACATGTGAAAAAAATTGTTATAAAAAAGAAAAACAAAAAAATTAGGTAAGAATAAAAGTAAGTACCAAAGAATAAATCAATTTAGGTTTACATAAAATAGATATATAAATAATAGAAAATCAGAGTGCTTTATAAATAACATCTTATTATCTCTCTATTATAAAAAAAAAAATCCTGGGAGAGAAAGACGAGAGACGATAAGTGATCTTCATGTGAAGATCACGGAAGACACTTAAAAGACCCGCAAGACGAAAGAGATTGGCCACGGAGAGTCTCGCGGGGACCTTAAACATGAGACTTTGTGACAAGAGATTGACCCAGGACCATCTCGCGAGGACGTAGAACATGAGATTCTTGCAAGACACGCCCTACTTACAACCAACATCAAATAAAACCACTGGCAGCAAAACATTCAGTCATGTAAAGGCTTTGAGCACACACAGATCCAGGGCTCTCAGCGCATATAAGCGTATAAGGACAATACGTTATAGATGAAATGTAGACAACAAGATGAAGAAGAAAGCAGCACGGAGAGACTCAAAAGCGTTGGAGAGACAAAAAAGAAAAAAAATAATCTAGGTGCAAATTCAGAAAATAAGGAAAGTAATTATCAGTCCGAAACAAGTGGAATTGAAAAAAAAAGAGAAAGTTATCCTGAATTATGGTACAAATTCATTAAACACGTCTCACTGACCTCATTTAAAAGATTCAGCACTCAAAAGGACTCAAAAGATTCCAAATATTGTTTTTTTACAGAAGTTCTGAAATAAAAGTGAAACTAATGAAATAGCAACAATTTAAAGAAAAAAAAATCTTAAAAGTGTGTATCTGGAAAACCAAACACGGGGATTGGTGAGCAGGAGGCGAAGCCCCCTAGTAAGTATATAAAGATGATCATGATGGTAAGGTCAGATGGCTGGTGAGGACAGGAAAAAAACAAGCAAGAAAAAAGAGAAAAAGCAAAATCTGCAGGGTCTTAATGACAAAGGGGTGTGCAGCCCCAACTACGTGGCATAAATGGTCTTACGTCATGAAAGGGAAATTTACTTAGAGTCCTTATTGAAGTGGTAAAGAAAAATGACTATTATTTTTAATAGTATTATTTTTAATAATACTACTGCTTGCTTCACTCACCAACCGCCCCGGCCTGCACTACACGCCAGCCATTTCACGTCTCTGCCGCTTGCGTATGCGGATTTCACTTTCACCGAACAACAAATCTTTTAATTCTCGTGGATAAACATCTTCTTTGGGAAGAAACACCACTTTTCCCTGATGGCAACACGAATTAGACGATCTACAAGTCTCCGACTTAAAGTTTAAATCTGAACAATATATTTGATCTGTGTTTTCGCTGTTCCGTTATTTCACCGAGTAATAATTTCTATTTGTTTGCGCTAATGTGATCTTTGCTATCGTTTTTTTGAGACCTTCAAATTTTAGTACTTTAATTATCTGTAACTTGCTCTTAATGTGTATTGCGCCAACGTTTTTGAACCTCTTTACGATGTTCTACTTTGCCATCTACTCTTTGTCTTTTATTTCCGGCCCAGGGCGTGATTAAATCTCTCGGCACAAAGTCTCGTCTCGCGGAATGTGAAAGTGTCTCTCTGAAAAAGTCACGTCTGGTCCCAGGCTAAAAAGGCTTGTCTCGTCCCAGGATTTTTTTTATATAATAGAAAGATTATCAACCATTCTGCTTGATTTTAATTGTTATTAAAACATTTGGAAGTAGATTAAATACAAAAACTGTTCGTTTTGGTAAGCACTTTTGTGACAATGTAGAAACTCCATCCATCCATCCATTATCTAACCAGCTATATCCTAACAACAAGATCACGGGGTTCTGCTAGAGCCAATCCCAGCCAACACAGGGCGCAAGGCAGGAAACAAACCCCGGGCAGGGTGCCAGCCCACCGCAGAATGTAGAAACTAGTTCTTTATATTACCTTGAAATGTGCAGACACTGTTAAAGCTATTGCGTAAGATATCAGTTACAGTAAATATTAAAATTCATAAATAGTTAAAATGCTGAAGGTTTCTTTTTTCCTATGTCATCTTTAAAAATTACACCACTGGTCAGAAATGATAATCAACCAGAAAAACAATCTTTCACTATATCAAATGTCTTCTTTGTTGCAGTGTTTATCATTTTTAGCAAGGGCACTTCAGTATATAATGTTATCTGTAATGTAATCTGATTTTTAAGGTGTTGAAGATATTTTATTGGAAATTGGATTGTGTATCATTTTTTTGCTTACCAATATGTATTAAACTGACAGTTCTGTCTAAAGTGTGTTACATTATATGCTGTTTATATCTTCAGGGTCACACAAGTGTGTACTTTAATAATATACATCTACATTGCTTGCAAGGCACAGTAAATATTTAAAATAGCCGCCTACTCATCTAAACCTGCCTTCTTAATTACAGGATTGACAGGCCTTCATTACACGGTCTCTGAAGCCCACCCTGGAAGCATCATTTGTAAGGCAGAAAACAACCCTGGAGAGGTCACCAGTGGCTGACTGGATGCACTCCCTTATTCCAAGGCAATTTAGATTATCAGTATTGTCTAATACGCACATCTTTAGGAAGAAATCACAATACTGCATGTCTTCTGGAGAAAATCTTTGCTGATGTGGGACAAACATGAAACCGAGGTGTGGAGCAGTACCAAAATCAGACCCAGGACCTTGGAATTGTAAGTTTTCAATGCTAACCATTTTACCAGCAAGCTACCTATAAATTCATATGTAGAACTCTGCTGAACAATACACTTGCAACAGGTAATACGGTTTCCCAATGCATGCTGTCATCAATGAAACCATTTAATTCTAAACAATGGCTGCAGTATTCTGCGTGTAACACAATATGGTACAAAGTACATAATACGTGACAATCTCAGAGGAGATGTTTTCTTGACCAGATTGTATTCCAGGAAGCAGTTAATGTAGTTGATATGTGACTTGTTGATGAAGCACTTTTATCAGACAAAATATTTTAAATTTATTTTACATGTTTTGAACGTGTCCATTCAGAATCCCAGGGTAAACCTTTTTTTTATAACTAGTTGTACATGTGACTGAATGAACCATGTGCCTCATCTAGGTAGAGATGGTATCTTGACCTATGAAAAATATTCTAACTCTTAAGTGTGGTAAATAATCTCTTTGAGTGAATGAGGCCATCATGGAGGAGGAAGAGCAGGAGGACGTGTAGTCACTGAAAAGGTAGAGAAATAAAGACTGGTCCTGACAAATGTATAGGGACAAGGAGGAGTTCTTTGAAAAGAAGTTACTTCTCCTTTTCAACTTTAGTTTTAAAAGGTCATGTCTATGAAAGAAAAATGTTCAGATTGATTGGTCTGAATAAGAATGTTGTGCATTTTGTTGAACAAATTAATCTTTGTTTTAAATTGCTATTGACATCACAAGGAGACTTACAGGGCATATAAGAAGACACAATGCAATGTAAAAAGTGTAAAACTCATGAGTACAATGAAAAATACCAGTCAAAATAAAAATGTATTATTGATGGACATGGGGGGGTGTATTTGGAAATGGCACAGTATGAAACTGAACTGTTAGTGCACAGTAGATACAGTATGTTACGCCATTCGGCTGGACTGCAGCATAAACTTGCTTCTTTTTTTTTTTTTCTTCTTGCCATCCTCTTCGTATTGTCTGCTGATACATTGGACTGGCTGTTAAAAATGGGCTGGGAGATGTATGCGTTTTTGAGAGAATGGAACAAAAACAGTTTTCTGCAATACCAAAGTATTGTTATCATAAAAACAAAATACAGAGGATTATACCATAAGCAAAGTTAAAATAACAACTGCCAGGAGAATATTACCAGAACCAAAATTCTTAGGTTATGAACTGAAGTCATTAACTAGAATATCGAATTATTGTGAGCTCAAACTAACATTGCTCAAGATTTAAATCCATAATCTTGAGTGGAGAGCTGAAGGATTTTGCTGGGTTTTATAGCACGCCCTTCATGATGTAACACATTGTGCTTCTTGAGAGACGTTCCTTCACAACAGTGCAGTGCATCCTAGCAACTCACTAACAAGGTGAATACTTATGTACATGTGCTTTCTCAATTTTTTTATTTTTAATAAATTTGCAAAAACCTCAAGTAAACTTTTTTTCACGTTATCATTATGGGGTGTTGTGTGTAGAATTCTGAGGAAAAAAATGAATTTAATCCATTTTGGAATAAGGCTGTAACATAACAAAATGTGGAAAAAGTGATGCGCTGTGAATACTTTCCGGATGCACTGTATGTTATGTGAAAAGACAAAAATATCTGAAAATAAAAAATTAAATATTTATATACAGTAGTGAGCAAACAGAACTGTCTCATGTTTGAGACATGTCACAGGCAGTTGGAAAGTGGGCAGGCTGGGTTAACTGGCAAATCTAAATTGGACCTTTGTGAGAGAGCCCTGCAATCAGTCAGTGGATGTCCCGTCCAGGTCTAGTTCCTGCTTGTGCTCAGTGTGGCTGGGATAGGCACTGACTCCCTCCAACACTGCACTGGACAAGTAGCTTCAACAAAATGGATGATTGAGGGGGGAGCTGCATGCAGTTGAGGAGGCAGAAGCATTTCTAGGTGCAGCAGATTCCAGTTAGTCCAGCATAACTGACTAAGTATTTGGGAGCATTTTGGTGTTAACTGTGTTAAAAACAGGAATAAGGGCAAGGAAATCAAACCTCAGCATGTATGCCGTGGTCAAAACCCAGGTTAAAAAACTGTAAAGAGATGAGTTTCAGGCAGGTGCTTTATGAGTTTGGGCAGAATTGCTGTATTAGGACACATAGAGAAAAGTGCCGGTGAACTGATAGATTAAAGTTTTGTTTGTAAGCATCAGGAGTCGATTCTGAATGTAGAAATTAAGAATGTTTGTGCTGAATGAAGCACCGTCAGATCTGTGTTGTATGACACATGACATAGAAAGGATTACATAATTCTGGTTGTAAACTTGGAGAAGGAAAGAAAATCAGATGGATTGAATAGAGCTTCAAGAATAAAGTTATCAAAAAAATGAGTCAAAGAGGAACATATTTGTGAGAAGGAATACATTAGAAGCACAGAAAGCTCATCTTACCTTCATAGATACTGTATGTGATATTCACATGTCATTGGGGCTTTAATTTCCCACTGGGGGATTTTATGTAAACACCACTACTGTTGCTACCTTACCAGTGGGAGAATTTGAAGATAATTTTATCCCTTGATTTCACTGTTTGTGGCAGGTTAGCCAGATATTACAATTTACAGGCCTTTATATGGACCAATGTTATATTGCTCTAAAGCATTTCTTTTGTTTTTGTTTTCAGAAAAAAAGCTAATCTTTTGTTCTTTTTGTAAAAATTGTACAATTTATCAACAACATCACACTATTGCTCAAAACGTTTACCTTGAAAGGGTACGAATGAACAGAACAAGATGGGAAAGAACAGTGGTTCAAATGATAGCTACAAATGTACAGTACATAGAAAAAAAATGTTAAAGTCTTGGTTGATAGGGGGCTGTTTTTTGCTCAAGGCTGTAGGTCCAATTTGAAAACTTAATGTGAGAAGAACCGACAAAGTGGGATGAATAATAATTCTGCTGTCTCTCGGTGCCTAACTATACAGAAGTCTCCCTAGGAGCCTGATAGGGTAGAGGTCACACTTGCCCACTTTTCATACCTACTACTTGCACCTTCAACTGACACATTCTTTCTCTGTTTTCCCCCTCTTTCTTCCTCCCACCAGGTGAGCTTTTGCTAACACCATTCCTCCAGACTCTATTAACTCTCTTAAGTGGAGACGGGCAGGGCCTTTAAAATCCCCTATGGGCAATTCTTTGAGGGACAGTAGAATCTTGGAGAACTCCTGAGGCCATCTGGTTAGAGCAGCCACAGGTGTCCCTTAGATCTAACACACAACCCTCCCTTAAAGGGCCAGGGTAACCCCAGGCAACACCTCCCATGTCAAGTCATCATCAAGATAGAAACAGACGATCAGGCCTCTATGCTGTTCCCAGTCTAACTGAAAAGTGTCTACTAACTACTCCAGTAGCCATTTGTGGCATTGGAATGATTTGCTCCTGGATGTATGCACATTGGGAAATCCCTAAGCCCACCAGGGCTTCTTACAGCTGGACTTTTGCTTGCCTGCATTGTCTCACTGTGACTGCAGCACTGGAGTCCAACAATTAATCCACTCATGTGAGGTCAATTAACATTTTCAAGGCCCCAACGTGAATTAATTTGTTGTATAATGGGCTGGCACTCCATCCTGGATTAGTTTCTAATTTGTATTTAATGATGCTGAAATAAGCTCTGACTCGCCAAAATATCTAAAATTGCGCTGCTGCCTCACAGTTAGGAGACCAGGGTTCGCTTCCCGGGTCCTCCCTGCGTGGAATTTGCATATTCTCCTCTCACAGTCCAAAGACATGCAGGTTAGGTGGATTGGCGATTCTAAATTGTCCCTAGTGTGTGCTTGGTGTGTGTGAGTGCGTGCCCTGTGGTGGGCTGGCGCCCTGCCCGGGGTTTGTTTCCTGCCTTGCGCCCTGTGTTGGCTGAGACTGGCTCCAGCAGACCCCCGTGACCCTGTAGTTAGGATATAGCAGGTTGGATAATGGTTGGAAGAACAATCAGTGACTTGAATTGACCTTGTAATCAGAATGAGTAATTGTAATTGTGGTGTAGCGGGTCCACAGCTCAGATCAAAGGTCACTTTTTAAATAAATAATCGCCGCCCTCACGGCTTAGAGAGGGGGCGTGGAGCGGTTCCCGGGTGATTCGTGATGCTGATGGTCCTCGCTTAGTGCACAGGTGAGGAGTTGTCCGCATCCGTAATTGTTGCCGGGAGTTGCTAATTGCCACACCTGATCCACGTCCCTGTAATATTTAATAGAAGCACGAGGCGGATGGGAAAGGGAGAAAAGGAATGGAGGTTAGAAGTGAGAAGAAGGCGGCAGGAAGGAGAAAGCCGGTGTGTGAGAGCGAGAGCAGACTGGACGGTAATGCAGCTGGTAGGAGAGCCTCGGAGGAGTGTTTGGCCAACTCTCGGAGGGGGCAGATTGAAGCAGTCGCTCCTGCTGAGCAGTTTGGAGGAGCTGGAGTGACCGGCAGAGGGGTCGACTGGCTGTTGAAGGGAGTGGCAGTCGTGGAGGCTTTGGGCGTGAGCGCGCTGGCCGCTGGGGAAGGAACCCAAGTCTCGGTACGGCTGGAGCCCGACATAGCTGGGAATTGGAGGGCTACTGGGCCACAAATGAAGGAGCTGCATTTGCTGGTAGAGCAACTCCCCTGTTGCGGGGCCCGAATGGGAGAAGCAGCGGAGCCACCAGTAGAAGAACGCACCTGGCTTTAGTTTTAAAGAGACTGCTTCCAGCCGTTATTTTAACCTCGGTTTTTTAAAGGTTTTTTTTTTTTCTATTGTGTTTTTAACCTCCAAGGATTCACCTGTTTTATTAGATTATTTATTTAATGACTTATTAAAGAGACATTGCACTGTTTATTTGGACACTTTGTTTTTGATTTTGCTGTTTTTAATAAAAGCACTTTGCACTTTTTGCACCATCCCCTTGCTTTGTTGTGTCTCACTGTCCAGCTCATCGGTGACATTACCGATGGTGTCGGGTTCGAGAGCTCCAGAAGCTGGATAGGAACAAGGAGCAGAACCCACATCGTCACAGTAATGATAACTAATAAAAAATGATGATATGAAATGTTTTCTTAAATTGTATAACCTCATTTTAATTCAAAATGTTCTAGTTATGGTTTAATCCCTCAAAACTAAAGCAAAATTGATGGTGTTTTTCAACATGAGATCACGTCAGTAATAAAAAGTCTTCCTAGCTGTATTCTTTACTGGTTATTGCTGCATACCAAGGGCCTCGGTGGGCACCACCCTTTTAATCAGGTTGCCTCTTATTAGAGCTCCTAATTAGTCTTTATCAGATGTCTTTACCCTGACAAATATGTTAAACTTGTGGTCACCAGTGATGAGAACTGTTGCCAAAGACCTCCATTGACTTTTCTTCTTAATGTTTTTCTTCTTTTCTCTGTTAGGATAGTTTCAGCTTTAATACGTTTATAAGAAAAAAATCAAAACACTTTACAACATTATATTGAATTAGAGCAACATGTTGGCAGAGTGGTTTGAAGTACCGCACAGCTCTAGGAGCCTAGGATTGAAAATAATAGCGGCTCCTATTCTTGAGGGGTTTACATATAAATTTTTCTCCTTATATTCCGATCTGCCTCCCATATCCTAAAGATCTACAGATTAGATTAAATGGCAACTCTTAAACTGCCCTTGTATGAGTGAATATGGCTGAGTGTCAGTTGTATGTCTTACATACAGTACATCCAGCCACTTGTCATTTGGTATGAATTTCTAGCGTTCTCCAAATAAAAGTGTTTCAAATCATTTATTAAACCAAATCAGCAATGATACGCTATGATTTTCGGGTTCACAGCATCTCCAGCAATCAGATGTTACAAGAGTACATGTATTATATAGAATAATTCCAGTTTTGCACGAATGGTAATCTCTCTGTGGGCTTGCCTTCACCTTCTCGACACCTCCTTTCCTCCAAGGTTTAGCAGATTCAGCCTAAAGACCTCTTTAAAAAAGCCACTGTCACTGCAGAGAGTGTGTAGTGTTCCACTTTAAACCATTTTGCAGGAAACTCTTTGATTTTTCTTTTGATTGGAATTCATCTCATATTTAGTAACAAGCAGGGCATTCCAAACTTCCTCTGCCTGTTGTGTGCATCTTACAATGAGACCGCAGAACCAGATCAACTTGTCCCATTTGGCCTGGAGAAGCTGTGGCTTTACCATGAGGTCATCCCCAGTCATTCTAACGGTGATCTCAGTATTTCAAAATGAATGACCATTGTTTAAGGTGAGAATGCAGACTGTCGAGTAAATCAAGAGCTTCTGCCACAAAAGAAGTTGCTGTTTATAGCCAGTATCCATTATAAAAATCTGTTCTGTTGTTGCTGCACTAATGCATTTGCTGCCCTCCCCTCTCTGTCACCCACAGAATATTCATCTTTTCCATTCTTTTTTTGAAAATAAGGACCT